>VDFB02000363.1:83580294-83724054 GCA_007258455.2 Sequoia sempervirens | reverse complement strand
CCAACTCTCTCCAACCCTCTCCCACTCTCTCCATCCCTCTCTCCCACTATCTTCCTCCCTCCCACTCTCTCCCACTCTCCCCCACTCTCTCGCTCCCTATCTCCCACTCTGCCACACTCTCTCCCATTCTTTTCCTCCCTCTCTCTCCCACTCTCTCCCATGCCCTCACACCCTAAATCCTCTCCCACACTCTCCAACTCTCTCCCACTCTCTCCCTCCCTTCAACCCTAACTCCCACTCTCCCACACTCTCCCACACTCTCTCCCACTCTCTACCACCCTCTCCCAATATCCCACCCTCTCTCACTTTCCTACCCTCCCACACTCTCTCCCACTCCCACCCTCTCTCAACCTCTCTCCCATAAGCATAAATACATACATATAGGCATACATACATGCATGCATACATACATGACACACTAGCATACATATACATACAAACATTCAAAAAAATGGCATTTAACTAAAGGAATAAATAACGTGAGCGCGTTATTTGTTGTTAAAAATGTTCCACAAAGAAGAAAAAGTGAAAACTACTAAATAACGCGCTCATGTTATAACACATTCTCATTATAACGCGCTCGCATCATATTTTCCTTTGGGAATCCCCAAGCCTTGGCTTTGGTATTTTCCTTGGAATACCAACCAAAAGGTTTGGAGGGCATTCCCAACCACCAAAGACATGTTTTTTTGCAAATTCTACAATTTTTCACATAATCGAGTTCATGCTCACCGTCAGGATTGCATTTGGTTCAATTTATGAAATCGAACACATGGGTAATGTTAAGTTCTCTCTTAGCTTTCCAATGATATAATTTTTTTCACTTTCTGACAATGTGAGGGCTTTCATCCATAATTTCTTTTGTTTGTATGTCTTTTTTTCAAAAAGTAGTGTTTGGTTTTTTTTTTCATTATAAATTAACCATTAATAAAAATTTCAAATAAATTACATTTTTAGAAACTAGACTCCATTCTACAAATTTTAAAAAATAAAAATTTTAAAAAATATATTACTTTCCAAAATTTGTAGGGGAGCACAGCCAAAATTCTGCTTTTTAGGAACTTCCCACTTAGAAAATTAGTAAAAAATCAAATATTCATTAAAAAATTATCAAAAAAATTGTGCACAAACTAGATATTGTTAGCTAACTTTTGACTATAGTTATTTTAAAAATACTAAAAAAAAGGTCACCATGCTCAGGTCATACAAGAGTTGCTATGTTATGTTTTCTTGACAAAAAAAACCAATTCGTGTACATCCCTTTGTTGAACCCCTTAATCTCAACCATTTTCAAAATAAATTAGTAGTTTAGAAAGTAGATTCGGAGCACTTCGATCCTTGTTTTTGTTCCATCTCAAAATTTTGAGTGTAACTATCCTCAATTTCATGTCCAAGGTCAGCATTTCCTGATTTTAGAAAAAAAGCAGCCACTTAAGCCCCCTTTTTGGGAACCATCTTGGTGCACTTATCCCCCATTTATATTAGCCCATTGCAACCCAAGACCCCCTTCCTACTTTAGGTGACACACATTCTCCCACTTCACTAGGCTCCATTTCTATGAAAGGAGATTGCTAGACCAACAAAATTTTTGACAAAGACAATCAAAGTCTCTATTGAAGCTAGTCAGAGCCAACAACACAAAACACTTGTAAATCAAAAGCACTTGGGCCACCGACTTAAGGAGAGTAACTTTTCCAGTAGTAGAAAATCATCTACATGTCTAATGACTGAACTTACAAAATTTCTCAATCACCTCCTACTAAAACCCATTCAAAAGAAATCACACCACAATAGGAATACCAAGATAAACAAAGGGGAGTGAACCAATCTAAAATCTAAGAATCCTAGCAATTCTCTACTAGATAAACTTAGGAGTATTGAAGAAATAAATAGAGAAATTACTCTCATTAATACTCTACCCTGAAGCCTTTAAGTAGCAATCCAAAGCAACCCTCAAATTAATAGCTTCCTCCACTTTAGCAACCCCCATTAGGGTAGTGTCATCAACAAACTATAAGTGAGATTGAGTCGAGATCCCATTACCCCAACACCACCCCTAAATCAATCCACACTCCACACGAGACGTCAAAAATCTCCCAATCCCCTCATCCATCAATATAAAAAAATGAGGAGACAATAGATCCCCTTGCCACAAACCTTTGGAAGCCCCAAAAAGCTTTGAAGGCTCCCCATTGATCAACACTAAGAAGGAAGATGAAGTGACATAGCTCCCAACCCATTCAATCCAATTGCTACCAAACCCAAAAGCCTTCAAAATCTTGGAAAGAAAATCCCATTTGACACGATCATAAGCTTTTTCCATATCTAGCTTAATGAACATAGCCCTTTCCTTAGATGCATTCATAGAATGCACACTCTCAAATCCAATGACAATCCCATCAAGGACTTGTCTCCCAGCCACAAACCCTCCCTACTCCTCAGAAATCAACCTGTCCAACCATGGATTTAGGCACTCAACAATCAGCTTAGTAATAATTTTGTAGACCACATTACACAAGGCAGTTGGTTTAAAAAGATCCAATAGCACCCTCTCACTTTGGGATAAGTGCTAAGAAAGTAGCATTCATGGCTTGAAGCATTTTCTTATTCCTTTGGGACTCTTGAACAACTTTAAAAAGGTCAAGCTTGATAATCTCCCAAAACTCCTGAAAGAACTCAATAGGGAACCCATTAGGTCCCGAAGCTTTTCCTTTCTTCATTTTAAACACAATCCCCTCCAACTCCTCTAGAGAGATTGGTCTGATAAGAGAATCTTCATATCCTCCATCACTAAAGTAGAAATACACTCTAAGATATACTCCTCTTCCATGCTGGTTGGAGAGGAGTCCTTAGAAAATAGGGTAGAAAAATATCTAACTTCATTAGCAATCTCAATAGAAGAGCAAAAAATATTCCCATCCTGTGACTGAATAGAAGAAAAATGACATTTCTTTGTCTTCTATCTTTGACCGAATTATGAAAGAAAGAGGTATTCCTATCTCCCTCCTGAAGCCAATTAATACAGACATTTTCTTCAAAAAGAGCTCCCGAAGCTCCCATTCCTCCACAACTTTCACAACCTTAGCCTCAACCCTACTCAACTCCTCTAAGAGCCCTTGATCCTGGATATGATGCGTTATGGAATCTAACTGAACTTGAGTCTCTCTTTTAGCCTGAAACACATTACTAAAGTGGTACCTATTCCAACGCTTCAACATATATTTAATGAAGTGAAGCCCTTTAGTGAAGGAGTACATAGAAGTGTTGAAAGCTGGTAAATTCCAACACTCCATTAGCCCCTAACAAAATCATGAAGAGACCCATTGTAAACCCACATAAGTTGGAATCGAAAGGACTCCTTAGAAAATCTTGACAAACAAACTGAGAATTTGATTGGCCAATGGTCAGAACCCCACCAATCTAGAATCTTAGAGCTAGTCACCCACCTGTTACCAACCAAAAAACTAGAAACCAAAACCCTATCTAGCCTTTCAAAGATAGCATCCTTCCTAGTGCTTCTATTATTCTAGGTAAACAACCCATTCCTAGGATTGATGTCCACCAAATTCAAACATGACATATTATTTCTAAAGAGCTCAAACGAAGGATCTAAATGATGAGTAACACCTATTTTATCCTCCAAAGAACAAATAAAATTAAAGTCTCCATCCAAAACCCAAGGGAGAAAAAGGCTCCAGAGACCGCACATACTTAACATGCATCCACAAATTAACCTTAACCAGGAAATCCATAGGAGCGTAGATGTTAGGGAAGAGGATCTTGTCACCAGACTCAAGACCAACAAAAACAAAAGACATAGAGTGACAATCAGAAATCCACCAATAAGGGGAAATTTTGTGTGGATCCCACAAACAAGCGAGGCCCCCAGAACTACCCATAGCTCCCACACACTGACATAGTCCATGAACCCAATTTTTTTTCCAAGTCCAACATAATAGAAATTGACATCTTGGTTTCTTGCAATAAAACTAAATCATGAGATTGCACCCTAATTAAGTCCCGAATAGCCTTTTGTTGAGGGATGCTATTCATACTCCTTATATTCCAAGACAAAACTATCATCAGAGATTATGGGAAAAGTCGGCATCAATAGTTCTCACTAAACCCAATTGCACTAGAGTTTCCCCAATTAACTTAACTTTTTCCGGATCCTTCTTCCTTTCAAATGTTAAAGGCTTCTATAGAATGCTATTTTTAAGGGGTTTATGTTGCAAGCCCAATAGGGTAGAAGAATCCATACACTTTCTAGTCTCCCCACCACCTTTCTCTGTTTCTAGGCCCAAACTAGGTAGACTAGATCCCAAAGAAATTTCCTGTACCAATTAGGGTTCCTTCAACATTTCATCTAAGGTAGGAATACTCGATACCAACTAAGTTGTGGGGATCACTGGTAGTGACTGATTTCCTAGAGATTCATGTTGATCCTCCAAGAGAAGATCCAAAGTAGACCCATCCACAACCTACATATCTATATGAACACCCTCCTCCTGAACCAATTCCTCTAGTGCATCAAAATTTTTAAATGTTTCATCCTCCTATCTATCTTTGAGAGGCCTTTTCTGACCCTTGTTTCTATTATGGGACTTCAATAGGGAAAAACCATTGTTATCCATCACCACCCCTTGCATAGGGGTTTTACCTTTGTCCAAATTATGAGTTGATTGCAAAGAGGCATTACCCATACCAGAATTGTTAACAGCTTTGGAGCACTTCCACTGAAGATGGCTATACTCATGAAAGATACAACAACAGAAGTGCAAGGTCTCATAATCCAGTTGTTGATTCCAAGAGGTGGACCCAATGCTCATATCAATTGAATCTGATAGTGGTTTGATTAGATCAATTTCCACACAAACATGAGCATAAGAGAAAATATTCTTAGACATGGTTTGTTGCAAAGGTCCAATGGATTTTCCAAGCATTAAAGCAATCATCTGCAAAATATCATTTATCTAGCATTCCAATAGAAAATGAGGTAAGTGAACCCAAACCAGAACCCTCAAAGGGAGCTCCTCAATAGAATTGAAGCCCATATGCCAAGATTTAATGAAAAGCCCCACCTAATTTTAGAAATATAGCCCTCCTACAAATGCACAATTCTGATCAATAATGCATGAAAAATCTACCAATAAGAATTTATTAGCAACCAACAAAATCTCAAAATCACCCTCCATATTCCAAGCCCTGCGAATCGAAGATTCCAAGAAGGGAAGTGACACACTTAATCCCAAAAAATTACATATCAATACATGATTACAATAGTACTCGACATCATTTGCAATAGATTATGGTTGAATCACCATCATGGGATGATTAAATGATCTCTCTAAGCATCCATTAACCTTATGAAGATGAATCCCACCATTATGAGATGGACCAATGCCTATGTTTCCCATGTTAAAACAAAGCACCCCTGACAGGCAACACCCACAACACCCTTCTCTCCACACCAACAATATTGATCACCATAGGAAAAAACCACGCACAAACAGGAACCAGCTAGCCACTAGCCCAGAGCCTCCCCCTCCCAGCCAAAGGAAGGACCACAACACAAATCAAACACTGCACATTGATCTGTTGAATAGAATTTGCCCAGCTAAACCAAAGACCAAGGAAACAAAAATAAAACACAACACTAAAAGAAAAATCTTGACACAAATGCAAATCCCCCTCCCCCTGTATGCGCAGCAAAAGACCCCCCACACACAACTACTAGCCAATAGAAGAGTGATCCTGAAGAGACTAAGTGCATGCATAGCCATGCAATTAACATGCATCCCAAGCCAAGAAGGTTGTGGGGCAACATGCACTAGTTGTAGAGCCCATGACCTTCCCTCCACAATTATATTTATTGTTATATATAATATTTTATTTATATAAATTATATTATTATTATATATTATATTTTTTACTAAAAACTATTAAATATAAATAGAAATTATTATAACTAATATATTTTTATATATTACGTATTAAATCATAGAATTAATATATAATATATATTTTATGTAATATAATATAAATTATATATGGTATAATAATATTAATTATTAATTATTATATTTTCTAATAAAATTATTACAATCAATAGTCCTATCTCACCATCTATATCTCTCTATATCTCTACCTCTCTCTTCCTCTATATCTCTCTATCTATTTATATCTCTCTATCTATTCTTTATCTCTCCCTCTCTCTTTTCTCTATACATCTCTATCTCTTCTATATCTCTCCCTCTTTATCTCCTTATCTCTCTCAACATTTTATCTCGCCTTCTACCTCTATCTCTTAATCTATTTTTCTCCCCCTTCCTCTTTCACTCTATCTTCATCTCTACCTCAATTTTCCTTTCTCCCTCTCTATCTCTAGACATGTCTCCCTCTCTCTTTTTGGACCTCTATATCTATATCTTTTTTCCTCTCTATCTCTATCTCTCTATATTTCTTCTTCCATCTCTCCACCCCTATATATCTCCCTTTATCTACCTATTTGTTTATATCACTTCATATCTCTATCTTTAGCTTTCTATTTCTCCCTTTCATTCTCTTCCTCTCTCTATATTCATTTATCTCTTCTGTCTCTTTCTCTATCCACTCTCTCTTTATCAGACCATGCAATTTTCCACATCAACACATCTACTAAGAAGTGTCCAAAATATGACTTTTTAAAGATTCAACCAAAACTTAATCATGGTACCACTAGTAGTTAAACAAAAAAAATAATTTATTTCTTGTAAACTAGCAATTGCATGCATAGACATACAACAATCAACTGATAGGAGTCTACTGCAAATTGCTATTCAATGGGGAAGGAGGAAACTTTTTTGTGAAATGGAATGTGAAATTTAAAAAATCAATAATTTTTACAATTGTTTGATTGAGTTGAGAAACAAAAAGCATGTTAATAAGTCAATAGGAAGTAACGTGAGGTTAGTTCATATCTCATTGGCTATGGGTGTGACATTACGAACCTTTTCCACAAAGATGAGAAATTGATTTGTGCATCTCAATATAGAAAATTACTAGTTGAAAATTGATTAACGAAAATGTAAAGTAAAACCAGAGGCCATGTTGAATGAATCTAATTAGTTACAATGTATCCATTAATTTTAATTTTAAGTAAGTAATCATCAATAACTTTTTTTATTAATATGTAATATTTAATAATTTTAGTTACAATAGTTATTAAAAAATGATTTTATTAATAATGTTAGGAATATAGTAAATTAATTCTCAACAAATGCAATTTTTTAATAAATTTATTCTTTAAAAATGATAATTGAAAAATTAAATCAAATATAAATTTTTAAATAATTATTTTTTCTAACAACAACAATTTCTCACCAAAATTTAAGGTATGAGATAATTTTATCTATATTTTAGTTTTATATTTATTAGGCCTAGGTGCACATGTATATTTTAGCCTTTTCTCTAGGTTATTCAATCAATTAATTCATTATTATTTAATTATATTAAGAATCATGTGCATACAAATACATGGCAGATTTTTTAAAGAGTTATTACCCATGCCTTTAATTACTAATATTGCATTAAAAAGTATTCTTTTAAAAAGGTAGCCGATAACTTCTGGTTTCACATATTTTTGAAGAAAGAAAGATGTTTAATATTGAATACTTTTTATAATTACTATTTAGTCCATAATTTTGCAAATTAAATTTTTAGTATGCTTTTTTTTTTGGGTTAGTAGTAAAATAAAATGGAGACAAATATAAGGGATTCAAAAGTAGTCAATCACAAGGAAATTGAGAATAAAAAATATATATTTTTAATGAATTACTTCAGAGTGAAATTGAAGACTCAGTGACAAAATCTTTGATAAAAAAACAAATAAACAAAGCTCACGAAAAGAAGAGTGCAATGACATAGTACACATTTTAATGCATTGTTAGAATAAATGAATAAAAGATATGCCTTGCTTTGAGGTGACATGACGAAAGTCTCAAGTACTTCCCTACAACTTGCTATGACATAAGAAACATGTTGTTATAAACTATGTTTTTTGAAGCCAAGTATATGTAAGAATTTGTGTACACATGTATCTATGTAAGAAGAAATATAGGGTGTTAAAAGCTGAAACACAAAACCAACACTCGTTATCCACCCTACCATATTCGCATCATGGAGCCTCAGGGACTCTAGCCAAACCCCTGAGCAAGAAAAGTATGAAATTTCCATAGGAAATTTTGTGGAGTTCCATTATACATCGCACAATATCAAGGTTGGGAAAAATCTAGTGTTTTCATATATGATATTTCATATTGTAGTATTTTTTTTGTTGCAGTAACTTCGTTAAAAACAAGCATCATGATTTTGGGATGGTTTTGCATGGTTTAGCCTAGTACCTGCAAATAGAAGATAGGGGTATGTTAGTGGATGAGAAAACAAGATCAGGAAGGAACCATAAGAAAATAGTAAGTATATGGGTAAAATCAATATAGACAATTTGAAACTAGAAATAATGAATAATATTTACAATTGGTTCACATAATCTATTTATTGAAAATGGAAAAGTCATGTACTTACATGTATTTTTGATAGTGTTTAACAATCACGAGTAGCATTGGATTGAGTTGTTGGAGCATTAAACAATTTGAAATAGACAATTTAGAATAAACTAATATTTTTGGATGTCTATTGTATCTATACAACATTATAAAGGAAATCATATTATAGATCTACAATAAAAGAGGTTAGCATTATATGTTGTAAATAGGAAGAGATAAAATGGAAAATTTTGAATACATGGTGAAATATATAGTAGAGTCTATAATAACTAAAAAGGTGTATCTAACTTCACAAACATATATATCGGTATAGATTTTCTCTTGAAAGTGCTTATATTTGTATTGCATGGCTAAGATGTATATCTAGAAATGTGTATGTGAATCATGGCCACATATAATAACCAATAACCAGAATGGTAAAAAAAAAAATTGTGGGAAAAAAATCATACATTTGACTTGAAAAAAGATAGTCTAGTCTACCCATTGCATTTTTGCATGTGTGTATAGTTATCTTTTCAACTTATTTAAAAGAATATTTACATATAGTTGCTTATGAAGATGGAAATTTACCCTAAAGTTATAACAACATTTATATTTAAAATAGAATTGCAATCTAAGGAACCATATAGTAAAAATGGTCATCGAATTGACAAGCCAACTATTGCATAGTTTGACAACTGTTGCATAATGGATAGTTTTCTTTACACAAATGAGAAAAAGAATAGCATAAAACATATTGATACAACACAAGAAATCTATATAACAGTTGGCTTGTCAATTCAAAATTCACTTGATACATTATTTGGCAGTAAATATTATAGGAAAAATAGACAAATTGTGAAAGAACTATTAGATAAAAGACTTAAGAATCATAGGTAAATGCCAAATATTACATAGATTGCTTGTCTTGTATGAATATGTTTCATGGGATTATCTTTTTTTTTAAAAAAAATTTATGGTTCCTATAACAGGTTGCTCATTCTCGTAGTCTTCGCCATTTATTCTTCTTATGCTTGCACGCAAGATTCTTGACCTTCTTTTTTCACCATCCCAGCCATGAGTAGGATTTTTTGGCACTAGGATGCAACAATCATTGATGGCCACTAGTGAGTTTCTTGGGGTTATCTATGACAACGTGGACTTTGGTAATTGTGTGGGCTATAACTAGTGAAGCTAGATGTGATGGACATGGAAGTAGAAGGGAAAGTGATTGATCATGTGAGGGTTAATGCATCCTAGCATTGTTGTACAATGGTGCAAGAGGAAGTAAATGGAATGTTTGATGCTGTAGTGTGGGAAAGTATATTGTTTTTGGTTGAATTCTCATTGGATGGTTTTAACATAGATGTGCTCCAAAATGTGCAAGAAAATAAATTGATTAAGTAGCATTGTTGAAAGAGCCATTGTGGTCTTGGTTCGAGACAAGACTATAGTAAAAAATGTCACCTTCGATTTGGTTCTCATTTCATACATGACTAATTTTTTTCCTTTCTAGTTATTGGTTGTTATATGTGCCCATGCTTTACAAACATATTTTTGCATATACATATTAGCCATGGAATGTAAATAAAGTCATTTTACATGGGTATTTTGCATAGATGATTCATTTATTGTTCATGTCTTCTTGTTATATGTTTCTATCTTTGGCGTTATACCCATTTTGTAGACTTTAAAGAGATTATTGCTCTATATGGATGGAGAAATTGTAGTTAAAATGAGAGATTGTTGTAATTTTTTCACCCTTGGTATATTATTTTAGTTATCTTTGTGCATCTTTATGCATCTTGTTAGTCATTATATAGTCTTTATAGTGTGTGGAATGAAGCTTTGTGGATGGATCTCCAATTCAAATAGATGAGAAAAAATAATATCATGAAAGATACCAATACAAGATTTGAGCTACATTCTTTGGTAATAAATATTGAAGAGAAGTAGATAAATTGTATAAGATGTGCTAGAGTGATTAATTTATTGTTCATGTCTTTCACTCTCTACTTATTATTCCTTGTTATATGTTTGTATCTTTAACGTTATACCCATTTTGGAGACTTCAAAATTATTATGGCTCTGTTTGGATGGAGAAATTATAGTTAAATCTTATTTCTTTCATAAAAAATAATGTTTAGGGTTAGTAATTTTTTCCCCTTCATTTATTGTTTGTAGTTATCTCTATGCACCTTTGGCATTATATCCATTAACATAGGAGAATTTGTAGATTAACATAGGATTAATTGCACATAAATATATATGTGCAGAGGGTTAGTATGAAAGTATAAACATTTTGGAGATAAAAATAGTTTAGTGGTTGTCAAGTGTTATTCTAATAGCTCTTTTACAATTTCTCTATTTTCCTATAATATTTAGTTGCAAGTAATGTACCTCAAATTTTCAATTAAGTCTGTGGCGTTATACCCATTTTGCACAGGTTATTCCAGAGTCAATTGGATTTACCACTTCTATTTAATGTGGGTTAACTGCCAAAGAATGTAGCTTGAATTTTCAATTGACAACTCAACTCTTACATAGACTGCTTATCTTGTATTAATATGTTTAATGTGGTTTTTCAATCATGTGTTATTTATTTGTGATTCTTAAGTGTTTTTCTAATAGTTCTTTTACAATTCCTCCATTTTGTCTATAATATTCAATGCCAAATAATGTAGCTTGAATTTTGAATTGAGAAGCCAACTGTTACATAGATTTCTTGTGTTGTATCAATATCCACTTGGCCATAACAAATAGTTCATTATTGTAGGTCGACTATTCTATTCTTGATGGTCTTAAGGTCTATTTAATGTGGGTTTCCGACCATCTGTGTTTTTCCTGTGATTATTAAGTGTCTTTCCACTTATATAAGAGGTATTAGAATGACACTTATCTAGTTCTAAATATTATAGAGAAAAGCCACATTAAATAGAATTTTAAAATATGCAGCATAGAAGAGGCAAATTACAAGAATGAATAGTTTGTTATGGGGATTTGGAAAAAAGAGTACCATGAAGAACAATTTGTCATGAAGAACTTCAAACAAATGAGGGGAAATAAATATCATGGAACATATTGATGGAACATATATAACATGTTCCATCCAAATAAAATAACCATAAAAATTAACATCTTGTTATAAGGAGCTTGAAATAGATGAGGGAAAAAGAGTATCATGAACATATTGGTACAAGACAAGCAGTCCATGTAAGAGTTACAAGATGTATTAGAATAACACTTTAGAATCACACATAAATGGGATATCAATGGGAACCATTCACCCTTTTCCAATTTTTTTGGCCTGTGTATGTTTTTCTACCTCTCTTAAACTTGTATTTTATGTGGGATTTTTGACCATCTATCATTTACCTATGATTCTCAAGTGTTTTTGTAAAAACTATTTTAGAATCTATGAAATTATGGTAGATCATCTAAAATAAATTTTAACTGGAAGTTTAACATATGGAGAATAGAATCTGTAAACCACGGATATGAAGATTTTCTTATACAGAGCTTTTGTTGTACAAAATGCATATAGCACTAAGGATGAACAAAGATAACAATGAATTATAGCCAGGGGCCAGGGAGCATACACAGACCCAAAAAAATAGAAACTAGTCAAAAGGTATAGGTCAATCTTATGTTTGATGAAGGATACAACAACTAAAGTATGACAACAAAGACCTTGTTATAGTAAACTTCAAAGAGATGAGAGAAAGAGAATATCATGAAACATATTAATACAAAACAAGAAATCTATGTAATAGTTGGCATTTACCTATCAGTTATTTGTTTGAAATTTCCACTGGGGTTTCCATCAGAGCAGTTGTGGATAGTATTTCTCAACACATCTAGAATTTTTTTTTGATTAGTTGAAAAGGAAACTATATAGGAACATGGAAAAATGTAATGTGTACAGCAAACTATATTTATTGTAGTCAAGTGCATGTAAGAATCCATGCATGAATGTATATATATAGCAACAAATATATGGAGGCTATCTAGGCATGGAGTAAGAAAAGGGTTGAATGCATAACTCAGGAAAATATAAATCTATAAAATAAACCTTGTTTACACTTCCAACTACATGGTCATCTTTCAGGTACCAATTGTCCGACACATGGGCTTCATATCTCCTTGTCCATTTGTGTTTGCATTGATCCCAATATGATATTACTGCAAAGAAACATTTTATTTGAATATATCAAAATATATGTCTCTAGTTAGATGTATATGGAATGAAAAAAAGGCATTACAAAATGACTTACAACAACAATATAAGCTGAAATTCTATAGATTGTGGAGCAGAATAGTTGGGAAGCGCTCCAATTTGGTATCTAATGGAGGTGGATGGAATTTTTTTTTAGTAGTCTGTTATGAAATAAACACCATGGTGCATCATTTCACAATGGAAGAAAAAAAATAGAAATCCTCATATTAGAACAATGAATATTCCATGTACTCCCTTATGTGGTATTACACAATAATGCCATAATGTATCAACCCTCACGTGAGTGAAAATATACCATTTTGTTTCTATTGAATGAGGTAACCAGTTCCATGACTGCTAAACCATGTGATCAACAAACTCCATCATCATTGTAAACAAGCCTGAGAAACCCATCACAAATAGCATGGAGTTTTATCATATATGATAAAAAAAGAAATCTAGACAAGATTATATATTTTTGAATGCAATATATAGGCAGAGTGAAAAAGTGAAATGATGAAAAGAGAATTTTGTAGATCAACTTTTGTAGCTATTTGAATCAAATAAAGCTAATAGAAAAGCTAACAAGAAGACATAAGAATTTTTGGAAGCAAAGCATGAAGGAAAAATGCCAAGATTCAGGGTATATAGGCATAGAAAATAGAAAACACAACATGGTTGTATAATTTTAAACTTATTAGTCAAATGGAATACAATTTTTTTTTAGAATGTTTCTAGAGTATGTGCATATATAGTTTAATATATTGGAATGTTAAAAAGAAATTATTGACTTATAGAACTTCTGGGCTCTACTTATTGTTGGTTGCAATCTTTGTGCATCTTTGACACTTGAAGTTTTTTGTATCTACATATGTATCAATTTGTAGCAGCTACAACTGTATGTTTAGAGCACTGTATGTTAAAATTGGTTGAAAGAGAATTGTAGGTATGTTGATAAAGAATTGACATCATGGAATTTAAAAACACTTGGAAAAACATGGATAGGTGGAGTATATAGAAGAGTGTATTCTTCTGAATGCCATATACAAAAAGTATGACACAACAAAATGTTGAAACAAGAAGTCAATAGATTAATATTTATGGGTGCATATTTGCATTCTGAATTTAAAAAAAACTTTATTGCTGAAGGTACAAAAGATAATAAACAGGAGAAAAATTATCTTTAATGTATAAAGATAAATAGGATGCAAAGCATTGAATAAATGGGGGAAATGTAATGTGGAAGTAAAAAATGAAGTATATAGGCACATAAAATGGGAAACAAAGCATAGGTGCATAATTTAAAACCAATAAGTGAAATATAACATAATATTGTTGAAAATGTTTTTGGAATAGATGAATATATACTTTAGAATGGAATGATCAAAACATGCAACTAGCTTGTACAAGTTTTTCCCTCTGCTTATTGTTGCCTAGTATCTTTGTGTATCTTTAGCATTATACCCATTTTGCACAGATTATTACTTGGTATGTTTCTGTAAAATTTAGCTTAGAAATCTTTGAAAAGAGGATGGTTTATATTCTAGGGAAAATGTGATAATAATTGTTCTAGAGCCTTTTTTATAAGTTAGAGCATGGGCTGGGGATGAAATTATTTGGCAAGAGTTGGAGTTGTTCCAAATGCATTTCTTCGTTGCAACATCGAGCAATGTATTTGTTGTTGCTAAGTTTGGAGTATTTCTCAAATGAGAATGTTGGATCAATGCAGAGTCTTTCAATTGATTTAACATGAGAGATAGCTATAAAAGTCAACCCTTTCCTCTCTTTGTTTCCTATGCTTATCGTTGCTCTATCTAATGTTAAGCCTTGTGCATTATGTATTGTGATTCTCCATGCCATGGTGAGTGGAATTTGTGTTCAAATACCTCGAGTTATAGCTGGGATGGGGATGTCTCTCGGGTTTTCTAGGTCCCATGGTGGACCAATGTAATTTTGGAAGTGAACAACAACATAGTTAGATGGATTTTGTGGTTTACAAAGTGCATTGTACATAATAATTGTAACAAGACCAAGGGATCCATTGAATAGGCCAACTTGCATCCCCAAATTTTTTGTTAGCATCACCTATTCACCAAGACAAAGTAGCAGTTCTGTGAGAAGCTAGTCATCATCTCCATGATCAGATGCCTATTGTTGTGCTACTCAAGCAATGCTAATGGCTATAGGAAATTTTAACTGTTTGATCATTTTTTGTTGTGGAATACAACTAAGTCATTTGTGACAAACAAATGTGTAGCAATATCAAATTTTTCTCTTTCTATGGTTGAGAGAATTTTATTTTTTTGTTTCATAATCTCTTCGTAGTCATCATGGAGAGCCTCACCATTTCTTATATGGAGAAGGATTGCCCGAAACTTTTGTTGGGAAGGGCTATCTCCTTTTTGGAGAAAAATAGTGTCCAATGTTATTAAGACTATGAAAGTATGCCATAAGGCTACAACCAATGAGTGTGAAGCATAAATAGGGGTATCCATGATAGGTGGCAACTAGGCAAGATCACCAACAAGGATGATAGAAACACCACCAAATGGCTCCCTCTCATTATCGGGGAATGCTTGGCGCAATTGACTATCTATTTTCAGCAACAACTTTGGGCCTAGAAAACTCATTTCATCTATCAAAACGTATTGAATATATTTAAATTGTTCTTGGAATATTATCAATGCTTGGCCTTACAAAGGATTCATATCCTTTACATGGGAATCTAGAGGGTTGTATGGATTGTGGAAGCACATATGTTGTACACAACAACACTTGTGGCAGCTAATGTGGGCAACGAGTTATTGGATCTAGTAGTAGAGGTGTTTATTTTTTGTCTGATACAATTTATTAAAAAGGATTTTCTAGTGCCAACTATCCCTTGAATGATCATGTAGAGAGGGGCTTTGGGGGAAGGTTGCATGTGATGGAACTGGATGATTTGAAGAGCTTATTGTTGTTTTGGTGAAAGTTGATGGCCTAATGTATCTACAGGAAAAAATGTATCATAGCTTTTTCACGTTGTGCACTGGCTGATGGGATGAATTGCAAAGCAATATTATGAAGTTTCTTAGTCACATTGTTTGTATTTGATGAATGGTTCATATCAAAGTCCCACCTACCCAACAACTGGAGCTGATTTATACTAAAGTTAGTAGTAGTACCAAGCCAAGAGAAAACTTCCCATTGATATTCATGCATAGAAGGTCAATGGTTCAAATAATCAGTATCAACATTTTCCATGTTCTTCTTCAATCGTGGATACAACTGGAAGTCTATTAACATGCCAAGGATGATAACTAACTATTTTTAACACTTTCCAATTTTGTATTATCTCTTGTTTGGAAAGACCTATATCTATCTATATGTTCCAGATAGGTTTGTATAACATATGTTTAGTCTAACAAAATGTCTCAAATATTTATGTATTTTCAATGGGAACAATCTTGAACAATGGGTACACAAGGACAATTGTAAGCTAGTGTCTTGATTTTTATTTGGCCTTTCTGCACTACTCTGAATGTGTATATAAGCAAACTAATTCAATTAGGGATACACCACCTAGCTTTGGAGGCCTTTGCATATAGCAGTGAATATAATTTGTTGGGAAATATTCATCAACATCATCTTTATTTATATGGAACCATGCCTTTTTTCCAACATTAAAACAAACATATTGCCAGCTTGAAGTGAGAAGAGGCTTTTGTAGCATATGAAATGTCTCTTGTGCAGAGATGTCAAGCTCCACAAGAATATTCATCATGAATTTTTGATATGCAAGTAGTGCTCTATCCTCAACTATATTTGTTTTTGCAATTCTTTTAAACATATCAAGATAATTTTATGATTTCTTCTCAGATTTAGTTGCATAGTTAGAAATATAATTTAAAACAATTTTCCTAGAAACATCTGGATGGAAATCAACATTGGAATGCTAGATTGCAAGCATGGGTGGGTTATGAATATTTATGCAATCATCATTTCTTGTTGGCTTCTAGGATTTGTTAGACTCAACATCAAATGTCAATGTAGAGGTAAGTTGTTGCTGCCAAGGTGCTTTATATCAGCATTGTAATTTCTCTCATTTTTATATTCAGAGCATTTTGTGTTCCTTTGAATTGTATTTAGAAACTCTTCATAATCTATGATTGGATCACTGGAAAGAATCTAGATCATGGAAAGAAAGCACAAATGTTCTTCAAAACAATGATACATTCTGAGCAATCTTTGTGCAAGGCAACATGGATTCCAAGCTGAAACATATCTATCAAAAAATTGGCTTGCCATGGTAACATCATGGTGATTGGACCAATCAAGAGTGTCCATATTGGGGGATTCTATAAGAAATAAAAAGCCATGCACATGTGTAGAACCATGATGCTGCCATTCATATCTATACCAATAATCTTTTGCATGCAAAAGCTTTTCAATATCATCTTCACAGAAAATCGAGAATCTATAATGTAGATATAAATATGTTATATGTGAATTCTGAACAACGCTATCTATTAGCATCTTTGTTGAAGGATCCATTGCTAAATGATCCATAGAAGAGAAAACATTTTGCAAGTCAACCCATATTATGTCTACACAGCTCAATGTGGAAAAAAGGGTAGGTATGCCAAGTTGTTCAATCATTGTAGATAGCTAGGCTCGACAAGAGTTCCAAAAAGGACAGGTCCCACACAATGATGCACCAAAATAGATTAACTCCTTAGCTATTTGACCATTAGGAGCAGCTTGAGCCATTCACGCAATGCAAACAATGACTTGGGGATTTTTTCTTCCAAATCCACTCTAACAAAGACAAAAATAGTTTGTTAGCTTTGATGTCTCATTATCAAGTTGTAGAGGAAATACCTAAACCTAACATGTTCTCCAAATCTGTGGTCAAAATATCTCATTAAGTGGAGGGAATATTCATGCAAGTTAATTTTAACATTTCTTGGTTGAAGGGGAAGTGTTGCTCTAGTGGGGAACAATCTTGGAAAAGCCATTGTAAATAAACCTTCAATGTTGTAATCATTAATAGGAGAAGAGCTAATTTCAGGCCAACACAAGATATTCTACTCTTTTTTTCCAATTTGTAATACTCATTTGATTTCTTGGAGCTCTCGTCTAGCATTTGGAAAGGTATAAATGATGAAAATTTTGAAGAGTCATTTTCATCTTGAGAAACATTTGTTGAGCTGGTTGATGGCATTAGCTCTTCATTGAAAACTTGTTCTATTGTATGCAAGAAATTGGAGACATCAACAATAACATCAAGTAACATATTAAGAGCCTCAACATCATTGTAGTATTTTTCATATTGAATTTTTTATTTCAATGCATCAGTGACATGATGATTATTAACATAGTAGTCGTAAATTCCACCTTCAATGGTGGTTTAGCATACGATCACAACCTCAAGGTCTTGTAATCGACATGAAAATTTTTTTTCTATGCTCGAGATATCTTGAGGAAAGCTGATTGTGTGACCACAATATTTAAATTGCCCTTCTCTAGTGTTGCACACCTGTAAAACTGAAGCCACCCTAGCAATAAGCATTTCTTCAACCTGTGTTAGATTTTTTACCAACAATGGTTGTGGGCCTAGGTCCATGCCATTTGCAAAGCTGAAGCGGTGGGTTCCTTTTTTAGAATAACATCTTACACATGTCGTTGTGCTTTGTCAGGTTCACCCATGTGTGTATACAACTTAAAGCCAAGAAAACTGGAAACAATAACACCAAATTTGCAATAGGTATAACAAAAAGGAAATTTATAGTTACAAAATTAGGACCTGAAGGCTAGTGGATCACACCCTCAAAGCTAGAATCTGCAACAGAACTAGTGGGAGATGTCAATAAATGAATATTGGAGGGCTTTGAAGACCCATCCACAAAGCCCGTTTCCATAGACATAGTTCTGAGAATTTTTTGCAGGGATAAAATGTTGTAATTTTTTTTTGATGAATACGCAGCTATCTATATTAAAATAAAGATAAAGTTACATATCCACAAGAAAGGTCGGTGGTAAGAAGGAAAACCCCAAGAGTCACATGGGCAGTGCCCAAAAAAACCAAAAAATCAACTAGTCACATGGGTTGGGCCCAAAAGTCCATGATTACAAAGTATAAAAAGGGTTATTAAGTAGCCAAAGCAATGCTAGTAGAACCAAGAGGGTCTCTATCATCCATGTTCTTCCCCCATACATAAACAAGATCTGGAGTGACATCAGGAGGAGGACCCCAACCACCATCAATATCTTTTTCCTTCTCTTTATATTTATCCTCGCATCAGGGAGAGATTGCAAGCACCAAATGTGGAAAAAATTTACCAGAGTCTAGCCATCTAGAGCCAAAAATAGGAGTGTCATTAGAGGGCCACCCCGAACTGCCACTGCCACTTGCCAAAGCACCGCCTGAGGGCCATCTTTGGCTAGCTTGCGATGGAGGAGAGTGGGTCCACTAAGGAGGGTGAGAATCCCATCAAAGAGGAGTTTGAGAGAAAGGACGTGTAGAACCACTTTTCCATCAACTTCAAGATGGAAACCAACCATGGGAAGAGGTAGGCGAAGCAGGCACCCAAGCAACAATACATGGGGAATTTCTCCAATGGTCCAACACCACTTGTAGGTGAGTAATCTCAAGTGCAACTTTGTTAGCTTGCACCTAAATCTGTAAGAGCACATTAGAAAAAAATATAACTTTAGCATATAAGGAAACATTAATATCCATTTGAGAATGAGAAAATATGTAGGAATTTTTGTCTTTCCAGATATTGAAAAGGATTTCAACCCTAAAAGTGTGCCCAAATTGGGTATACTTAGCAGGAAATCTGGGTGAGTCTCCTAGCAGATGCATATTCCAGGAGAAATGCTTTGGCTTAAAGGGCCAAAATAAGTCATAAATACAAGTCCAAAACTATTGAGCTATGGGAGAAAACTAGAATAGATGCTTAAAATTCTCAACTTTCCCACAAAAAGGGAAACGAGGGTCTTGGACCCCAAGGTGAACAAGCCAACAACTCATAGGAAAGCCTTGGAATTTAGGATACACCAAGCAAAGTGGAAAAGTTTTGGCTCAATACTTGTAGACCAAGTGGCAAAAAATATTTTATGCCAGACATAAGTGGGAGATTGAAGAAGCCACCTCTATTTCAAACTTTGAATCATAAGAAAGTGTGGTGAAAGCCACTATAACCAAGTCGAGGCTTGTAGTTCCTAAAAGGGGTGTCTAGATACCACTTCCAGCGTTTCCATTAGGGTTTGGTCCCACAAATTCTAACCTTGTGAAGAATCTCTGCAGGAATATCATTTACCAGACCATCATAAGTAGCATGGTCCTAGTTATGAGGCCTGTATAGGGCACAAAATTCTCTCCACTACATGATACACATTGTGGGTTGATGAAAAATTTGTTGTAGGGTTTGGATACCCTTTTTGTATAATCTAAGTTCCTTAAGCCAAGGCGGCTTAGCCAATGACTAACCATTGCTATCAAAAAGGGGCAACCACCAAACATTCTATTGGTTAAGTGAAAGCCCATCATAGAAACCAAAAATAGCCTAGTGAAGCCAGGGCTTAACTGCCTCCCAAGCTCTCCAAATGCTTTTGGCTAGAAAAGTCCCCATAATTTGGACTAGTTCCTCTATGACCAGAAGGGTTTGAAAACCAATCCCTTTATAGGTGGATCTATGCATAGGAAAGCTAGACTGGATACAATGTATGAGAAGAATTTTCCAGGCCTCATCGCTAGTAAGAGCATAGATTATCCATTTGACACATAAGGGAGTCCCTTGCTATTGAGTGGAGAGCAAGCCAAGTCCTGCAAAATCTCTAGGAAGGTAGAAAAATTCCTATGCAACATGGTGAAACCCTTTGTGGGAATCAATAGAGGCCCAAAAAAAATCCCAGAGTAACTTTTCAAGCTTGTCATAGGTAGCTTTTGATGGGGCCCAATAGGAGGAATAATAAACATGGGTAGCCGCAAGCACCTTGGAACACACCTAAAATTTCCTACCAAAGAGAGGGGCTTAGTGATCCAGTAAGCAAACTTTTGCTCGACCTTGTAAATAACAACTTGCCATAGCTCAACCAAAGATGCATGGAAAGCAAAGGGAATATCCAGGAACCAAAAAATTTCTCCTGGCCAAATCCACTTCCAATTATACTATTAAAACCAAGGAGGGGTGGGAAGAATAGACTGTCTGTAGCACAAAGTTTTGTGCCACTGAATGGCAGAGCCAAAAGCAAGACAAAAAGTATTAAGGAAATCTAGGGCTGGTTTAATATTTTATTCTTCCTCCAAGAGAGTGGGAAAGAATCATCAACAAAATGGCCATTAACTAGTTGATCCTGAGAGTTAGGAAGTGAAATACCCTTGACACACTATTGAGAAACTGTGTTAGCCAAGAGGTAGGCAAATCCTTCAGCTATAAGAACATATAGGGAGGGGGCAAGTGGGCATACTTTCCAAATAGACAAAAAGAGTCCAAAGGAAAAATATTGATGGGCACTAATGGTGATACAAGTAGAGGCATCTGCAAAAACCATTCAAATAACCTGAATGAAATTAGGCCCAAAACCCGAAGCTTGCAACATAGCAAGAACAAAAAGCCATTCAATGTGGTCATAGGTTTTGGAAAAATAATTTTAACAAAAATGGCTTTCTGGTTTGAATGCCTAGCCCATTCCATGCTTTCCCAAATAGTAATGATATTATCTAGAATGAACCTAGATTTAATGAATCCTGTTTGCTCTGGGTGTACAATCTGAGGCAAAAGATGGCAGATCTTTAGAGCCAAATCCTTGGCAATAATTTTTTAGGAGACATTGAGAAGCGTGATAGGTCTCCAGTTACAAATATCCTTTGGATCCCTAGATTTAGGTATGAATTTTATATTTCCTTTATTTATTAAGTTACCTATAGAATTAGTATGAAAATCCTTTAAGTAAACATGATACAAATCTTGCCCAACACAGTCCCAGAGGGCCTTGTAAAATTCACAAAGGAAACTATCAATCCTTAGGGCTTTGTCATTAGCCATGGAATGAATAACTTCCTTGGGATCATCAATTGTTAACAAGTGATCACAAAAAATTCTCTGGGCTGAGGAAAGCCTATTTGGCACAACAATAAGGAAACTTTGGAGGGCTTGTTGTCCCACAGGAATGGGTTCCTGTGCAATGAAAACCTACTCATGTAATGATGTACAAAGGTCTAGAGAATTTCAAGGAGATCAGAGAGCACGTGAATGCCATCTTTGATTTTCTTAATTCCCAGTGATAAGTGTCTAGCACATAGCACCAAAAAAACTCTTTAGAGGCACGATCACCAACTTTTAGCGAATGTTGCTTGGATTTGATTAGTGCACCTCTAGTAGTATAATTTTCTACAACTTTCTTTTTGTGCCTTAAATTTTCCATTGTGACTTGAAATGATGGGGAAAAAGGGTTGACTACCAAATCCTTAGTAGTTGAGCACAAGTCAGTGGTGGTAGCCTCATGAGAGTGTTGGCGAAAGATAACTAGCTAATGCCTATAAATATGCAAAAATATAGCCATGCGTGTGATAACAACATTCCACCAAGTAATCCAACTTATATGGTGAGCTAGCCTACATTCTAGATTCCACACTCTTTGAATGTGGGCTAGGGTAGGCTTGTGATAGAGAAAAGACATGTTAAAACATAATTGACTTTTCCATGTGTGAGGTTGCCACATCTCCCATTCAATGCAAAAAGAAATGGGGAAGTGGTCAGAAAAAGTCACATCTACTAACAAGTTAATCAACAGAGAAGAGCTATCAAAAGAGAAAAAATATTGAGCCGAGATCATGGCATGATCAAGGTGCTTAAATATTATGTCAGAACTGGCCCTAAAATTACACCAAGTGTGCTAGAGAGAATGAGAATGGTGACAACCAATATTGGGACCCAAAAACCCCAATTTATTGTGCATGTAAAACCATGCCTCCTGTTTGCTAGTTGCCCATCTAAATGGTAGGTTACCACCCTTGTCATACACCATCTCAACTATATTGAAATCCCCACATAATAACTAAGTAGAAATTGGCAATGAATCAACAATCTAGTGCCAAAGCAAAGAGCACTCTACAACATCATTAGAAGCATACAAAATAATAATCTCAAAGGAATGATTATCAATGTTGAGAAGGATCTAGATGAGTCGATGAGTAGATCAGACCCATGGTTGACCACACAGGAATGCCACTGTGGGGAAAAAAGGGTGATAGCTCTACCATGCCCAACCTCATGCATAGTACAAAATATTTTACTAGCCAACCAAATAGAATGGCAAGTCGAAGCAAACAAGAATGCCAAAATTTTAACCTCTTCAAGACAAAGCACTTCAATACAATAATATTTTTGCAAAGTATCCCTAATAGAATACTGTCTAGAGAGGTCTGTCAGACCTCAAACATTCCATGAGAGGAAATTCATGAATGAAACTACATATTATCAAAGTTCAGTTCCTCTTCATTCAAGGAAGCTAAACGATCCTGCAAAAAATCTATTTGAACTGACCCAATCTGAATAGAAGGAGACAAAAATATTTTTTTTTCTTGCACATATTCACTAGGTTCAAGTGGTGGAGAAGGACTATGAGACTTCCTTTGAGCTCCCAACATGGGAGGAGAAATGATCAGCTAAGCAATTTTGCAATAGGTTGAGGCGTTTCCTTTGTCCTAGGTTGCACCAGAACATTATCAGCTCTAACAGGAGCTTCCATCCCCTTCCCTGAAGGATTTGAAATGACCATCAATGGTTCAAAGGCCTTAGAGGTTGACCCAAAACTAGTTGACTTATTTTTCCAGCTTGTAACTGTTGTGCATGTTTTGCACACATGCCCTACCATAGGCAGGGACCCCTTTTTTTTGCTCCTGACAGACTGCTTTGCTCTTGTCTTGTTTTGCGTGCCCCATTTCTAAGCCCAAATTGGTCATGTGTCTTCAAACGATAAAATCCCCTACCCAAATTCACCTACTTGGGGTATTCAAATCTACGGAGAAATGAGGTCCACCATCCCCTTTTCTGCCTTTTGTCTTGTTCTTGCTATTTGATAACATCTGCGGACCCCCATTGCTCCTGTTTCCACATTTTTGACTTTGGGGGAAACCTTTTTTGGATCTGGGATGTGTTTGAAGTACGTAAATGAACTACCAAGGTTTCGTCAATGTTTCATTAGATTTTGATGGTTTCAGAACTTTCCCTTTGAAATTCCCTTCCTCCTTGGCTGTTTGGAAACATCCGTGGACCCCTGTCGCTCCTGTTTCCACAATTTTGACTTTGAGGCCAACTTTTTGGTGGATTTGGGATGTGTTCCTAGTGCTTAAATGAACTGCCAATGTTTCATCAATGTTCCGTTAAGTTTCAATGGTTTCAAAACTTTACCTCCAGAATTCCCTTCCTACTTGGCTATTTGGAAACATCCGCGGACCCCCATCGCTCCCGTTTCCACACTTTTGACTTTGGGGGCAACCTTTTTTAGATATGGGGTGTGTTTGAAGTGCATAAATGAACTGCCAAGGTTTCGTCATCATTCCATTAAGTTTTGATGGTTTTGGAACTTTCCCTCCAGAATTCCCTTCCTCCTTGGCTATTTGGAAACATCCGAGGACCCCCGTCACTCTCGTTTCCTCAATTTTGACTTTGGAGGCAACCTTTTTTAGATCGGGGATGTGTTTGAAGTGTGTAAATGAATTGCCAAGGTTTCGTCAACATTCTGTTAAGTTTTGATGGTTTTAGAACTTTACCTCTAGAATTCCCTTCCTCCTTGGTTGTTTAGAAACATCTGCAGACCCCCATTGCTCTCGTTTCCACACTTTTGACTTTGGGTGTAACCTTTTTTGGATCGGGGATGTGTTTGAAGTGCGTAAATGAACTGCCAAGGTTTCGTCATCATTCCATTAAGTTTCGATGGTTTCAGAACTTTACGTCTGGAATTCCCTTCCTCCTTGGCTGTTTGGAAACATCTGTGGACCCCCATCGCTCCCATTTCCACACTTTTGACTTTGGGCGCAACCTTTTTTGGATATGGGGTGTGTTTGAAGTGTGTAAATGAACAACCAAGGTTTCATCATCGTTCTGTTAAGTTTCGATGGTTTTAGAACTTTCCCTTCGGAATTCCCTTCCTCCTTAGCTATTTGGAAACATCTGTGGACCCCCGTCGCTCCTGTTTCCTCAATTTTGACTTTGGGGGCAACATTTTTTGGATCGGGGATGTGTTTGAAGTGTATAAATGAACTGCCAAGGTTTCTTCAACGTTCCATTAAGTTTTGATAGTTTTAGAACTTTAGCTCTGGAATTCCCTTCCTCCTTGGCTATTTGGAAACATCTGTGGACCCCCATCGCTCCCATTTCCACACTTTTGACTTTGGGGGCAACCTTTTTTGGATTGGGGATGTGTTTGAAGTGTGTAAATGAATTGCCAAAGTTTCGTCAACATTTGGTTAAGTTTTGGTGGTTCTAGAGTTTCATCCCCCTTTTGTTGTTTTGGAACATTTGTGAGGCCTCGGCGACCCGGCCCCTTCGTGGCCGTTTTTGGGACTCCGTCCCTCCGTGGCTGTTTTGAACATCCATAGACCCCGGTCGGTCTGATTTCCACATTATTGATTTTGAGGCTAACATTTTGGTGGATTTGGGATGTGTTTGTGGTCCCTAAGTGAACTACCAAGGTTTCGTCAATGTTCCGTTAAGTTTCAGTGGTTTCAGAGTTTTGTCCCTCTTTGGCTATTTTGGAAACATTTGTGGACCCTTGTCGGTCCAGTTTCCACATTTTTACTTTTGGGCCAACTTTTTGGTGGATCTGGGATGTGTTTAAGGTTTTTAAGTGAACTGCCAAAGTTTTGTGAATGTTCCGTTAAGTTTCAATGGTGTCGGAGCTTCGTCCCCTTTTGGCTGTTTTGAAACATCTGTGGAGCCCCAGCGGCCTGGATTAATGTTTATGGTCCAAATGAGCTGAAAATATGAATATTATGATCTTTTGATGATGCATGGATGAATCTAACAAGGTTTTTGCTAGATTTTGACTAACGTTTTCCTTGATTTTTTGTATGAAAGCACTTACAGCGTTTTCTGTATGCAGGATTCAAGGAGCCTATTGCAGGTCCGTCAAGGTGACCCATTGAGAAAGCTGAGCAAGGAATGCACATAGCTCTTGTCACTATTCATTTCATGATTATTTTTCCTTGTAGCACCCATCAACAGGGTCAACATTAGAAGAAGGCCTGTGCTAAGGAGGCCAAAGACAAAAATGCAAGGGGGTGGCCTTGAAGAAAGATAAGGTAGTTGTCCGCCCATCAGGGGCTACCAATCCACTGATGTCAATCATCGACAGGATCATTTGATCCAAGGAAGAACACTGCAATCACATCAAGTAAGAAGACAACTTTTAGGCAGTTTTTGCTACAATGAAAAGGGCAATCAGCGAAATGACCAAAATTGCTATAGTGATTGTCACTAGTTGACAAAATAGGGAAAAGACAAGGAATATATTTTAAAATTGTTGGATAATGAGGGGTAGGTGAAACCCTAATGTAATCAAATCTGGACCATTCATTGGAAATTGATCCTATCCATTCATTTGGGGTTTGGAAAACTATAAATAGGGGCTTGCCCCTCATTTGTAAGGGTTGGAGAATTGATGTAAAGACATTCTTCAACAATAGAAAGCAGCATTGCATGATTTATGGGTGTTCCTTTTGAGTTTGCTCTTTATGTATGCATGGTTCACCTTCCATGTTAGTTTTAGTGTTAATTTCTTGAATGGGAGTGGTGATGGTGTTTGTTGTTTCAGTATTTGATGAACTTCCAGCTTATGCTTTTTGTGGTTCATTGATGATGAATCACTTGCAAAGCTAGTCTGAGCCTCTTTCCTTTATTGCTGCAACTTAGTTCGATTGCATGTACATGATGTGTGTATGTGGTATGAAAATCTGCAGTCCTTAGAAGATTGCACTGGTTTTGTGTAGCTATAAGTTTCTCTTGGTCAAGCAAAACTCAGCTTGGAAAGTTTGTCTACTTTAGCAGTCACCATTGTTACTATTCATTTGTAGCTTAGGATTAGAATAGCTTTGTTAACCCTTCTCATTTTGCTACTTTTAATCCTTGGTTAAAGTAGGACCCAAACCATCACCATGAAGCTAAATCAGATGAACTTGATGAGTTTCAACTTGGTGTTTTGAGTGGACAGCCACTATTCATTCACTTTCAGCACTTTGAAACTACATTTGCAAACCCAACTTCCCATTCTTTGTAACTCATCTGTAAGACCACCTTGTGATTCTAGCAAATCACATAAAACAACTGAGATATTCCAAGCACTATCAAGACCTAACATTAGAGACCTTGGGATAGTGTTCTACAATATGATTGTGGAAGATTTTCTTTCAAGAGAGGTACTGCACCTACGTATTACCTGTGTTGAGAAGTGCATAAAAAACACATCAATAGAACTGGCGCTAGAAGGAGGGCATGACAGGTTGAGGCTACAAAGCTGAATCTTGGAAATTGAAAAGAGCACTTTCAAAGAAGAAATTGGAGATAGGGAGATCTCTTTTAATGCTAAATATCAAAAAATTCTGAAGGGAAAACAAGCTGAGTCAAAATGGAGCAGCATGCACAAATTCACATCACTCAGTTGCATGCACATTTGAATAAGAGACTAAAGAAGCCATTGTAGCAATTCGTGTTGGCAGATAGATGTCAGATCCATTATAGTCATAGGCACAATGAGTTGGGGTGTCTGACATTTTTAAGCAGAATTGAAAAGGTCTTGCAAGGAGAAATCCCCTTCTGGGGATTATATCAGCCTTTAGCCCTTGCAGACTCGGAGGAAGAATTGATGACCATGGCAGCCAAGGTGTTCAAGGAGTTGATCCAGGAACATTTGGGCAGCAAGGATGGACCAAGATTGGAGGAAGTGCTAATGGCATGTTGGTGTAGATTTCATAATGCACCACATTCAGAATTTATGTGTCCATGATGTGACAACATCATTGCTCAAGCCAAGGGTTGTTCGAACAAGTTGGAGCAGCCAAATCCCAATGAAGAGAAGCTATCCCATGAGGCAAAAGAGTTGTCAACATTTGAACGATAGCTAAGTAAGGATGAACCAAGAAATTTGATACAAGTTGATGTTGGAGCAGCAAACATTGAAGTTGAAAACCAGGAGGAAGAGGCAGATTTTACTAGGATAGCAAGGTGCCTTGGTGAAAATATGATTGAAATTAATTTAGAAGGCCTTCCCTTCACCAATCAAGGGCATTCCTCCACTCTAGAAGAAGAGAAATTGGTAGGTGAAGATGAACCAATGAAGTTTGCAACATCATATGCTAGGATAGCCAACATAGACACTGAAAATCAGGAAGAAGAGGAGGCTAAAATCCTTGGGGTAGTAGAAGTAGATAGTCAAAGCATAAGAAAAATTAGATTGGAAGACCTCTCCATATACAATGACAGTGATCAAGAATCTAAAAATGCAGATTTGGAGTGGGAGTAACCACTCACTATGGCTGTCTACCATCATGCTTCTTTTTCAAGTGATGATGAGGACCCGATCATGGAGCGATATGATTAGCTTGTCTCTAGGTTGGAAAAGGATTGGTCAAAGCTGAAACACCAAGTGGATTTGGAGGTGCTACTATTGCCAAATTGGTGCAGACTTCATGATTCATCACACTCGGAGTTCACATGTGAACTAGGCCAAGAAGCCATCAAACAAGTCAAAGAACAAGCAAGGCAGCCAAGTGCCCGACCTCCTCTACTTGTTGCTCAGATCAAAGTAGAAGACCAAGAGCTAGAGCCAAGTGACAACTCAGCTGAAGGTGGACCTCAAGAGGATGTTGGGATAGCAATAGAAGAAGGACATCAATATAGTCTCGAACTTCCGAGTGATGAAGTAGATCAAGTGGGAATGTTGTCCACCAGTCACCGAGGAGTTCTTCCTCTTGAAGAGTAGTTGTGTGCCATGGACGGTGGGATTTTGGGTGAGCCTTTGGAGGGAAATTATGCAGTAGACTTTGGTCCCCTTGATGATGTGCCATCAATTGATGACTTCTTTCCATTGGGAGCTACACTATGGAGGTAAGCTCATGCCGAGGAAGAGCACATCTTAGAAGACGGTAGCGATGAATACATACTCCTTGAGCCCTTGAATAGTGATGCACTAGAGTTTCCAAATTGGGAGAGGAGCTCATTCTCTATTTATAGCGATAGTGAGCAGGAGGAAACAAGTGAATGTCATGATGAAACGCATGAACAACAAAAAGAAGAAGACAAAGGCGGATGTGCTGAGATAGCTGCTAACAAAGATGAAGCACTTGACCGATTACAAGATGTAGCTTGCAGCCCTTCTGCCATGATCGTCGTTGATCCTCCCTCATATTTAGATGGCTACAATAGGATAGATTCATATATTTCATCATCCCATGATCCTGAACATCATGAAAATAAGGCTGACACTTGGGAAAGGAGATGGGACAACATGTTGCCCCTTGAAGGCAGTAATCAAGAAGAGGTTTGGGCAACAAAAACCCAGGCAGATGAGGTGTACTTCCTTGAGGAACAACCAGTGGAGGTTTTGGATCCCATTCGTGGATTGGAAGAGCTATTTGCTACCCCATCCTTCCATCCTTATGCCAGCTTAATGTTTGAAGTGTTGCACCCTCCACCGAGCCCACCCGAGGCTGCCAATGCAACGATCAAGGATGTTGTACTTGCTCTCGACTGTCCAATGCTGCCACCTCCATGTGATGACATCCAGGTTTTATCCTTCCTTACTCCTATCATTTCTGATAACTGTACTTATTATTTTGATTATGGGAATGAGGGAAAATGAACATGTTTATGGATTAACCATGGGTTCAATGAGCCTCCTCAATTGCTGATTTTTCATGATGACGTGATTGAACTTGAGTGCTGCAATGTTGAATTTCTTTTTTTAGAATATAAAGATAAATTTGCATGGTTAAGAATGATAACGATTGTCCATTTTCTTGTGCATGCTTTGCAAAATCCAATGAACGTTAATGTCAATTCGCCCTGCCTAAACATAGTGCTTTGTAAATATCTATGTACATAGCTCATTTTTGAGTAGTATAGGTTTCCTATAAATACTCCGCTTTCCTGCTTTCCATAGGTTAGTTGGTGTGATGTAGGTTGTTTGCTTTTGTTTGCTTTTGTTTGCTTTTGCTTTGTTGTTGCTTTGGTCGAGGTCCCTTTGCTTTTAGCTGGGCACATCTATGCACACAACAACCATTCTTATTGTCTGGGGTTGTTCTATGTATTTCTTTATCAAACTCTAATCAAGTCTTCAGAGTGGATGGTGAAGGTCTTCTGTTAGTGTCAAGTGATTTGGGTGTTTGATTCAAAGAGGATAAGTTGTTGGTTTAGTCCGAATCCGATGTATTCTGAAATCTTACAGCTATTACACATTTTAAGAATTCGATGGTCACTGTAGGGCCTTTTGTGAAGTCTAGTTAAGTGAAAAATCTAAAATTTTGCTCCAACGCCACTATGATTCTCAACCCTGAACGAGAGCTTCAATGCTTGCGGGTTGAAATAAAAGAGTTGAAAAGAGAAAAGAAAGAAAGAAAGAAAACATTGAAAATTAAAAGAAAGAGAAAATTCAACTTTTTGGGGGTATCTGAGCAACTCTACCGGGGCAATGGATGCCTGGCTGGTAGTAGAGCAATGTTCGGGAGAATTATAGTGACAACCTTGTCGGGGCTATGGATGCCTGACTAGCAGCGAGGCAATGTCCCAGATGTTTTTGGAGTTAGAATAAACTACATAGCTTACCTTGACAGAGCTTGGGTTCCTATAGCAACTGAAGGATGGGAATTAACGCAATTTCATACACTTGGATTTTTAGCATACTGAAGGTTGGGTTGGCTAATGGTTTTGATCCTTTGGTTGGGCGTCTGGTTTGTTTACCCTAGTATGAAGGTCGGAACCAGAGATTCTGGGCTCGTGATTCCCAGTTGTCATCAAAATGCTCTAGAGTATTTCCCCAATGAGTCACCATTTGTTGTGCATGTTTTGCACACACGCCCCACCATAGGCAGGGACCCCCTTTGTTTTGCTCCCAACAGGCTACTTTGCTCCTATCTTGTTTTGCGTGCCCCATTTCTAAGCCCAAATTGGTCATGTGCCTTCAAATGATCAAATCCCCTACCCAAATTCACTTACTTGGGGTATTCAAATCTGCGGAGAAATGAGGTCCACCATCCCCTTTTTTGCCTTTTGTCTTGTTCTTGCTGTTTGGAAACATCTGCGGACCCTCGTCGCTCCCGTTTCCACATTTTTGACTTTGGGGACAACCTTTTTTGGATCTAGGATGTGTTTGAAGTACGTAAATGAACTGCTAAGGTTTTGTCAATGTTCCGTTAAGTTTCAATGGTTTCAGAACTTTCCCTCTCCTTGGCTGTTTAGAAACATTTGTGGACCCCTGTCGCTCCTATTTCCACAATTTTGACTTTGAGGCCAACTTTTTGGTGGATTTGAGATGTGTTCCTAGTGCTTAAATGAACTACCAAGGTTTCGTCAACATTCTGTTAAGTTTCGATGGTTTCAAAAATTTCCCTCCAAAATTCCCTTCCTCCTTGGCTATTTAGAAACATCTGTGGACCCCCATCGCTCCCGTTTCCACACTTTTGACTTTGGGGACAACCTTTTTTGGATATGGGGTGTGTTTGAAGTGCGTAAATGAACTGCCAAGGTTTTATCATCGTTCCGTTAAGTTTCGATGGTTTTGGAACTTTCCCTCCAGAATTCCCTTCCTCCTTGGCTGTTTGGAAACTTCTGTAGATTGCCGTCACTCTCGTTTCCTCAATTTTGACTTTGGGGGCAACATTTTTTGGATCGAGGATGTGTTTGAAGTGCGTAAATGAACTGCCAAGGTTTTGTCAATGTTCTGTTAAGTTTTGATGGTTTCAGAACTTTACCTCTAGAATTTCCTTCCTCCTTGGCTGTTTGGAAACATCTGCAGACCCCCATTGCTCCCGTTTCCACACTTTTGACTTTGGGGGTAACCTTTTTTGGATTGGGGATGTGTTTGAAGTGCGCAAATGAACTGCCAAGGTTTCGTCATCGTTCCATTAAGTTTTGATGGTTTCAGAACTTTGCCTCCACAATTCCCTTCCTCCTTGGCTATTTGGAAACATCCACAGACCCCCATTGCTCCCGTTTTCACACTTTTGAATTTGGGGGCAACCTTTTTTGGATATGGGGTGTGTTTGAAGTGCGTAAATGAACTACCAAGGTTTCGTCATTATTTCGTTAAGTTTTGATGGTTTCAGAACTTTACCTCCGGAATTCCCTTCCTCCTTGGTTGTTTGGAAACATTTATGGACCCCTGTCACTCCCATTTCCTCAATTTTGACTTTGGGGGCAACCTTTTTTGGATCGGGGATGTGTTTGAAGTGCGTAAATGAACTGCCAAGGTTTTGTCAATGTTCTGTTAAGTTTCGATGGTTTTAGAACTTTACCTCCGGAATTCCCTTCCTCGGCTGTTTGGAAACATCCGCGGACCCCCATTGCTCCCGTTTCCACACTTTTGACTTTGGGGGCAACCTTTTTTGGATCGAGGATATGTTTGAAATGCGTAAATGAACTTCCAAATTTTTTTCAACATTTGGTTAAGTTTTGGTGGTTCTAGAGCTTCGTCCCCCTTTTGCTATTTGGAACATCTGTGAGGCCCCGACGACCTGGCCTCTGGAGCCTGACCCCTTCATGGCCGTTTCTTGGACTTCGTCCCTCCATGGCCGTTTTGAACATCCTTGGACCCCCATTAGTTTGATTTCCACATTATTGATTTTGAGGCTAACATTTTGGTGGATTTGGGGTGTGTTTGTGGTCCCTAAGTGAACTGCCAAGGTTCCATCAACATTGGCTATTTTGGAAACATCCGTGGACCCCTGTCAGTCCGGTTTCCACATTTTTTACTTTGGGGCCAACTTTTTGGTGGATCTGGGATGTGTTTGAGGTGCTTAAGTGAACTGCCAAAGTTTTGTCAATGTTTCATTAAATTTCGATGGTTTTGGAGCTTCGTCCCCCTTTGGCTGTTTTGGAACATTCGTGGAGCCCTAGCGGCCCAGATTAATGTTTATGGTCCAAATGAGCTCCAAATATGAATATTATGATCTTTTGATGATGCATGGATGAATCTAACAAGGTTTTTACTAGATTTGACTAACATTTTCCTTGATTTTTGTATAAAAGCACTGACGGCGTTTCATGTACATAGGATTCAAGGAGCCTACCATGGGTCCATCAGGGCGACCCATTGAGAAAGTTGAGCAAGGAATGCACATAGCTCTTGTCACCATTCATTTCATGATTGTTTTTTCTTGTAGAACCCATCAATAGGGTCGGTGTTAGAAGAAGGCCCATGCCAAGGAGGCCAAGTACAAAAATGCAAGGGGGTGGCCTTGAAGAAAGCATAAAGTAGCTGTTCGCCCATCAGGGGCAACCATTCCATTGATGTCAATCATCGATGGGCTCATTTGATCCAAGGAAGAACACTGCAATCACATCAAGTAAGAAGACAACTTTCAAGTAGTTTTTGCTACAGTGAAAAGGGCAATTAGCTAAATGACAAAATTGCTACAGTGACTGTCACTAGATGACAAAATAGGGAAAAGACAAGGAATGTATTTTAAAATTGTTGGATAATGAGGGGTAGGTGAAACCCTAATGTAATCAAATCTGGTCCATTCATTGGAAATTGATCCTAGCCATTCATTTGGGGTTTGAAAACTATAAATAGGGGCTTGCCCCTCATTTGTAAGGGTTGGAGAATTGATGTAAAGACATTCTTCAGCAATAGAAAGCAACATTGCATGATTTATGGGTGTTCCTTTTGATTTTTCTCTTTATGTATGAATGGTTCACCTTCCATGTTAGTTTTAGTGTTAATTTGTTGAATGGGAGTGGTGATGGTGTTTGCTGTTTCAGTATTTGATGAACTTCCAACTTATGCTTTTTGTGGTTCATTGATGATGAATCACTTTGCAAAGCTAGTCTAAGCCTCTTTCCTTTATTGTTGCAACTTAGTTCGATTGCATGTAAATGATGTGTGTATGTGATGTGAAAATCTATAGTCCTTAGAAGATTGCACTAGTCTTGTATAGCTATAGGTTTCTCTTGGTCAAGCAAAACTCAGTTTAGAAAGTCTATCTACTTTAGCAGCCACCATTGTTACTATTCATTCATAGTTTAGGATTAGAATAGCTTTGTTAACCCTTCTCCTTTTGCTATTTCTTTTAATCCCTGGTTAGAGTAGGACCCAAAGCATCACCATGAAGCTAAAGCAGATGAACTTGATGAGTTTTAGCTTGCTGTTTTGAGTGGACAGCCACTGTTCATTCACTTCCAACACTTTGAAACTGTATTTGCAAACCCAACTTCCCATGCTTTGTAACTCATTAGTAAGACCGCCTTGTGATTCCAGAAAATCACATAAAATAACTGAGATATTCCAAGCACTGTCAAGACTTGACATTAGAGACCTCGGGATAATGTTCTGCAATCTGATTGTGGAAGATTGTCTTTCAAGAGAGGTAGTGCACCTACGTATTACCTGTGCTGAGAAGTGCATAAAAAACACATCAACAGTGACCATGGCCCATTTTTCATCAAGTTTGGTAGTAGAAGGCTCTACCTAATGAGGATTTTCCATATCTCATGGCAAAGCAGGTGTACAAGGCATTGCCAAAGGGTAGTCCTTAATCTTGTGGTCTGCCGACTGACACCTATAACATGTGTTGGGAAAATTGAAATAAGTGACTTTCTGGGTATGCTGGAGAGATCCAATTTGAATATCAATGGATTCTTTCAAATCCTTGGAGAGTCCTACTTCCATGCAAACCCGTTTCTAAGGTTAGGCCTAGAAAAACCTACCGGGCTCAACACAAATGACCCTCCCTAGTGAGGATGTAATATGATTCACAAAAGGTACACAAGGCAAAGGGAGATCAAGGAATTCAATCCAGACCAGGACCCACAACTTGGTGTTATCTAAGATATTAAAATCCTAGGTCCATGCCTAGAAAATGAACAAAGAGGATCTAACATACTAGGGACCATGGGATCAGATAGCCTAGACATGATTGACCTCCGCAAAGCAGAACAAAAAGAAACCCTTGGTTAAATTTTGGACCACATCAAGGCAGACCCCATGAGGGACCTAGGACTTGCTGACCCATTCCTTAAGCACACTTTTAGGGGGATTCCTCCCAAAAAAATAACCGACAAGGGTGTGTTGCTCAAGCCATTGAAAAGATAATCAAAATACGGTAAAGGAAAAATCACATCAGTTGGGGAATCAGAATTCTTACCTTGTGAAAGACTTTCAAAACAAATTTCTAGGGTTGTTTGTTTGGTGGAGGTGCCATTAAGCTATGTTGTTGAACCACTAACACCAACATGAATTGTTGGGTTAGAGCCGGTTGAAGGAATATTAGGGTATGTGTAGGATCATGATAGGCCAAAAAGTGGCAATATGATGGGTATGTGGTTGATGACTTTTTTTAATCCAAAAATTGATGAAACGAAAAGGGTTTTTAAAGGAGATTTTTAGCTTTCTATACCAATATAAATTATGCTTTACTTTGAATTTAATAAGCAATTATTATTCATTTTCTATTCAAATTACAATTAAAGTCCCTGATTGATAGGTTGATTGAAAACATCTCTAACTTTCAAATAGTATCACATTTTTGAATCCAAAACATGAATCACATTTTATACTTTATATACTATAGGATTAAAAAAATAAAAATTGAATTTCATGAATTTTTGACCAAGTTAAGGTGGTCAAACATACAAGTTTTATATTTTTAAAATTTGTAATAAAAAAATCATAATAAATTATTTACTTGGAAAAAATTACAAAAATATGCATCACATCGGGATGTGAATCCTCTATTTATATCTAAAATCTTATAATTTTTTTTTATCATTTTATTGTGGTTAGGGTGGTCAGACGGACACCTACTTCTTATTTTTTCCCTGAAATTTAAGTACTATTGCATTGAAATTTCAAATTTTCACCAAATACATTTGTTTTTTTTAAAAAAACCTAGTAGTTTAGAAACTACATTCAATTTTCTACAAATTCCATTCTTACATATTTTTGAAATAATATAGATAAATTATTCAAATTTTTACGTCAAGTTTCCTAACTCTAATTTTTCTACTTTTTTGCCACTTAAGGGCCTATTTTTTCCATGATGATTCTGCACATACCCATTAAAACAAAAAAACCATAGTAAATTTAGTCGTACATACAAGAAAAGAGGGGTTTCCTACACAAAATGTGCAGTATGATGTAAGAGCCCGACCAATGGTGACCACAGAAACCACAAAACCCTAGCAAAGCTTCAATGTCAACTTCTACAAATACTAAAATGTTGGAATTTGAGTTGACTAATTGATGGCTCTATTTCACAATAAAAATAAAAGATTAAAGTATTGCAACATCCCAATGGAAATTGGTAGACAACTTAGAAATATTGATCTATAAGCATTCCACTTTTAATATTGTCCAAACAACATGAGATACAAGAACATGAATAGAAATGCACTTTTAATACTGTCCAAACACCAGGGGATACATCAACAAGAATAAAAATGATAAATACAAATGTATATACGCCTTTATATATCTGTTTATCTTTGAAGTTGCTTATATATGTATCCATGTAGTTTTTTATTATTTTACTATATTTCTACATATAGCTATATGTAGATATTTGTATATGTTGCTAGTTGGTCCTTTCACACTTTCTTATCCAAACAATAGGCTATACAATAATAAGAATATAAATGATTAAGTACATATATGCATTGAATTTCCCCTTTGTTTGCACATTTAAAAACACACACATATAATTAGATATATATATATCCATATGTACACATGTATATATCTATTTATATACACACTGCTATATCTGAATAGATGTGTATACCATATTTTTTCCTTGCTATGTTACTCCTCCCCTTCAAATTTATGAAGAGAGAAAACATCTAGACTAAATTTTCTCTCAATTAACTGGCCGAGAAGGCTATGAATTCAAATATTTTGTTGCCTATAGGATATTGTTTACTCCGAAGTAGGGCATTATTATAGGCAATAAAAGGTTTGAATTCATAGCCTTCTCAGCCAGTCAATTGAGGGATGATCTAGTCTAGATGTTTTCTCTCTTCATAAATTTCAATGGGAGGAGTTATTAATCTACAATTGATCCTATGTTAATGCATATAATGCCAAAGATGCATAGAGTGGGCATTATGTGAGAGCTATACATCGGGAAAAATAAACAATAAGCAAAAGGAAAAAGTTGTGCAAACCAACAACATGTTTTAAACTCCACATCTTATTAAAATATATATGCTATAGGGGGACTCTTGGCCACCTTCGAACACAAAAGCGGAATGGAAAAGGGTTGCTCACGGTGTTGGACAATGGAAATCAAGATGGTAGGATGAAGCAAATGTAATCTACACTATTTTTAGTGTTTTTCAATGTATTCAGTTTCAATAGGGACATTCACTACCAAGGAACAATGAATTTTATAGGTTTATTATGAACATGTTACACATACTGCACCATTAAATGATATGTTTTTAAGAACATCTCAATGCTATATCATTTAATGCTATGGTTGTATTGTAGCAATTTTCTCATAAGCAAAATAATACTTACATATGCTATTTTTAACTCTTTTTAAATCAAAGTCTACCTAAATACAAATAAAGATAGCATACACAATTGTTTAGATATACATGTGCATATATAAATTGTTGTTGCATTCTCAAATGAGCCACACTAGTCTCGGTTTGTATATATGGATATATATTTCTTCCTATAAGTATATTTTTAAATATGAAATGGGGAATTCAATACATATATATACACATAAATTTGAGCTACATTGCCTGGCACTAAATATTTCTTATGAACATGTTGCGCATACTGCACAATTAAATGCTCTATTATTAATAACATCTCAATGCTATATCATTTAATGCTATGGTTGTATTGTACCAATTTTTTTAGAAGCTAAACAATACTTACATATGCTATTTTTAACTCTTTATAAATCAAAGTCTACCTAAATACAAATAAAGATAGCATACACAGTTGTTTAGATATATTTGTGCATATATAGATTGCTATTGCATTATCAAATGAGCCACATTGATCTTGGTCTTTATATATGGATATATATTTCTTCCTATATGTATGTTTTTAAATATGAAACGGGGAATTCAATACATATATATACACACAAATTTGAGTTGGATTTCCTGGCACTAAATATTATAGACAAACAAAGAAATTGTAAAAGAGCTATTAGATGACACATCTTATTCATGGCTGGGCTGATAAAATCCCAGTGGAAACTTCAAACAAATAACCTATCGGCTAAAAATATAAAGTTGAACAAATAAAAGAGCTATTAGAATAACACTTAAAAGCCACCAAACTATTTTTTTCTCCGCGCTTATACAAATATCTCTTCAACTTTCCAAATCAATTATTTAAACCAAATTCTTTATGACGATACCTATTTTATTTAGACCATGACAACGATTATATGATGTAATAGTCTCTACAAAATGCGTATATAATGCCATAGACTTAATTGTAAATTCAAGCTACATTGATTGGCATTAAAAAATATAGACAAATCATTTATGTAAAATACCCATGTAAAACGACTTGTAGAAAATAATTGTTATTCTACCATCTCTTATACAATATCTCTATTTTTCTTCAATATTTATTAACAAAGAACATAGCTTGAATCATGTATCAATATATTTCATGATATTCTTTTTTTCCTGATCTGCTTGAAGCTCCTTGGAACAAACTTCCTGGGTCTATTTATGTAAGCATTGGAGCTTGCTAATTACATCGGATGTCAGTGTCTTATATCAATATGTTTCATTATATTATTTCTTCCTCATCTATTTCAACTTCCCCACAACAAAATGTTCTTCATGATATTCTTTTTTTCAGTTCCCCATAACAAACTGTTCATTATCATAGTTTTCCTCTTCTATTCTCCATATTTTAAAGTTCTATTTAATGTTGGTTTTAGAACATCTATCATTTTCCTATGATTCTTAAGTTTTTTCCTAATAGCTTTGTTCCAATTTTGATTTTTTTCTTGTACCAATATGTTTCATCATATTCTTTTTTTCTCAACTGTTTGAACTTCCCCATAACAAATTGTTCTTCATTATATCCTTTTTTTCAGTTCCCCATACCAAATTGTTCATTATCATAGTTTTCTTGTTCTATTCTCCAGATTTGAAAGTTCCATTTAATGTGGGTTTTCCAACATCTATCATTTTCTTGCAACTGTTAAGTGTTTTTCTAATAGGGCTTTTCTAATTTCTCTTGACCAAATTGTTTCTAAAGATATGGACATCTATGTATGTGAAATTACTTACAAAGAATATTCAAAGTGAAGAACCCAGTTCAAGTCAAATGCATGTATAGATTTGTGTGGTATTTAAAGGAAAACACATGGTATCTATTGTATTCACCTTTTATATTTGTGATGGGACAAACTATTATTATGAAATACTCCAATGCTTGTGCATTGCTACCCCAATAGTTGTGCACATAACAACAATATTTTTTCAGTATGATAAAAACAACACATAATTATTTAAAATACAACTTATATGAAACAAAAATGTACCAATAGTTGAACACTAATTTTTTTTTAAAATCCTTCACATTTGATAGGAAAATACATGGCATTTATTGTAGTCACCTTTTATATTTGTGATAGGAAAAACTATTAATGTGAAATACTCTAATACTTGTACATTGCTACCTCAATAGCTATACTCATAAGAACAATTATTTTTCACTGTGATAACAATACTTGTTTAAATGAGTGTCTTACTTTATTAAATAAGAATTTTATTTTATAAATGACACACTTATAGTGGATAGATATGATATTTTATTTGAGGCAAAAAATATTTATTTCACTTCTTCATGAATGTATTTATGTTCTCACGCATTCAAGTATGGGTACATTTTGACCAACATTCGATTATTTTTCTATTTACATGTGAACTATTTATTTACAATATATAGTATAAACATGTGGCAATACTGAATATTATAGGCACAAGTGCTATAACAACAATTGGACCCTACACAACTATTGACCCCTCTCCCCTAATACTGAATAGACAACATCAATGACCCTATGAATCCGATTTCTCCCCTAATGTTGAATAGACAATATCAATGACCCTATGAATCCGATTTCTCCCCTAATGTTGAATAGACAACATCAATGACCTCATGAATCTGATTTTATACTAGTCAAATCAAGATATTTTATTATTTCTTTACCAACAAAGATTTAATAGGTCTCATTTATTTCTCATGTAACATCACTGCAATTAGTAACATGGTCCAACAACTAAAATTGAATAGGTCTCAATTATTCTAATCTAACAACAGTGCAATTAGTAACATAGCCCTAACAACTGACTTTGAATAAGTCTCATTTATTTCTCATTTAACAACAGTGCAATTAGTAACATGGTCCCTCTATATCAAGTAGTGATAAAAAACTTGCACATGACAAGCAAATAAGTTAGTTAATAAGCATTTCGTACTCAAATTTCACATACATATTAAAGCTCAACTGAAAAATCTGATTTGAATGTTGTGTCTTATAAAATCCTATATCGAGATATTCTCTCACCTCTATGTGTCAAATGACCAATTTCATAACTAATCAGGTCTTATGTGGCATGAGAAGGATATAAACCAAATTTCATGACGTTCTGGGTCTACATGATATTGAAATGTGACATGTCGCAAACATTAAATGTGAGAAAGAATCAACTGAAGCTTTTCTAGAGAAAAGCTTCAACACAAAAAGTAATCTGACATAGGTGTTATGTCGACTAAAGCGGGTTTAGAAAGTTTTACGATGTCACTTTAGAGATGAAATAAGGGTGCTTCAAAGCAGGCCTGGAATTTGATGGTCTATTTGACTGTTTTTTCAATTTTAGACCATATATTACAACTATTAAATTTATTAGACTGTATAGTTTGACTTGCTATATTTTTATTAAACTATAAAAAATTATTATAAGCAAAATATAATATAGTATTTTAACTTATAATAGATATCATTTTATAATTTTTATTATAACAAGATAAATTAAATTAGAATAGAATATAACATTAGAATAGAATATAACTTTTTTGAATATTTTCTAAAACGAATTTAGAAACTTTTGACATTTTTATAAAAGTTATATTTTTTTATATTAATATATGTGACTTATAATATTATTATAAAAATATATATAATTTAGAATATTTTCAAAATAGAATATAATTATTTTTAACTTTAAAAATATATTTAACAAGATTTGTTTTTAACATGAACTTAGAAACTTTTGTTAATTGTTAATTATAATAGTAGATTTTTATATTTATTACTAATTTTTCAAGATATTGCATTTATAAATGATTTTATATAAAAACTCATAAATTAAACAATTTTTTGACAGGCATTTAAATGACCAAACCATCATAAAATTTTCATATGACCGATAGGGGTGACCGTCAAATTCCACGCTTGCTTCAAAGATGATGAGGTTAATGTTGTGGACTTAAAATTTCCACTTAATTGCAATTCATAGGGACTTAGGTTCTTGCAAACGTATGATGAAACAAGATAGACATGAAAGAATGTATGGGCCCCAATGGAATGCAGGGATAGCAAGTTTAATCTAGTGTATGCGTAATGCTGAGCATATCAAAATTTACAGAAATCTCAAGTTTGAACATGAGTGACATAAACATTACAGAAATCAAAGTTCCTGCTCAAAATGATTAAATAGATAAAACAAATCAAGGCTTAAGCAACAGACCACAAGCAAACATGAAGGCAACACTGTAAAGAATAATGGAAAACTAGAGAAAAGGTTTAAATAAGAATGTGCAAGCCATAATGACTCTTGCATAGATTGAAATCAAACCATAGCTTCATAGACACAATATGTCATAGGGCTCTAGGAAAGTTCACGGCCAAAAATTCACCATGAGAAAATTCATCACTATAACAAATTCACCTCAAGGAAATTCACTGCCATGAAAAATTCGTCACATTAAAATTTTGAGATTAATTTTTCGTGGTGGTGATTTGCTGGTGGTGAATTTTCCTTAAGATGAATTTGTCATGGTGATGAATTTTCCCACAAGTGAATTTTCCTAATGCCATGTCGTAGATTATGGGTGGACCATAGAAGCATAAAGAAGTGTTTAATTTGTGGATCACTATAAGCTATGTTTGAAGTTGAGTATTTTTTTTTTTAATATGATTTAAGTAAAGAGGTCTTTAAAGGGGGTTGATTGAAGGAATTATGTATCAGGTCTGCATAGAACCCCTTAGGCTTAAATCAAATATTGGCAAAGTCTCTTCCGTGTTTATTAAAATATTAATAAAATGCTTCAATTTTGTTTCACTTTTTAAGGGATCAAATGAAGTGTTTGAAAATGACATTTTACATGTATGTATCCCTCATTGTTAAATTTTTTAGAAAGTTAATTTATTTTATGTTTTCTCATTATATTTTATTAAATTACTCTTAATGCTGGTCCATTAAAAAAAATGACTTTGATTCCAAACACTAGAAAAATAACTATTGTTAGAAAAATATTTGAAAAAGTATATTTCCCTCCACATGGATGATCTTATTTTAATAGAAATAATCATATATATGTTAAGAGAAATGAGATAATCTAAAATATAGGTCTAATTTTCTTTTTAATACCAATTAAAAATTAATGACCTAAATATAACATTCAATAGAAAATTACCAAAAATATCCATGTCCTAAAGAATAGAGTTACTCATTAATACTAAGAAATTGTCAAAAAAAATGTTTGTAGTGAATATTATGTGATATGGTAAAATGACACACAATAACAAATATAAATAATAATAGAAATAATAGAAATATTTTTTCAAAATTTTAAAAAAGTTAATAATTGAATCTAGACAAAAGTTCCACAACTTATAAGTTTACACAATCTTTAAATTCTTGTCTATTTTTTGATATAATTCAAAATAATTGAAAAATGTTAACAAATAATTTGAGTGACTCAAAAATGTAGAAAAGTGGGGCACGCTGTAGAAAAGTCGGGCATGCTATTGTAAGGATTGTAAGGAAGATAAGGTACCAAAACAACTTCTTACACTAATATTAAGAGGAGAATAATGCAAAATTTTAAAGATCCTTAATAGTTATAGAAACTTAAACAAAAATAAACACAAATATCATGCATATCATCAAACAATGATTTACAGGGGGAAAAACCTTTCGGGGGAAAAACCCCACACTCCAAAATTTACCCAATATATTATTCAGAAATCAAAAGATTACAATATACTTGCAGGGCAAGCTTTTCACAAGAGTATCACTAATAGAGATAAAGAGACACTACAACCACTATTTGACTCTTTGAATACACCCATGTCTACATACATCCCACCCGCTTATAGTAACCCTTTTGAAAACTTCTAGAATTAAGGTTTTACAAGGTCATTTTTCATTTGACATGTTAATGAAAAAACCTTGATGTGTCAATGGGAAAAAAAACCTTGACGTGTCAATGATTTTTTTTAGAGCGATGCCCTGAACCACACATCTTACTACAAGTGTACAATATTTGCATGATCAGTCGCCACCTATCAAAAATAAAATATATATAGTTGCAAGGTTGAGACACATTCTCCAAAAAAATATCCCACTTGTCGAACACCTTGCAAGGACAATGGAAGGGTGTCATCATCATCTCTAATTGCTAGGGGATGAAAGGCCCATAGTTTCTGAACACCATCTGAACTTCTCTATGCTCATAGGATTAGTTAAACAATCAACAAAATTCATCAAAGTCTCTACCTTAACCAACTTCACTCTACCATCTTTGACCATATCTCTAACAAAATGATATTGTACATCAATGTGCTTGGTCCTGGCATGAAACGTTGGGTTCTTGGCTAGACATATTGCACTCTAACTATTAGAATAAATTGTCACTGCACCTTATTTTATTCCCATATCTGAACACAGTCTCTTAAGCCAAATGTCTTCTTTAAAAGCATGAGTAGCTTCCATATACTCTGCTTCAGTAGTGGACAAAGCAACCACAACCTATTGCTTACTCATCCAACAAATTGTACCACCAAATAAAGTAAACACATAAGCACTAGTGGATCTTCTGCTATCAACATCACCTTCCCAGTCTAAGTCCACATAATCTTGAATATCAAGGGAAATATCATCTTCAACCATATTACTATGATAAAATAAGGAATAATTTGAGGTACCCTGCAAATATCTGAAGACTCTTTTAACTACATCCTAATGAACTCTACCAGGATTAGACATATATCTATAAAGAAATTCCATTGCTTGAGCAATGTCTGGTCTAGTACAAACCATAGCATACATCAAAATTCCAACTACACTCTAGTAAGGTACTCTACTCATGTCTTCCATCTCTGATGGAGTTGTTGGACAATCTGAAATAGATAACTTTGTTCCAACTGAAATAGAAACACACAATGGTCTACAATCTTATATATCAAACATCTATAAAATTGAGTTGACATACTTGCTTTGGCCAAGCCATAAATTTCTATTCACTCTATCTCTTTTAATTTCCATCCCAAGAATGTGTTTAGCTACACCAAGATCTTTCATTTCAAATTTAGCAACAAGTTGAGATTCTAGTTTTCAAATCATACCTTTCCTTCTACCAATAAATAACATATCATCAACATATAATGAAATAAAGAGAAAATGATCACCATCAATTTCATAATAAACACAATGATCTAATTTAGAACAATCAAATCCCAAAGTCAACACATATGTATCAAATTTCTAGTACCACATTCTAGGACTCTATTTTAATCCATACAAAGATTTCTCCAATTTTCAAACCAACTTACTTTTACCTTTTGAACACCATGCAGTGCTCTGGTTGTGTCATAGAAATATCCTCCTCCAAATCACCATTAAGGAAAACAAATTTCACATCCATTTGCTCAACCTCTAAATCATAAGCAAAAACAATAGACAACAAAAATCTAATGGATGTCATTTTTGCAATATGAGAAAATATCTCACCATAATCAACACCCTCAACTTGAGAGTAACCCTTTTCAACCAACCTTGCTTTGTACTTCTCAATACCTCCATCTAAACTGATCTTTTTTCTTGAACACCCATTTACAACCAATAGGTTTTCGTCTTTCAGGAAATGGTACAAGATCCCATGTAAATTCTCTTTCAAAGATGCCATTTCTTCATCCATAGAAATCTTCTAGGATTCTACATGATTCATACCTAGTGACTCTTCTACAGATCTAGGTTCATCCATGTTAGTATTCAAATAAAAAATACATCTCCAATCATCAAGTGAATACCTTTTAGGTGGTTGTCTATGCCTTGTAGACCTACAAACAAGATAAGTTGGAGGTTCTTCCCCCTCTTCTAAAGACCCAGAGCTAGATGAGCTATCCTTAACTTCTTGTCTATCCTTGGGCCTCGATTCAACTTTCTCAGGTGTAGAAGGAAATTGAATCACATCTTCCTTATTACTTTGTTTTTGCTGCAATGTAACAAAAGAAGGCCTATTTTCTCTAAAAATAACACTTCTATTGTGTATTAACTTCTATGCAATAGGATCCCAAAGCTTGTATCCTTTCACACTATAACTATATCTGATGAAGATACATTTCACAGACTTGTTCTCCATCTTTGTCCGCTTCTCCTTTGGAACATGTGCATATTCCTTGCAACCAAACACTCTAAGATGTCTTAATGAAGGCTTGTGACTCGATCATGCCTCTATGGGTGTCTTATCAACAAGAAATGATGTAGGAGACCTGTTAATTAGGTAACAGGTAGTGGCAATAGCTTCAGCCCAAAACCTTTGTTCTAGGCCAACACCACTCAACATACTATTATCCTTCTCCATCAGTGTCCTATTCATTCTTTCTGCATCTCCATTCTACTGTGGAGAATACAAAGTTTTCTTTTGTCTATGAATACCACAATCTTTATAGAATCTATCAAAATCATTAGAGAAAAATTCACCACCATTATCAATCCTCAAACATTTTATTTTCTTATTAGTCTGCAACTTGACCATTGTTTTAAATTCTTTAAAATAACTAAAAACTTTAGATTTACTCTTTAAAAAGTATACCCATGTCCTATTGTAATCATCAATAAATGAAACATAATATGTGGATTTACCAATTGAAGGAACATCTACAAGACCAAACACATCAAAATGAATAAGATCCAATACACCACAAGATTTATAAGAACTCAAGTAAAACTAAACATGACTTTATTTTCCATAAATACAATGCTTGCAGAAATCAAATGCAAGATTGTAGTCAGACAAACCTTCAACAAGGTTTTATTTTTCAAGGTCCTTAGACCCTTTTCTCCAATGTGGCAAAGTCTCTAGTGCCATAACATAGTTTTCTATATAGGTAACTTTGTCTCAGAAGAAAGAGAACTCTTGGGTACCCAAAAGCCATGACTATTTGTTGAAGGTGAAATCATCACTTCTACAAAAAAAAAATTCATAGAAGTACTATTGCACTCAATAGTGCATGCATCAAGCTTATACAATGTCCCATATCTAACACCTCTAGTAATCACCATAGCACCTCTAACCATCTTGCATCCTATATTAAAAAATACTACCTAAACACCCACATCTATTTTGTGCTAATCCAGGGATATGCAACACACCTTTAATCCTTTTTATTCTACCATCAGGAAACCTAATTTTAACTTTACCATGACCCACAATTTCTAAATGAGAATCATCACCCAAGTACACCTTACCTCCATCAAATTCTTCATATTCACAAAATCAATCTCTATTAAAGTTCATATGAAAATATGCACCTTAGTCAATTAACCATGCATCATTACCTACACGAGTTTCCAAAGCTAAAATGAATATGTCACCATCTTCCTTCTCGGACTCAGAATCAAAATCAATTTTCTTTTTCTTCTTCTTTTCTTCTTTGCAGTCCTTACGAAAAATGTCGAGGCTTACCACAATTCTAGCAAATAACTTTGGACTTTGTAGGAGACTTAGATCTCCCCTTGGACTTGTATTTGTCATGATTCTCATTCTTCTTGCATTTTTCCTTAGGTCTTCCACAAAAATTTAGGGCCTCCTTGGCACTAATGGATACCTTCCTCCTCATCTCTTCAAAAAGCAAAGAACCCCCATGTATTTTAATTTTCAATATAACAAAATTACTCCCAATAACCATAATAAGAGAATGCCATGAATCAGTCAAAGAACAAAGCAAGATCTAACATTTCTCTTCCTCATCCATTTTGACACCAACTAATGCCAAGTGAGCCACCAACATATTTAATGCTTCTAGGTGGTTTGTTATTCATCCACCCTCTTCCAATCTCAAGGAATACAACTACGTCCTCAAGAAAATCTTGTTCACTAAATATTTGGCTTGACACATCTCACCAAGCTTCTTCAATAGTTTATGTGCAGAGGTATCTTCATGGATAATAATTAAAACAAAGCCTGCCAAGCACAATTTGATTGGACCCTTAGCTTTGTGATCCTAATATCTTATTGAGCAACTTGAGTAGGATTTTTAAGCCTTGAAACATTCTCATTAACAACATCCCATAGATCTCGATCTATCAACATATCCTCCATCTTAAGCTTCCACATCTCAAAATTATTTGCAAAAAAATTTCTCCACCTCTATTCTCCTTGATGAACTTGTCATCTGAAAATACCTGTAACAAGACCACAAAGTGTCTTTTGCACAAGCTCCCACTCAAATATGGATTATTTCACAAAACCCAACAACCCATTGTAATTGAAACCAAAGGTGATCAAGCTCTGATACCACTTATAAGGAAGCTAAGGTAGCAAACAACTTCCTACACTAATCTCAAGAGGAGAATAATGCAAACTTTTACAAATCCTTTACAGTTACTAAAAATTAAACAAAAGGAAACAAAAATATCATGCATACCACAAAACAATGATTTATGTGGGGAAAACCTTTTCGGGAGAAAAATCCCACACTCCAAAAGCTACCCAATATATTATTTATAAATCAAAAGATTACAATATACTTGCAGAGCAAGCTTCTCATAGGAGTATCACAACCAGAGTTCAAGAGACACCATGACCTCTATCAAACTCTCACAATACGCCCACGTCTATATACATCCCACTCGATTATAATAAGCCTTTTGGAACCTTCTATAATTAGGGTTTTACAAGGTCCTTTTTCATTTGATGTGTTGACAAAAAACTATGAAGTGCTAGCAGGAAAAAATATGGACGTGTCAACAAGAAAAAACCTTGACATGTCAATGGGAAAAAAACATTGATGTGTCAACGAAAAAAAAATTAGACACATTTCCCCAACAAGTATTCCTTTTCAATTTTAGTTATAGGTTGAATACATTATTCTTAACTCTATGCTCTGAATATCTGAGAGTGGAGTTAATGATTTCAGTTAAGTTGTTGCTTTGAATAAGATTCCCTCGGGATTGTATATAGTTGTTTGGTTGAATCCATAGGATAGTTGGTTTTTTAGTTTTATGTTATCAGTAACTTTTCAATTTCAATACATGAAGAATATTGCAAATGATTGATTACAATCTATGAAAAGATCTTTTGAAATTTTTCATGATATGCACTGAATGAAGTTAATTTCATGGGATGCGTAGAATCTATTAGCTAGATTTGGGTTTAGTTAAAGTGAGAACAACCACTTGAGCAGGCCACTCAAGGTATTGTTCCTCACTTCATTTTCAAGTTATTTATTTTTGTTTAATAGTTGTTTTTAGTTTGTCACTACTTCATGAATCATATGCAAGTTAACTAGAATCTCATATCTTTCTTATTGTTAATGAATCCTTATGAATATGTATGCAATGGTTAACCAGTAGTACTCCAAAGGTTAATTTAGTTCAGTCATTATTTTTTATTAGTCTTGAGTTATTCCAGTATCATTTCATTAGTAATAGTTCAGTTATAGTCTAAGCTATAGGTACTCGTAGCCACTAGTTCTAGTTATTTCTTTTATTGTTTTATAATTCTATGACTTTCCAACAAGTAGAATAACTTGAGTAGGGTAGATTAAGTAGTTTTGATTCCTTGAAGTCATTTATAAAGATGCACAATAACAAGCTTACAAACCTTGGGTTGCCAATTTAATGTAGTCTTGAGCAATGTTGAGTGGATTGTTTAGTTAGTTAAACCTCTGAATTGTGTAGGTTCTACCAAGTTTACAATACATTAGCTTAGACTGTACAATTGTGTTGTGACTCCATGAAAGAAAATTAGGAAATTCATGAGCAAAGATGTACTCTCATATTGATTATAAATAATCTATCAACATCCACTAGAGTAAATAAATATTAGAGACATTATTTAAGACTTCATGATTATAGGTGATATAAGGTAAGTTTTCTAAGTGAATCCTTGGTGGCACCCACTCTATTGTAGGTAACCAAAAGCTAACAAAACCAAATCTAGCAAATTGAGAAGGGGTTTTTTTGTTGTTGAAAGAAACCCACATAGCTTTTGCAAAATTTAGAGCAATGAGACTAAGAAAAATAGAGATCATATAAAAGGCTATGTGAATGGATTAAGACTTAAAAATTATCACCAATCAGGAGGATGTATAACATAAAGGGAAATATCAATACCTTGTACATTATGTATAAGATAATAAATGATAAAAGCATACCATTAAGAGTAAAGGTGGGGAACAAATAGAAAATCTTGTGAAACTTAATGGGAAAAATAAATTGATGCATAAATGACTTACCCTAACTCTGCTTAATTCCTAGCTCACTCGGTCATTTTTCACTTTGCAATCAAACACTCTAATTGTAGACTACGCTCTACAATTTAGAAACCCCACTAAGTTAAAAGTGCAAGATGGTCACACCAATTCTCATGGATATCTCTAAGAAACCATGCCCAAAGTATACAAAGTATCCCTTTAAGGCAATGAAGGTGGAAAAATATGGGGAATTTTCTAGCATATTGGTAGATGTGGTTTATACATAGGATTTGAGAAAATATATCCACAAGCTAATATACACTACTTACCTTATGCCAAAGCACATATCAACAACAATTTTAGAAGGTGGGACAAAAGAACTTCAATATATGAAAGGATTACCCTAATTTCTGTGATGACCATGATTAGGTGAAGATAATTTTGAGTAGGTTTAATGATAAATTCATTTACCTAGAAAAATTATTGTTAATAAAAAAGGAATCCATCCACAATGTAATAGGGTAATGTATGGTAGGGGATATACCAAAAAATAAAACTATAAAGAATGATAAAGAAACTGGGACTATCCATACTACATATCAAATGGTTGTGGAAGGGAAAGATTTTGACCTATATGACGTGATGAGGGAGCAGCTAATGGAGAATATCTAGAAGATAAAAACTTCCTCATATAATTTTTGGTATAGTACACCACTCATTTTCTTAGTTTTCTAATTTCTAAATGATTTTCTTACATTCAAAGGAAAAACATGGGAATCACACTTGATAGTAGCAATCAAAATAAACACCATACATTGTAATTAAAATAGAAATAAACATGTATTTCTACCTATTGGGGATTTTTCAGAAGCATTCAACAACAAGTGCAATCCAAATAAAAAATCCCTTGTGAATCTATAAAATAATACATGAACATAACTTTCTAGAGTGATAAAGATTATACATACATGGAGGTAGTGGAACCAAGAACAAAATGGATACCCAAGATCCCATATGAGGTGACAAATCACAAATTAGAAGCATACAATGCAAACATACTAAGAAAACCAAAGGACCTCGATGTGGAGAGATTTAGAATGAAAGGGAAATTATGCATAATTTATATAGGAAAATATAGAGGAAAACCTAGAAAATAATAAGGAATAGTTTTAGAGATAGTGGGGCATCCCATTGAAAGGGTTGGTACAACCCCTTTCTTTCATACCACTCATAGAAATAAGAACATCGATTAACAATCTAAGCTCTAGGAGATTACATGGAGCAACTAGTACAAAATTTGAAGGGCTTGCTTCAACTTCATAGAAATTTTCCACTCCAAAGGTAGATGAAGTCTCAAATACCCTACAACAAATGAGTGTAGAGAAAGGGAAGAAAAATGCATGAACAAAAAAATTGATAGAAAGAAAAATAATTCAAACTTCTAAAGAGGAGGAATAAAAATTGTAGAGGTTCAAAATCTTCTACTACAAAATAAAAATAAGGAAAAAAATGTATGAATCTCACAAGAATTTCTAGCATTAGAGCCCCTAATAATTGATGTTAATCAAACTACAAATGCCACTATTTATCATGACATAATACTATAAGTACCAAACATGTATATAGAGGTCAATGAGGGGAACAAAGAAAGGATAATCAAATGCTTGATCAAACATATTAGAAGCTCTAATAAGACTTGAAACATCAAAAAAGGGGGCTATTTTGTAATCCTCTTCTTCTACTATTTCACTCAAGAAATGAAATCCAAAACCTTGAAGTGACTATCCACCTAATAAGGTGAGCCAAGTCAATATTTGGGGATCTTGTAATCTCTCCCTTATACAACGATGGGGTGGTGAGCTAAATCACAATTTGGGGAGAAGAAATAGGTGGAAAATGGGTCTTGGTGTACCTATCTGGCGAACTCTAAATATTGAAATAAAACTTGTACATAGTGAAAATTTATTGTCGCTAAACCCCTACCAAGGACTCATTCACTAGGTGGTGAATGGGTCTTGCTATACTTTTCCAAAAAACTCTGAATTTGATCTTTAACTTCTAGATCTGCACTCCTTCTTTGTAACTTGAAACTCCCACTTCCATATTAGGATTTGGTAGTAATTTTCAAAAAAAATTGAAGCTTGTTGGTGGATAGGGGTTTTCCTCAGTGAAACCGCAAGTTTGGTAATTAAAATTTGAGGATGAATGAAAATTTGAAACATGTAGTGTGTGTGAAATCCTAAACATTAGTGTGTCTAAGATTAAGATCTCTAACAATACAAATAAATCCTATTCAAGTTGTAACATACCAATTGTTCACTCATATAAAATTTCCTAAGTTTTCACTCTCAAGTAAATAGACTATGTAACTTAACCTTTGCCATAAAAAAATTATTTTCTTTATAGAAAATAAATGAGCATAGATTTCATAACAATAATCAAGAATGATTGCATTCCAAAATAATATCCCACATATTACATTATTTCCAAGAATGTGTACAAAGTATATACATAGCTCAATTGAGCTTCAAAGCAATAAATATAGATGGTCAAGGAATCTCCTTTCAAATCTTGGTCTTTTGTCACCTATTGAGGAGAAGAAGCATAACTCAAGAACTTTTCCACCAACCACAAACTCATATGTGGTCCCCCACACATCTATCATATGATAAATTTCTCCCTTCAATGAAGAGATTGGTGGAGCAACCTCATAACGACAACCATTCCGAGTTTAGTGTTATGTTCCTACATGACTAGAACTTGTAACCCTATAATCCTTAACTAGCATGCATAAATGGATCACAATGAATTGATAGTGGAGCCAAAGGCAATCACACTACTTTGGAAAGAGTTTTCTCAATCAGTGCTTCGAGTGAGAGTCATCCTACTCACATACACTACTCAAACTTGATTTGAATTTAGGCCATTATAATCTATGCATAGGTATTCCCTTCTATGGGTAGTCTTTAACCCTCAAAGAAACCTATTCCCTTTACCATAAACTCAATGTTATTTGTACAGGTCACAAAGCATAAATACAAGTTACCCTCCCTTCAATGGATAATCAAATCCCAAGTGTAACTTATAGGCTATGTAATATAATCAAAAAAGTTTGCAACGAATAATCATTGAGATATCCTTGTTTCATCAGACCTCGTATACTTATACTAATGATAAACAATCACTCTTATTATGGATTAAATACAAAAAAATTCATAGAAAAGCATAAAACAACTTATTTTCCTTTCCAAAGCAAAGGCTATGGCTCCCTAATGCATGTATTCTCAAGCAATTCCAAACAAAGCAATCAATACTCATTCTTTCATAATTAAAGACAATGAAAAGAAGACTAGATCCTCATGCCTATAATACAGTTCATCCAATCGACAGACTTGATTCATAGCTTTCCAATGATAGCTTTCTAGCCTTCACTTAACAATATTAAGAATCAATTTGATGCTTCACAATATCCTCTTTCTCTAAGCTCACAAAATAACTCAATACTCTCACAAAGTATCTCTAACCTCCCACAAAATATATCTCTCAGAATATTTGCAACACAATAAAAATACAAAATTGTTTGCCCCAAATGAGAGAGCTAGCCCATCTATTTATACAAAATATTGATAAATTGATGCTAAAAGAAAAGGTGTGCTAGTTGAAACTACTCCACATGCAGAACAACTCACCTATCATAGAAAAAAGGTGTTATAAATATAAATGAAAACTTGGCTTGGTATTCTATAGATTGACCTCCTTTGCTTGACAACAACTCAAGACTACTTCAAATATGCACAGAGCTAAGAGAAGAGAATCAACTTGCAAACAAGATAGACATTTACAGTTACAAAATTTTCATAAAATGGCACCAAGTTGCAGCCTTTTACCTATTTGTTTGGCGTGGTTTATTCAAAGAAATATTCCTCTATTTACAAACAACACATACAAACAACACATATTCTATGTCAACTTGGTCATAGTCTATTTATTTGACAAAGGAAGATGAATCGACTCCATTTAAATAGCATTCAAACCCATGCTTTGACCAACACGTTATTGTTGTTTTTTATTTCCTTTTAACATACATTTAATTCACTTTGCACAACAAGCTAAATATTTCCATCGCCCTTTACCTTTTAGATAAATTTATTCAGAATTTGTAGTAATACACTGCTATAAAATAGCGACACCTTTTGTGTGATATCGACATTTAATACTTTGTATAACATATATACAAATCGACCTTTATTAATCATATGTGTGTGTGTGTGTGTGTGTGTGTGTGTGTGTGTGTGTGTGTGTGTCAATGAATAGCCTCAACATTATGTATTATATATATGTGTGTGTATATATGAATATATGTATATATATATACCGTTATGTACATGTATATGTATGTATACATATATTGATATATCCTGTATGGACATTTCTATTTTTCACACATACATATATATCGACACATGTATACATATGTATATATCTTGTATATATATATATATATGATCGCACAATCAAACACATATACAAATACTATATTATTGATAGGAAATATATGTGCGATGTATGTATACATATGTACATACATGTCTCACTGTCCATTTGATAACACCATGCTCACAAGTAACCCATTCATAAGCATGCATAGATACATCTACCTATGTACTCTCATGTATGTGTTCCTTCATGCGTATGGTCCATTTTCAACATGCATATGCGTACATATACATACATTCAATGTATGTTCACTACATCAATCAAGCATAGTCACATAAGGAAGAACTCATAAGCTCCAAATACATAAATATTATCCAAGAATGCATTCAACAGTAATCAACATCCTTACTAATTATGTAAACACATCATACTAGGATGACTTACCAATTCCCAGCACAATAACTTGACTTAACCATTCTATTGTGAGAGTGTGTGTAAGCTTAGTTAGGTTTCATTGTTCGTTACCTGACCAAGTTCTTATCTTGAGTGATACTTCCCTTTGCACCTAGAGGAGTGAACATGAACCTACATCCAACTAACACATTCCCACGGTAGTTATCTATTCATCAAAATATGCATTTACATATTTTTCCATAGTCAAGTATGTGCAGGATCATGATGGGCCAAAAAGTGGCAATATGATGGGTATGTGGCTGACAATTTTTTTTACCAAAAATTGATAAAAGCGAAAAGGGTTTTAGAGGAGATTCTCAGCTTTCCACCAATATAAATTATGCTTTACTTTGAATTTAATAAGTAATTATTATTCATTTTCTATTTGAATTATGACTAAAGTCCTAATTGATAGGCTGATTGAAAAACATCCATAGCTTTCAAATGGTATCACATTTTTTGAATCTAAAACATGCATCACATTCCCATGCTTCTCATACTATAGGATTAAAAAAGAAAAATTTAATTTCATGAAGTTTTAACCAAGTTAATGTGAAGACATCACGAGTTTTATATTTTTAAAAGTTGTAATAAAAATGATAATTAATTATTTACTTGGAAAAAAATTACAAAAAATATGCATCACATCGGGACATGATTCCTCTACTTATATCTAAAATCTTATAAAAAAATATTTTCATTTTATTGTGGTTAGGTGGTGGATACACCTTCTTCTTATTTTTCCTTGAAATTTAAGTACTACTACATTGAAATTTAAAATTTTCACCAAATAGATTTTTTTTTTTAAAACAAACCTAGTAGTTTAGAAACTAAATTCAATTTTATACAAATTCTATTCTCACATATTTTTGAAATAATATAGATAACTTATTCAAATTTTTACGTCAAGTTTCCTAACTTTGATTTTTTTGAATTTTTTGCCACTTAAGGACCTATTTTTTCCATGATATCTTGTACATACCCAGTCAGAATATCCAATTCAATAACCATCCATTTCACATATATGCATGTCATTTCATAACATTAAATGAAATAACATTGATTCATAATTCATTGATAACAAAGTGCAAGCATATATATTCTCAATCAGAATTCTATTTACATTCACACATGCAATAATTTACCCTAGCAGAGTAATAGTAAATAGGTAAATAAACAATGGGGTTGAAATACTGCCCCCCCCTTGTGAATCATCATCCATGATGATTTTATGTATCAAAATAAACTAAACAAACAAACAAAATTATTTTCAATTACTTTTTAAAGTATTTAAAACATGTGGAAACTTTTGTTGTATCTCAACATAGTCTTCCCAATTGGCAGAGTTTTCTGCATATTGGTCCGATTGGACTTTGCACTAGAAAACTTCTTTGTTATCTAAGTGAAGATTATGTATTCCAAGCACCTTGATAGGCTTGATGGTTACCAATCCAAGGTCTTGTACCTACAAAGCATTCCAATCAATTACATGATCATCCCTAGTATATACTTCTTTAGGTAAGAAACGTGAATGAAGTTATGCATCCTAGCAAGATTTGGTGGCAATACAATTAGATAAGCTATAGGATTCATTTCCTCAAGGATCTAAAAAGATCCTACATATTCTGGGGCTAATATGGATGACTTTACAAATTTTATGGAACTCTTATGAGGTTTAACTCTCAACAACACCTTGTCACCTACTAGAAAATTTTGGGGCACTCACTTTGCTTCTGCATAGCTTTTATGTCTATCATTAGCTTCAACCAACCTTTGCTTAACAATCCTCACTTTTTCTCCCATTTTAGCCAACATCTCTTTCCCAAGACTCACCCTATCCTCAAGTTTATCCCAACTTATAAGGGTTCGACACTTTTGACCTATAATGCTTCGAAAGGAACCATCTTTATTACAAAATGGTAGGACTTGTTATAAGAAAATTTCATTAAAGGAAATTAATCTTCCTGTAGACACATAAAAATGGCCTTTTCTAAGTCCTTGTCGATCTACGAGGTCTCTTCACATTTGCTACATAGGCAAGGCCATCAGTCAATGTGCCCCTGAGGCCCCCTAGGTTCAGTCCCTTAGGGTTCATCAGGTCAAGTCAAAACATGTCAATTCATCTTCAATATGTTCATCCACCCATGTCGAACTATGAGGTCTTTGAGTGCATGACATAGGCAAGGCCATCTGTCGATGAGCCCACGAGGCCACCTAGGTCATTCCTTTAGGGTTTGGCATTTTGGTCAAATAAGTCAGACATAGTCACACTCAGAAACAAGATAGTCCTTCGAACGTCAACATTCAAATTGTGAACCACCAGAAAACATAGCCCAGTCAATCATTAAGCCAAACATCCATCAAATTGCCAACACAATGTCAACCTAGTCACTTTATGGTCCCCTTCAAGATGTGCCCTTGGAATTGGACCTCATCAAAACATCATTTTCCTTTTCAAGATGTGTCTTTCCTAACGACAGGCTCCATCACATAGTCATTGGCCTTTTCAGGATGTGTTCTTCATGACGACAGGCATCGTCAAATCGTCAACACTGTCAGACTATCTAATCATCAAACTGTCAAACTATCACACAATCAACCTTCGACACACAAATCTTGGCAAACATATTGAATGGTTGTTGATTTTGATGGTCTATTTTGTCTTATCTTTTTATTGTTTTGTCTCTTGGTCATGTTTCTAGCTAGTTCGAGGATGTCCCATGAAGGATTTAAAGGTGTGATGATGTCTCATGACTTGTTTTTCCTTGATTGTTTTCTTTGGTGTGTCTTGACAAAAAGACTGGGAAGCTTGGCCCTTAGTATGAGTTAGGACATTCCTTGTTTGTGATTGTCGATTTTTCGCAAGTGGATAACCTTGCACACCTTGGTCTATATCATATCATGGTGTGTTTTTTGTCCATTTTTCAAATTTTATCACCCATTGATGATTATGCAATGCCTATAATGCTATTTGGCGAAATATTGAAGTATTCATTTTTCATCCTAACATCCATGTCTTCCATGCTAACATTTCTTCTATTCCTTCATCCTCTAATCATCTCATCCATTTCACGAGCACACTCACATTCTTTGAGCCCACCTGTTCTCTCGAGGGGGCATACCACTACCTCCTCGTCATCCTTCCTCTCCATACTTTCACATTGGGACATATTTTTTACTTGTTTTCTTGGACACAATGTGATAGACTACATTATGTCAAAGAGGTGAAAAATGTAGACACATAAAAATGGCCTCAACTTGCAAACCATATTTTTCTATGACGACCATGCTTCTCCCTCACATAATTCAATTATATAATCATGTCCATTCCTCCATGATTATTTAAATAAATAAATTACATTTATTTATTTAAATACATCATTGATCAGTCCTTATTTCCTCCATAACATTATCATTTATCCTTGAATCAAATAAACTTATTTATTTATCCCACTTTCCATCCCACCAAATAAATAATTAAAATAATAATAAATATTGTCTTTTGTCTCATTCCCATTTATGAATTAAACCATTATTTAATTCATAAGTCAACCTTTCTCCATAAATTAAATAATTTATGATATTCCAACTACTTATTTTTCTCCACCATTGATTTGATTATCTCCAATTAAATCTCAACCCTTCATTTCAAGGCTTTCCTTAACTTTGACCTAATGTTTCCATAACCCTAATCCTCCTTATCACATGGAATATTGGCCTTTGATCTTAGGGCTTCACCAACTTTTAATCCTAGCCATGCATTCTATGTTTCAAATTCTTTAAAAGGCCCTTTCTCAATCCATTTTAGACACAACACAAATTATCTTTAGCATGCTTGAGAGCTTTTGAGTACTTGAGAATACACATTACTTCAATATTTTGCTTGTCTAAGGCATAGGTGATAGTTGCACTTCAAATCTAAGGGAAATTATACAAGTTGTAGCAAGATGGAGAAGGCCAATGGAGGTCAACCAATGGAAGCTTGAAGACTAGGTGATATTGTTTTATATTTATTTTCTTCTTGTTTTCATTGTGCTCTATTGTTGATTGGGGATTAAGTTAACTTGCAATAATCTAAATTTTTTTCTCTAATTACACTTCCCACTTGTACTGTTGATCCATACAATACATTCTAAATAGGTATTTAATTACTTGATTCACCCTTTCTGTTTGTCCATCCATTTTTGGATGATACAATGAGCTTATATTTAGTTGAGTCCCAAGTGTAGAAAATAAGGTTTTCCAAAACCTTGAGGTGACTCATGCATCCCTATCTGAGATAATCTTCTCAGATAATGTTCTTAGGAATTCCATCCAATATAAACACTTTTTGATAAAATTATGAGCTATGATAGGAGCTCCATTAGTTAGATTCCTGGGTATGAAATGTGCTACTTTATTAAGCTTATCCACAACCACAAGAATTGAATTGTGCTTGTTGCTTGACATAGGAAATCCTTGCACAAATTCCATACTTATGACAAGTGCCACTTACTATTTGAAATATCATGTGGGTATAACAAGCTTGTAGGATGATGATGCTCAACTTTTACCCATTGAAATTCAAGGCACCTAGCCACAAATCTAGCAACATCTCCTTTCATCCCCTTCAAAAAATATAATGGCTTTACATCAACCAACATTTTGTTGCCAGTATGAATGAGTATGGTGGTATTTCCATTAATGTTGTCAATGATGTCAACATAGTATATGTTGTTGCAGAGAAAGGAATCAAGTGATTGTAGGTTGTGCATGTATAGTTGAGATACATTAGAGATGTTGTGAGTACATGGAGCTATCTTTATAGGTGTTATAGGTGTGTTGATAGAAGTCAAAGTTGTGTGTATGTTCAGAATGTGCTCTGATTTGTGCTTCATATTTCTTTTGTGTTGATCTTATGCTTTTGCAGATCCAAAGTGTTTATGGGCATCCTTGGGTGATATATCCTAGATTGTAGCTTCTCTTTTGATGAAGTATAAAATTTGTATTCATCGGTGTGTGAATTGGTTTGGAAAAGTTGTTTCTTGATGGATTGGGAGAAATTTTTCTGCTTTGCAGTCCTCCACTGATTTGTTTCTAGTCTTGTGGATCTAGTAGAAGGCTTGTAATGATGGTATCTATGTTTTGACAAAGGCGTTTATGGTTTGGTATTCCGGTAGATGAGTTTTAGAGTTCCTATGTGTGTCTATAAAGTCCAGATGGACTGCTGGGAAGTGTTCTAAGTATGAAGATTGTTGTAGCTGATGCAGATGAATATGAAGGAATCTAAGATATTTTATAGTGTATGGTGAATCATGTTATATGGTATGCATGTTATCTTCTCATTGCAGAAGTGTGTACTTCAAATTTCATTTGTGTTTTCATTAGGTTTGGCTAACTTGGTGTCTACACATCATGTGAAGGATAAGTATCAATTGAGGAAGTTTTTTATTGATCTTAGATCTTGTTTTGGGTCTTGGTTAAGTGTTGAATTGATCTACTCTCATTCTCTTCTACTGCGGGAATGTTGAGATGCTGACCTAATTTAAATTTGTAAAATGAAGTGTGTGTAGTCAACCTTGGAGAAATTTTCTATGGTTGAAGATTGTATATATACAAGTCAATATGTTATGGATTGATGTATCAAGAATGCCACAAGTGTGAGAAGCAAGAGTTATGTGAAAGTGAATTGAGGCAGTAGTACTTTATTGTGTTAGATTCTTGAAAGTAGTGATTTGATGGTTTCTACAATCTTCTGATCAAGGCTGTGGATGTGTGTAATTTTCTATGGTGGATTTTTCTATTATCTTTTGTATATGTAGGCAGTGAGCCTCCCTTCTATATACTGAGTCCTATCTGTAGGTAGTGATCCTTGTATCTAGATAGTGAGTCCTTCTTGGGCAGTGATCCTTTTGGTAGTGAGCCTCTTTGTAATCGGTTTTGGAATTACTTTATATTGTGAGTTAATCCTCATCATGGTTTTTCCCTTATTGGGTTTTCCGTGTAAATATGGCATCTCTTATGTTGATATTGCTTTATGTTATTTGCATTTCATGTTCACAATTAATAACATAATAAAGTGGATGTGAGGTTGATAAGTGTTTGAGATTTATGATTGAGTTTGGTGACAACTGATTCACCCCCCCTCTCAGTTTTCTTGCACCTTTCAACAATTGGTATCCGAGCTTGGTTCTTTTGAAGAAGCCTACTAGCTTGAGGAAGATCTCAAAGATTGAACAAATGGATGATAAAGAACTTTTGGCTACTCTTGAAGATATTGACAACACTGAAAGTGAAAACAAATATTTGAAAGAAAATCTTGTTGAGGCAAATGAATGCATCCATAAGTTGAAAGAGAAATTGAAAAAATTCAAAGAAAGACATAGAGATGTGAGTGAGAAATTTGTTGGAAATATGTGCCTCAAACTATACAGGCTGAAACCTCCATTAGAGTCAAGTCGGTGTGACATTCTAATTGTCTGGCCAACTAGTAGGTTTGTTTTATTCAGTTCTGAACAAGTCGTTGTGACCTTGTTATTGTCTTGCCGAAAGGTTACATTGTGGAGTCTATCACTGTAACATGGTGTATTCATTATGACCTTATAGCGCTAAGGAGACCTCTGGTTGAAAGGCCATTCATTTGTGTATTGGCAAGACTCTTGGAGACTATGGTCTTCAGTGAAGCTAAAGGTTCTCGCTAAGATGTCTTAGCGAAGTGTTAGTGTCTTACCGACAATGTTTACTCTGTGGTCCTCGAGGTAACTCATGTTGGCTCGGTGAGAAGTCACCGTGAAAGAAAATGTTACGTCGATAGTGTTTGGCTTCTTTCATTAGGGAGACTTGGCCGAAGGAAGTGCCATTAGTAAGATGTCCTACCAAAGTGAATATGTCTCAGCGATGAAGACTCAAGTGTTAGTCTTCGGTGTAACTCTTGTCGAATGGTGGTCATTGGTGGAACACTGTGTTTTTGGTAAGAAGTCCTAGCGACTTCGATGAGTCTTGTCGATGTTGAAGAATCTTTGGGGTAACTTAATGATCATGGGGAAATGTCTTGGCGATAAGCTCTTGTCTTTCCAACTATTCTTTAGATCTTGTTATGACTTAATCTCATTGGTATAATGTCACACTGAAAGCGATGAGTTTGGGCGACAACAATTCTTGTGAAGAACGTTGATGTGATCTCCTGGTGAAAGCGATAGGTTAGGGCAATGGCATGATGAATAGGTGTATCTCTTGAAGCTTGATAGAACATCCTAGCGACTATGATGACTCTTGGCGACATTGGTATGAAGTATATGTGGCATCAGCGAGACAATGTTAGTGTCTCACTGAGATGCCAATACAATACGAATTTTGTTGACCGGTTGACCGTCCTATGTGGAGTCTCATAGACAAATCAAAGGAGACAAAAGTGGAACTGTTGGGAGTCTATTTGTTGTGAGGGTTCTGTGAGGAAGCTTGACAGACATGGAACAATAGAGATATACTCTGTGATTTCAGATTGTAGTAGGTTGGTTCGATCAATAGTAGAGTGTGAAGAGTTCAAACTGTATCAGTGTTGATTTGATTCTATAAAGACTGTAATTAGAAAAAGTCTCCTATGCAATTTGGTTAATGGTGAATGCTACTGTATAATGACACCAGAAAGATAAGTCTGAATTTGTATGTAATTTCATTATTGTAATACAAAGTGATTTCTCTTGGTGTGGTGGGTTTTTCTCCCGTAAGGGTTTTCCCACGTATATCTGGTGTTCATGTGTGTCAAATACTTTGTTTCTGTTGTCTATTTCTTAGTGCATCTTAATTGGACTGTAATTGTAAATTTTAAAGTGTATCTACATTCTTTCTTGAGGTATTGACGTTAGGAGAATTGTTTTCTGCATCTAGTTTTCCTTACAAGTGGTATCAAAGCCTAGCCAGTTGTGTTATCCTTGTGGGTACATTGGGTTTTTTGTGTCAATTCTGTTTAGTGGGAGTCTTGTAGAGTTTGTTATTTCTAATTACAGATTAAGATGGCTAGTACATCTAGAAAGTTTGAAATAGAGAAGTTTAACGACAGTAACTTTGAGTTGTGGAAACTCAAGATGGAGGATCTTCTTGTTGATCGTGATCTTTGGATTGCTATGGCTAGAGTGAAACCTACAGGCATGAAGCAAGAAGATTGGGGCCTTGCAGATAGGAAGTTTAAGGGGCTGATAAGGCTTTTCTTGGTAGACATAGTGCTTCTAAATGTGCATGAGGAGAAGACTGCATCTTCCTTGTGGAAGAGACTGGCGTCTATTTATCAGGGGAAGTCCTTGGTGAATAAACTATTTCTAAGGAAGAAACTAAACTCCTTGAGAATGCAGGAAGGAGGCTCTGTAGCTGATCATTTGAACGCATTTAATATATTGCTTGCTCAATTGACATCTGTTGGTGTGAAGACTGAAGAAGAGGATCACTGTATGCTTCTATTATGTTCTTTGCTAGACTCATGGGATCATCTGGTGATGGCGATTGGGAGTACAACGTCCAATTTCAAGATGGAAGATGTTGTTGCATCTTTGCTGTCAGAAGAGATGAGAAGGAAATCTTCTAAGATGGCGAAGGAAGCTCTTACTGTCAAAGGAGGACCAAAGGAGAAAGGCAAGAAGAAGGACAAGAAGTCCAAATTGAAATCAGAGGGGAGATCAAAGTCTCCTAGCAAGAAGTCCAAGGTGAAGTGCTGGAACTGTGGAAAACCTGGTCATGTTCGAAGGGATTGTAAAGAGGAGAAAAAGAAGAAGGGCTCTTCTAATAATGGTTCTTCTCATAGTGATGGTGATGCCTTCATTGCAACCTTGGAAACTCAGGCATCCAATGATGTCTGGCTGATTGATTCTAGAGCATCATTCCACATGACATCTCACAGAGAATAGTTCACAAAGTATGAAGAATACGATGGTGGAAAGGTGTACCTAGAAAGTGATTCAACTTTGGAGATTGTTGGTCGTGGAAGAGTCAGGATACAATTCCTTGATGGCAGAGTAAAGGGAATTAATAATGTTATGCACATACTAGGTCTGGCTAGAAATCTATTATCTGTAAGTATGCTAAATGATATTGGTGTACAAGTTACGTTCTCTAGAAGTGGTTGCAAGATGACAATAGGTTCAATGGTGCTGGCTAGAGGTGCTCGAATTGGTACCTTGTACAAGCTGGATGCATAGGCTGTTCAATGTAACAGTGTCTCTAGAAAGTCACTAAAAGCTACTTGTGAAGGTAAGGAGGGAAATATCCCTAATTTTGTAAACTCTATGGAAGTAAAAATTCTTGTAGAGAAGACTATGCTTTGGCATCATAGGTTAGGCCACATAGGAGAAAAAGGTCTAAAAACCTTGAAGAATTAAAACCTAGTTGAGGGGCTCGAAGATTGTAATCTTGAATTTTAATTCTATGAACACTGTATATATGGAAAGCAGCACCGTGTTTCATTTTATTCTAGTTCTCATAAATCTTCTAATTTGTTAGACTATATTCATTCGGATGTGTTTGGTCCAGTAGATGTTCCTTCTTTGTCTAAATCAAGATACTATGTGTTGTTCATTGATGATTATTCAAGAAGAGCATTTGTTTATTTCTTGAAAAGTAAATCAAAAGTGTTCAGTCAATTTAAGGAATTTAAGAACCTTGTTGAAAATAAGATTGGTAGAAAAATAAAATGCTTAAGGACTGATAATGGTGGTGAATTCTATTCTGATGAATTTGAAAGATATTGTAAAGACCATGGAATCAAAAGACATAAGACTACACCTTATACTCCATAGCAGAATGGAGTTGCTGAAAGGTTCAATAGGACAGTGATGGACAGAGCACGAAGTATGCTCAGTAGTGTTGGCTTGGAGGTGAAATTTTGGGCTGAGGCTATATCTACTGCATGTTATTTAATTAATCATTCTCCAAATTCTGCTTGTGTTGAAAAAACACCTTTGGAAGCATGATATGGTAAGAAGCCCTCACTTAGACATGTTCGTGTTTTTGGCTGTGAGGCATATGCTCATGTGCTAGATGTGAAAAGATCTAAATTGAAGAACAATGTTGTCAAATGTATTTTCATTGGCTATAGCATTGTCATAAAAGGATACAAGTTTTGGAATCCTGATATAGAGAAGGTTGTATACAGTAGAAGTGTAATCTTTCGTGAGCTAAAACCTTCCACTTTGGATCTGGAGTCAGAGACAAAGTTAGGTAGCAATAAGGATGTAGCAATAATTCCTCCTACACCTGAGAAAGAGGAATTGGAAATTCAAAATGTACTTGAAACTGAGGAGAGCTCGAGTAGTTCTGAAAGTTATGAAGAAGAAGAAACTCAACCTCAGCAAGTGAGGAGGTCAAGCCGAGAAAGAAAATAACCAGATAGGTATGGGTTCTCATTGATTGATTCTACTTGTGCCTATGCTTTGATTTCTAGTACTGATGAGCCTAGGACTATGAAAGAGGCATTTAAAATGTTTGATTCAGATTCTTGGTTGGAAGCCACAGAAGAAGAGATGGCATCTTTAGATAAGAATGAAACCTGGAGTCTGGTGCCCTTGCCTAAAGGCAGAAAGGCTATTGGCTGCAAATGGGTATTTAAGAAAAATATTGGTCTGGATGGAAGTGTAGAAAAGTACAAGGAAAAACTAGTTGCAAAGGGTTATTCCCAAGTAGAGGGAATCGATTATGGGGAAATATTTTCTCTTGTAGCAAAGTTGACGTCCATTAGATTTCTTTTGTCACTTGCAACAGCATATGACTTAGAGGTTGAATGGATGGATGTGAAGATAGTATTTCTTCATGGTGATCTTGAAGAAGAGATCTATATGTCCTAGCCTGAGCACTTTGTTGAGAAAGGTAAAGAAAAACTGGTATGCAAATTAAAGAAGTCTCTGTATGGGTTAAAACAGTCACCTAGAATGTGGTACCAGAAATTTGATACATTTGTATTATCTTTGGGATTTGTGAGATCAAAATTTGATCACTGTGTATATTATAAAGTTGAAAGTGATCAAGTACTTGTTATTGCTCTTTATGTTGATGATATGTTGTTCATAGGAAATAGCAAGCTAATGATTTCTGATCTTAAGTCTTAGTTGTCTGCTAAGTTTGAAATGAAGGATCTTGGTGCAACAAGGTATATTCTAGGGATGGAGATAACCAGGGACATGAAGAATAGAAAACTATGGCTCAGTCAGAGTAAGTATATCAGAACTGTTCTTGAGAGATTTTGTATGAATGATTGCAAACAACTAGTGGTTCCAATAATGCATGGAAAGAAGCTATCTATTGAGGACTGTCCAAAATCTCATATTGAGATGGAGGACATGACCAGTGTACCTTATGCTAGTGCAGTAGGTAGTCTTATGTATGCAATGGTCTGTACAAGGCTAGACATTTCGCAAGCAGTGGGAGTACTTAGTCAATTTATGGCTAATCCAGGAAGAACACATTGGGATGCAGTGAAGAGAGTGTTTAGGTATTTGAAGGGAACTTCAGATTTTGCTTTGTGTTACCATGGGAATTCGGTTGAATCACAGAGGACTCTCAGCATTTGTGGTTATGTTGATTCTGATTGGGCAGGGGACATTAACAGCAGGAGGTCCACCAGTGGATACATTTTCATGTTGAATGGTGGTGCAGTGAGTTGTATGAGTAAGCGGCAGGCTGTAGTTGCTTTGTCCACTATGGAGGTTGAATACATGGCAGCTACTCATGCTTGTAAAGAAGCTATATGGTTGAAACGTTTGTGTTCTAACATTGGTTTTGATGCAGGGGAAATAACTATTTTCTATGATAGTCAAAGTGCAATTTTTCTAGAAAAGAACCCTACTTTCCATGCCAAGACAAAATATATTGATGTACAGTACCACTTTGTATGAGATATGGTTGAGGATGGAAAGGTCAGTTTGGAAAAGGTTGATACTATGGAGAATGTTGTAGATTCATTGATGAAGCTAGTGAGCATAGACATGTTTAGGTGGTGTGCCAATTCAATGGGCCTTAGTGCCCTTGATTTTCAGTAATTTATGATGTGCTCTAGAGGTGCCTGTATGATCTTCGTCAAGTGGGAGATTATTGGAAATATGTGCCTCAAACTATATAGGCTGAAACCTCCATTAGAGTCAAGTTGGTGTGACATTCGAATTGTCTTGCCGACTAACAAGTTTGTTTTATTCAGTTTTGAACAGGTCATTGTGACCTTGTTATTATCTTGCCGAAAGGTTACACTATGGAGTCTATCACTGTAACATGGTGTATTCGTTATGACCTTATAGCGCTTGGGAGACCTCTGGCTAAAAGGCCATTCAATCATGTATCGACAAGACTCTTGGAAACTATGTTCTTCAGTGAAGCTAAAGGTTCTCACTAAGATGTCTTAGCAAAGTGTTAATGTCTTGCCGACAACGTTTACTCTGTGGTGCTCGGGGTAACTCATGTTGGCTCGGTGAGAAGTCACCACGAAATAAAATGTTACACTGACAGTGTTTGGTTTGTTTCATCGGGGAGACTTGGCCGAAGGAAGTGCCATCGATAAGATGTCCTATTGAAGTGAATATGTCTCAGTGATGAAGACTCAAGTGTTAGTCTTCGGTGTAACTCTTGTCGAATGGTGGTCATCAGTGGAACACTATGTTTTTAGTAAGAAGTCCTAGCGACTCTGATGAGTCTTGCCAATGTTGAAGAATCTTCAAGGTAACTTAGTGATCACGGGGAAATGTCTCACTGGTAATCTCTTGTCTTTCTGACTATTCTTTGGAGCTTGTTATGACTTAATCTCATTGGTATAATGTCACATTGAATGCTATGAGTTTGGGTGACAATGATACATGTGAAGAACATTGGCGTGATCTCCTGGTGAAAGTGATAGGTCAAGGAGATTACATAATAACTTGGTGTATCTCTTGAAGCTCGATAGAACATCCTGGCGACTATGATTACTCTTGGTGACATCGGCATGAAGTATATGCGGCATTGGCAAGACACTGTTAGTGTCTCACCGAGATGCCAATATAATATGAATTCCTTTGACTAGTTGACCATCCTATGTGGAGTCTCGTGGATGAATTAGAGGAGCCAAAAGTGGAACTGTTGGGAGTCTGTTCATTGCGACAGTTATGTGAGGAAGCTCAATGGACATGGAATAACAAAGATATACTCTGTGATTTCAGATTGTAGTAGGTTGGTTCGATCAACAGTAGAGTGTGAAGAGTTTAAACTGTATCAGTGTAGATTTGATTCTATAAAGACTGTAATAAAAAAAAAGTTTCCTATACAATTTGGTTAATGGTGAATGCTATTTTATAATGACACCAGAAAGATAAGTCTAGAATTTGTATGTAATTTCATTACTATAATACAAAGTGATTTCTCTTGGTGTGGTGGGTTTTTCTCCTGTCAGGGTTTTCCCATGTATATCTGGTGTTCATGTGTGATTTTCAAATACTTTGTTTCTATTGTCTGTTTCTTAGTGCATCTTAATTGGACTGTAATTGTAAATTTTAAAGTGTATCTACGTTCTTTCCTGAGGTATTGACGTTAGGAGAATTATTTTCCGCATCTAGTTTTCCTTACAAAATTGAAACAAGCTAATGAAGAGGTTGCTAGATTGAAGGTGCAAGTGGAGGAAAAGAAAATACTTGAATAATGTCTAAATACAATGGTGCAAAGAAAGACTAATGAATGCACAAGACTTGAACAAGAAGTAGTGAACCTAAAAGCAGATCTAGAGAAAGAAAAAATATATGAAGATAATTTAAAATTTAGCTACACCAAGCTTGATGAATTTACTGTAGGATAGAAAAAAACTAAAGAAAAAGGTGGTATTGTAATGGAAGTAGGTAAAATCTCTAAGGATAGGTAGACCGCAAACATAGTGAAAAATCAAAAGACTCAAGATAAAGGAAAGCAGAAAAGAAATCCAAGAAAATTTTCTAGAAGATCATCTGTTAGATAACCAAATGCTCAAAGGTTCCCATCTTTCAATGGTTTTTTCTTTTCATGTAATAAATTTAGTCACAGGGCAACTGAGTGTTGAAGCAAAATAAATCAGTATGCTAGCTCCATCTCTAGACAATGTTTTGCATGAAAGAAATTTGTACATAGAGCTAGTGAATGCAAAAGTTAGATGATGAATGGGTTTAATGGAGGTAGAATGAAACAATCCTTTGTTGGCTACTACTATACATGTAACAAGCTTGGACACAATGAAAATCAATGCAAATCAAGGGTTAATGAGGTCAGAAAAATAAAAAAATTTGCTACAATTACAACAAACCTAGACACATTTCAAGAGTTTGAAAAATAAAAATGGAAAACAATTTGATCCAGTAAAGAAGAATGAACCAGTGAAGAAAATTGACAAGGATGAGGTTAAGCAAGAAATGAACAAGATATGAAGGAACGAAGAAGAGCCAGAAACATCAGATGCGTATGTTCCCTCATCTAGTGGAGACAATTTCTTTGGAAATTAGACCCTGTAGGGTCTTAAGGGGAGCTTTAACAGAAAATTATTTGAACCACCCAGATATTTGGTGTGTTAGTCTTTGGCACAAAGATATTTTGTAAATGATGAATAAACATAACTTATGCAAAAGGTGTTCTAGATGAAGAAAATAGTGAACTCCTTGATGACAAAGGACAAGAAGAAAATAAAGAAGATAAGGAAAGAAACTATAGAAGCCATCAGGGGTATGGCTGAAAAATATGGTATGTTTGGTGCACTCCCATCTAGTTCAACACCTAAATCAAGAGAAGTCTTTGTTGAAAAGGTTATGGAAGATATTCCTTCTGGTATAGGTGATATAGAAATTGGTATAGGTGACATAGACATTCTTCTGGAGACAAATGATGCAAGTATCCCTCTAGATATGAGTGTTTCAAATGATCCTTTAGAGATGGAGAAACAAAATGAGGGAGAATATGAGCTACAGAAGCATGATGTTGACCCTCTGGAGCATGATGAAGGTGAAAAATTTAATGTTGAAGGAGAGCAAGATAAAAAATGAAGTTGGAGGATATGAAGGTAAGTGTAATAGGTTTACTAAGGAGATGCAAAAAGAGTTTGAAATTTCTATGATTGGTGAGTTGAATTTTTTCCTTGGACTTCAAGTGAATCAAATTGATAAGGTAATATTCATTTCCAAATCTTGAAGTATGTCAAAGAATTATTGAAGAAGTTTGGAATGGATGACTCCAAACCGATCTTTACCCCTATGGTGACTGCATGTAAATTGAGTAAGAATGATGAATCTCCTAAAGTTGATAAGAGAATGTATAGATCTATGATTGGTGGACTATTATATCTTTCTGCTACTAGACCAGATATCATGCATGCAGCTTGTTTGGCTGCCAAATTTCAAGCAGAACCTAAAGAATCATAGGTTATAGTTGTGAAGAGGATATTCAAATATCTAAAAGGAACTCTGGATTATGGCCTGTGATATCCTAAAGATACTAATTTCACCTTGAGTGCTTACACTAATGTATATTGGGTTGGTTGTGTGGATGATTCGAAGAGTACAAGTGGCGGTTCATTCTTTCTTGGAGGAAGATTGGCTTCATGGCTAACCAAGAAATAGGATTTAGTTTCTTTATCTATTGTAGAGGTTGAGTGCATTGCAACAACATCTTGCTACACATAGGTACTATGGATGAAGCAAACATTGAAGGATATAGGAGTGATGTGTGATGAGCCTATCCCTATCTTCTATGATAATACAAGTGCTATAAATAGTTTAAGGAATCTGATGATGCATTCAAGGAAAAAGCATATATCTACCAGATATCATTTCTTAAGAGAGAAGGTATTGGAGAATGAGGTCAGATAGTATTATGTGCCTACAAAGGATAAAATTGTAGATATATTTACTAAGACTCTTCTAAAGGATACTTTTGAGTATCTCAGGGAGAAGTTGGGGGTTACTTCCCCTCCTTCCTTGAATTAGGTGCACATGGAGGTGCATCATTCTAGTGGATCTACATATTATTCATTTTTCGTGACTGATGACTGGGTCTACTCCTCAGGGGGAGTAGGAAGTAACATTGTTGCAGTATGAAATGGGTGCACTCCCAAGGGGGAGTGATTAGAGCTAAATATGGTTGGAGAATTATGCAAACCTTCTATTCTTTTCCATTGATTTCAAAGGCGGAGAGAAAGTCATGTGAAAATTTGTGAAAGAAAAAGGAGAAGAGATAAGAAGAGAGTGTGAGAAAATTTGTGTAGGTTGTCTAATCATAAAAAAAAGTAAAGGAGAGTATAGGAATGGAATGGACATTGTCTTTGATATTTTTTCACATCATGTGTTGCCATCAATGACAAAGGGGGAGATTGTTGCAAGTATGAATGAGTATGGTGGTGTTGTCATTAATGTTGTCATTGATGTCAAACAGTACAATTTGTTGTAGAGAAAGGAATCAAGTGATTGTAGGTTGTGCATGTATAGTTGAGATACTATAGAGGTGTTGTGAGTACATGGAGCTATCTTTATAGGTGTTGCAAGTGTGTTGATAGATGTCAGAGTTATGTGTATGTTCATAATGTGCTCCAGTTTGTGCTCCACATTTATTTTGTGTTGATCCTATGCTTATGCAAATCTAAAGTGTTGTTTATGGGCATCCTTGGGTGATATATCCTAGATTGTAGCTTCTGGTTTGATGAAGTATGAAAGTTGTGTTCATTGATGTGTGAACTGGTTTTGAAGATTTGTTTGTCTATGGACTAGGAGAAATGATTTTTCTTTGTAGTCCCCCATTGGTTTGTTTCTGGTCTTGTGGATCTAGTAGAAGGCTTGTAATTATGGTATCTATGTTATGAAAAAAGGCATTCATAGTTTGGTGCTCCAAAGGATGAGTTTCAGAGTTCTTGTGTGTGTGTGTGTATAGTCCAGATGGACTGATGGAAAGTGTTCTAAGTATGAAGATTGTTGTTGCTGATGTAGATGAATCTGAAGGCATCTAACATGTGTTATAGTGTATGGTGAAGCTTGTTGTGTAGTTTGGATGTTATCTTCTTGTTGTAAAAGTGGGTACTTCAAAGTTCACTTGTTTTTTCATTAGGTTTGGTTGACTTGGTGTCTACACATCATGCAAAGGATAAGTATCAATTGAGGAAGCATGTGATTGATTCGAGACATTTTTTTGGGTCTTGGTTAAGTGTTGGATTGGTCCACTCTCACTCTCTTTCACTGTGATAATGTTATGGATTGATGTATCAAGAATGTCACAAGTGTGAGAAGCAAGAGTTGTGTGAAAGTGAATTGAGTTAGCAATACTTTAATGTGTTAGATTCTTGAAAGAAGTGAGTTGATGGTTTCTGTAATTTTTTGATCAAGGCTACAGATGTATGTAATTTGTTTTGGTGGATTTTTCTACTATCTTTTGTATTTGTAGGTAGTGAGCCCCCCTTTTGGATAGTGAGTCCTATCTATAGGTAGTGAGCCTTATATCTAGACAGTGAGTCCTTTTTGGGAAGTGATCCCTTTGGTAGTAAGCCTCTTTGTAATTAGTTTTGGAATTAATTTATATTGTGAGTTAATCCACACCGGGGTTTTTCCCTTATTGGGTTTTCCACATAAATTTGGTGTCTCTTGTGTTGATATTTATTTTTGTTATTTGTATTTCATGTTCACACTTAATAACAAAATAAAGTGGATGTGAAGTTGATAAGTGTTTTAGATTTGTGATTGAGTTTGGTGACAACTAATTCGCCCCCCTCTGAGTTTTCTTGCACCTTTCAACACTTTTTTTTCACACTAGGGTGTCCAGAGTATGGTGCTTCATGAAATTCTTTCCATACCATATTTCTTAACTCCTCTGAGTCAGGTACATACATTCTCCCCTTATACCTAAGTATTCCATTGGGTTCAAAATGAAATCCTTCATACCTAGCATCTTGCAGATTGATAGTGAGTGCTTGCTTAACTTGCATATAGTACTCATACTCTTTGCATTTCTATAATACTTGACTTTTACAGTTGGTTTGGATTGTTGCTATTGAGCCAATATGACATCTTCAACTCAATGCATCAACAACCTAATTTTCTTCTGCCTTGATGTAATTGATATTGAAGTCATAATTAGATATTAACTCCAACCATCTTCTTTGCCTTGCATTCAGATTAGGTTGAGTAAATAGATATTTCAACCTATGGTGATCAATTTTCATCTCAAAGGGGTTCCCTAACAAGTAATGCCTCCATATCTGCAATGTGTGAACCACTGCTACTAAATCTAAATCATGTGAAGCATATTTTTTCTCATACGGTTTCATCTTCCTTGATTCATAAGAAATTACTTTCTCTTCTTACATTAAAACACCTCACAAGCCCTCTTTTGATTCATCTATGATAATAGTGAAGTCTCCCTCAGGATCTGGTACTTTCAAAATCAGTACAATAGTTAACTTCTCTTTGAGTGGATCAAATGCTACTTGGCACTTCTCTGTCCACTCAAACTTCTTCCCTTTATTTTGCAAAGAATTAATTGGAAATGCTATCTTAGAGAAGTTTACAAAAAAATTTCTATAATATCTTGCCAATCCCATAAAACTTTTTACCTCAAAGAAATTTTTTGGCCACTGGCCATTCTAGCAATTCCTTGATCTTGGCTGGATCAACTGAGATACCATCTACTGAGATCACATGTCTAAGATAATGCACTCTCTTCTAAAAGAACTATCTCTAAATTCCTACAATTATCCTCCTCATTCCTTGAGTAAATCAGATTATCATATAGGAAAACCAAGACAAACTTATCTAGGTGATCCCTAAATACATTGTTCATAAGGTTCATAAATCTTGCAGGTGCATTAGTTATACCAAAGGGTAGAACTATAAATTCATAATTACCATATCTGGTTCTGAATGCAATCTTAAAGATCTCATCCTTAATTCTCAATTAGTGGTATCTAGATCATAGATCAATCTTAAAAAGTACAATAGCTCCCCTCGCTTGATCAAATAGATCATCAATGTGTGGCAAAAAATACTTGTTATTTACTATAGCTTTGTTAAACATGTGATAATCTATGCACACAAAAAAAGTTCCATCCTTTTTCACTAATATTACTAGTGCTCCCCAAGGTGATACACTTGGTATTGTCAACCCCTTAGACAACAATTCGTCCAACTATTCCTTAAGCTACATTAGCTTAGTTGTTGTCATTCTATAAGGAACTTTGGAAATAGGTTCAAATCTTGGAACTATATCAATAGAGAAGTCAAATATATTTTTGGTGGTAGTCCAGGTAGTTCATCTAGAAACACATCTGAAAACTTCTATTGTATAGGATATCTTTCCATATCAGTCACTCTAGTTTCCTCCATTTCACCTTCTTCCATCTCTTGGAAGCTCTGTGGTCCAAATTTATCAAGATCTTCTTGAGAATTAGATCCCTTATAATCTTCAATCCTTTCTATCTTGACTACAAAGAGCTTACATCCTTTCTTTTTGGTCCTAATAAATTGCATTGTGGAGATTTGGCATAGTTTGACCTCCCTAGGTATCCCTTGTAACATCACTTGGTTACCAAAATCATCCAAGCATTCTACTATTTTGGAATGGAAATCTACCTTGGCTCTATGTCTCCATAGCCAATTCATTCCTAAGATAACATCATAGGATCCTAAAGGTGCTACATATAGGTTTAACTCCATAGAATAACTAGGTAGCTCAATCCTAGCTTCGAACAAACATTGTTCCACCATTTCTCTTGTCTAGTTTGCATATTCTACAACCCAAAAATTTTCCATATAACTAGATTTCCTAGATATTTTCTTAGCTATTCTAGGTGAAATGAAAATTTTCTATTTCTCCAGTATCTATAAGTATGGAAATGGGTAAACCAAACAAAATACCTAGAGTCTCTATTGGAATAACTTGATATTCTTCTGAGCGATCATCCAAGGCAGCATGAATCTTTTGCTAGACTACCACTTGCTGGGTAGGGAGTGGATAACCATAAGATCATGACCTAGAAGACTTATTGGGGCATTGAATAGCGTAGTGGTCTCCCCCACATGTGAAGAATCTAGTATCCAATCCTTTCTTCCTTGTGGGATCTCTGTATTTATTAGCATTTCCACTAGCAATGTTAATATTCCCACCATTGGAACTATTCCTCTTACATTCTCGTCTTTCTTCTTTCCCATTATTTTGTGGTCATTTTTCCCTTTTTTTTTGCAAATCTTGCACAACTTCAAGCTTCTTTTGAGTTGGTTTGACTTGAGCTCCCGCAATATTCTTACGATTTCTACTTTCCTAGCGAATGGAGATAGCTTTGAGCTTCTACTCTTGTTTAACAACTTTCTCATACACTAGATCCATAGTGGTTGGACTGTGAACATCTACCTCTCCACCAATATGGCTATTAAACCCCATGATGAATTTCCTTATGGATAAATGTTCATCCTTCTAATACGTTGGAACATAATGTAGCAAATGGGTAAAATTTTCCCAATACTCATTAACTGACATCTCACCTTGCCTTAGATTTTGGAAATTTGTGAGTTTTTTATCAAAATAGAGTTAAGGTAACCATCTTTTCTAGAAAATTTCAATGAACTCACTCCATGTCAGCTTCAATGAGCTAAGATCGAGTTCCATTTTCTTATTCATCCATAAGTTAGAGGCTTCTCCTACTAACTGGTAAGCTCTCCATGTTACTTTTGTGGCCTCAAAATAATTTTGAATCTTGAAATATTTCTCCATCTGGACCAACTTGCCTCAGCTTGATCCCCACTAGCACTTCCTTCAAACTTTGGTGGGGTTATTTTCTTCATATCTCTACAAATTTCAAAAGCTATATGCTTCATATTAGTTTCCTCAAATAGAGAAGGTGATTTCTCTTTCTCTTGATTGTGGGTTTGATCATGTTCATGAGAAGAATTTTCTCCCTCATCCTCCTTATTTGGAACTTCCTTCTCTAATCTATCCTTTACCCTTACTTCTTTCTCTATGTTTCCCAACCTTGCTAGGATTTGATCTAGTATAACTTCAACACTTACTATTCCTTTCCCAACTTCTTGTCTTCCACTAGGATTGGTCTATGTTCTCACCGTCTTTGCAAGAAAATATTATACCAAAAGGTTCATCCATATTAGATTCAATCATATTATCATTTAAGGAACTTCACATAATATTTAAGCACAATATTTTGATAAACACATGATTTTACTATTCACAAGGATCTTAATATCCTTTAGATTACATAGAGTGACTATTCAGATAGTCAAGTGGAGAGTATCCCTGAAATTCACTCTTACACATAACTTAATGGGGCATACCCTACAAATTGTTGTTCATCTCTCATTTGTTCATATCTGTCCAAAAATGGAAAGTAACCTCTAGATTTGTCATCCGCTACATAGTTGTGGGGGACATAACCCTCTGATTCATTACTAAAGAAAATTACAATCACTTTGGACATAGGAAGGACTCTAGGGTCTCTAAATATGAATGTAGGGTTGACACTTCCTTCTGAGGGCATATCCTTGGAAACTGATAAGGAATCAAACTTTTCCAGTGAGATTGGAGGTAAATAGTTGTAATTGGCCTCTATCTTCATCATTCTCTTTACATCACTTATTCTCGAGAAAATATTGACTGGAGGTTTTAGCGTCACTTAACCAGATGGAATTGTCATAGTTGGTACCCTTAATAGTATGAAAAAAGGCCTGTCTTTCCTTCTTTTCTTTCAAGTTATGCTCATTCCAGATTACTGAATTTTTCACTCAAGTAAAATTTCCTAAGTTTTCACTTTCAAGTAAATAATCTATGTAACTTAACCTTTCCCATAAAATTTTTATGTTCTTTATAGAGAACAAATGAGCACAAACATCATTAAATTATTCAAGAATGATTCCATTGCAAAATAATATTACGCATATTACAATATTTCAAAGAATGTGTACAAAGTACATACATAGCTCAACCGAGCTTCAAAGCAATATATATAGATGGTCTAGGAATCTCCTTTCAAATCTTGGCCTTCTATCACTTGTTGAGGAGGAGAAGCATCACTCAAGAACTTTGCCACCAACCATAGACTCATATGCAGTCCTTCACACATCTGTCATATGATAGATGGCCCTACCCTTCAACAAAGATATTGGTGGATTAACCTTGTAACAACAACCATTATGAGATTAGTGCTATGTTCCTACATGACTAGAACTTGTAACCCTACAATCTTGAACTAGCTTGAATAAATGGATCACAGTGAATTGATAATGGATCCAAAGGAAATCACAATACTTTGGCCAAAGTGTTCTCACTCAGTACTTTGAGTGATAGTCATCCTACTCACATTAACTACTCAAGCTCGATTTAAATTTAGGTCATTATAATCTATGCATAGTTATTTTCTTCTATGGGTAGTATTTAACCCTAGTAACAACCTATTCACTTTCCCATAAACTCAATGGTATTTCTTCCCACAAAGAATAAATTGAAGTTACCCTCCCTTCAATGGATAATAAAATCCTAGATGTAACTTACAAGCTATCTAATATAATCAAATACAAATAAACCTTAAGCTATCCTTGTTTCATCATACCTAGTATACTTATGCTAATGATAATCAGTCCCTCCTATTATGAAGTAAATACAAACACTTTCATAGAAAATCAAAAAACAACTTCTTTTCCTTTCCAAAGCAAACACTATGATTCTGTAATGCATGCATTCTCAAGAAACTCCAAACAAAGCAATCAATACTCATTCTTTCATAATTAAAGACAATTAAAATAAGACTAGATCCTCATGATTGTAATACGCTTGATCCAATTGGCTGACTTCATTCACATCTTTCCAATGACAACTTGCTAGCCTTAACTTAACTACTATAAAGACTCAATGCAATACTTCACAATAGCCTCTTTCTCTAAGCTCACAAAATAACTCAATTCTCTCATAGTGTTTCTCTAAGCTCCCACAAAATATAACTCTCAAAATATTTTCAAAAGAATAAACCTACAAAATTGTGCATCCCAAATGAGAGAGCTAGCCCATCTATTTATACAAAATATTGAGACATTGATGCCAAAAGAAAAGGTGTGCTAGCCAACACCACTCCACATGCAAAACGAATCACCTCTCATAGCAAAAGGTGGCATAAATCTAAATGAAAACTCAGCTTGGTATTATATAGGGGTATGTGCAGTATCATGATGGGCCAAAAAGTGGCAATATGATGGGTATGTGGCTGACAATTTTTTTTTACCCAAAATTGATGAAACAAAAAGGGTTTTTAAAGGATATTCTCAGCGTTCCACCAATATAAATTATGCTTTACTTTGAATTTAATAAGTAACTATTATTCATTTTCTATTCAAATTACAACTAAAGTCTTGATTGATTGGCTGATTGAAAAACATTTATAGCTTTCAAATGGTATCACATTCTTTGAATCTAAAATATGTGTCACATTCTATGCTTCACATACTATAGGATTAAAAAAATAAAAAATAAATTTCATGAAGTTTTGATCAAGTTAAGTTGGTCAGACATACAATTTTTTTATATTTTTAAAAATTTGTAATACAAAATTCATAATTAATTATTTACTTGGAAAAAAATTACAAAAAAATATGTATCATCATCAGACATGATTACTACTTACCAAATAGATTTTATTTTTTAGATAGTAGTTTAGAAACTATATTAAATTTGCTATAGATTCTATTCTTACATATTTTTGAAATAATATTAACTTATTATTTTTATGTCAAGTTGCCTAACTCTGATTTTTCTATTTTTTTTGCCACTTGTGCCTATTTTTTCCATGATGATCCTTCACATACCCATAGATCGACTTTGCTTGATAGCAACTCAATACTATTTCAAATATGCACATGCCTAAAAGATGAGAATCAACTTGCAAACAAGACAAAATTCCATAGAGATAGAGTTTTCATAAAAACTAAGTTACAACATTTTACCTATTCCTTTGGTGCATTTTATCCAAAGAAACAATCCCCTATTTATAGGTAACACATTCTATGTCAACTTAGTCATAGTCTCTTTATTTGGTAGAGGAAGATGAATCAACTCCATTTAAATAGCTTTCAAACCAGTGCTTTGACCAACATGTTATTGCTATTTTTTATTTCCTTTTAATAGGCATTTAATTCACTATGCATAGAAAGCTAAACATTTCCATCACCCTTTACCTTTTAGATGAATGCATTCCAAGTTTGAAGTAATACACTACTATAAACTAGAAATGCCTTTTGTATGATATCTATCATGGCTCATAACTTCATATCGGCCTTTATCTTTTGCACAATACTTGTATAGAGATTTGCCTTTAATACTTTTCACAACATATATACAAATATACCCTTATTAATCATACATATATATGCATATATATTTATATATACATGTACACACACACACACACACACACATATATATATATATATATATATATATATATATATATATATATATGTTAATGAATAGCCTCAATGTTATGTATTATATATATGTATGTATGTATATCTATATATATATATATATTCCATGTCAATAAAATATGTATACATTTTATATTCACATGAATAGGATCAAATTGACATTCATATTTAATAATATTATTGATTGTATGGATATACCTCTATGTACATGTATATGTACATATACATATATTGATATATCTGAATGGACATTTCTGTTTGTCACACATACTTATATATCGACACATGTATACATATGTATATATGTATATATCCTACATATATACATTTAATTGCATAATCAAACACATATACAAATACTATCTTATTGATAGGAAATATACATGCGATTTATATATACATATGTACATACATGTCACATTGTCCATTCACATGTACATGTTCCTTCATGTGTATGTTCTATCTTTGAAATTCATATGCATACTTATACATTCATTCAACATATGTTCACCACATCAATCAAGTATAGTAACATAAGGAAGAACTCATAAGCGCCAAACACATAAACATCATCCAAGAATGCATTCAACAGTAATCAAAACCCTTACTAATGCAAAAAAATCATACTAAGGATGACTTAAAAATTCCCAACACGATAACTTTACTCAACCATTCTATTGTGAATGTGTGTGTAAGCTTGGTTAGGTTTTGTTATTTGTTACCTGACCAAGTTCTTCTCCTGAGTGATACTTCCCCTTAAACTTGGAGGAGTGAACATGATCCTACATCCAACTAACACATTCCCACAATAGTCAGATGGTCATGAAAATTTCAAGTGTTTTTAATGCTTTTTAGTTTGTATGATTTATAGACTAAAAGAAAATACAATTCTCATATGATTTGAGATGCAAAAATGCAACCTATATGGACTTTCACTAATGCAAAAATTAGAAACCCTAGAATGTCAATTAACTAATGCAAACCCTATGCAATGTTAATGTAAGTAAGATATAGGATGATGATGCACTCTAAATTAGAATTAAGATGTTCTAAATGCAGGTTCACCAAAATGAAAGGTTGAATTTTGTTGCTTTTATGCTTGGGAGATATAATAACAATCTCTGCACTCTCTCATTCAAGGAAAACCCTAGATACCTCAATCTAAAATATGCAAAGGAGAAATAGATCTTGCAATAGGGTTTTCCTAGGGTTTTATTACAAACTAAAGAAGGGTACACCACCAACCTAGGGCTTGGAAAGACTAATGAAATGCAAGATCTAATGCTTAATCTTAATATGTTGCAATACTTCACTAAATGACCTAGAAAAGCATGTAAAACATAATAGAAAGTTGAGAGATAAAAGGTGTGCACCTGGAAACCTAAGGAGGATTGGACAAGGTTTTGAAATGTTGAAAATGTTGATTTTAACACTGATTGGGACTCATATTCCAAACTAGGAAATTTAGTCCCAAAGTAGTGTTTTTGGGCAAGAATAGGTTTCTAGCAATGTAGATTTTGGATCTACAAAAATATGGAAATTGACCTATACTAGGACTCATACACCAAAAGTGGCATATCATTCCAGTTAGGATTTTCTAGAAATTCAAACTCTAATTCTACTTCTCAATGTCTACTCTATCATTTCCAATTGATTTATGGATGTGAAACCCTAATTTGTAACATGTAGATGTTCTCCAGTGATCTCCAATGCAAGGTGACAATGTTGACAACTTTGAAAACTTTGAGAACTTTCTCCAAGCTTTCTCCTCAATGCTCCTTCAACCCAGCTCTACAAATCACAGACAAAAGAGATGGGAAAAATGTTGTTTTGTTAGTGTAAAGTGGTTTTCCTTGGTCAAACCATGTTTTGGTAATTAAACCTTGAAATGAAATGAAATAAGATGAAGGAATGATGAATGAACAAAATATGATGTTCAACTCTCCAAAACTTAGCAATAAAGTGTTACAAACATGTATGAAGTGGATCCAATGGATGTAGATTTTCACTCTTGCTTGAATAGGATAGATCTTGAATTGAATGCTAGCTTGAATCATGAAACCCTACATCACAAATGTTAGCTCAAAAACAAACATTACGCATGATTACTTTGACATGATGCTTGATGCTTGAATAATGCTCTAAATCACTTTATAATATTCCCTTGAATGCTCTTGTTAACTCAAAATTGCTATAAGGATTCTCATTCAACTTGCTAGGTGTAAAATGAGTGAAAGAAACTTGTATTTACACTTTTTTATGCCAAATTTCCTAAAATTACAACACTACAAGATAACATTGGATCTAGGAGAATAAAATCCCACAATAATTATGGGACCATTTTAAAAAATGCTTAGAAAGTTGCAAAATGTTGAATTGATAAACCCAAGATCTTAAATTTGAAACGCCAAATAACCTCCACAAGAGATAGAGAGAAGCAACAATGGAAGATGCTATTCAACCAAACAAGAATTGCAATATGGTACAATGATCAATATGCTATGAAATAGAATACAATGCAATGCTTATGATGCAAAATATGCTAGAGATGCCTTGCTTATAAAGGAAAGGATGAGAGATAAGATAAGACAAGATCATTACAAGTGTCTTAATCCTATCACATGAGACAACTAACCCATAACTACCTAGGAAAGTGTAAAGTCTAGATAAGACAACTAATACTTATTTAGGTAAGACAACTAATATCCTAAGTAAACTTAACATGTGAATTAAGTCCACTAAGTCCCTAGTAAAGGAATAAACTAGGTACAAGACTTATTCACACCAAAACCCCCCTTAAGTATAACTTAGGGAGGAACAAACCAATGCAAACATGCAAAATATGCAAAAGATGGGTTTCAACAACAAGGCCTGATGAGGTACTCATGTACAAACAAAAAACCTCTCAAAAATAGAGAAAAGGATTGAAACCTTGTGGGAGAAAACTCCTCTCCAAAAGAGAGAAAAGAACAAGAACACGAAGAAAATCATTGAAGCAAGAAGGAGTAGCAAACAACTGTTGAAAGATTACTACTATAGTGTTGTAACTAAAAAACCTCCTCTTAAAATAGGATGATAAGGATCAAGAAGACAACAGTCTACATGAGTTCCCCCAACAAAACTAATCAAACAATGATCAGATGGAAAAAAAGGAAATAACATCTTTCAATCAAAAATACATATGGCACACTAATCTGTACAAGTGACCCCAACGACATTACTCAACCAATACAAGTTGAAAATACAGGTGCAAATAGTATGAACACTAATCAACTGAGGATGAAATGTTGCCTCCAAAAAGTAGGAATGCAAGAGTGTCTATATGATAAATGTTCCATCTCGCTGAAATTCATGGGTAACTAGTCACTGCATCCACCTAGTACATAGGAACAAATACTAGATACATAGTTCACTGCAAAGTGAAACCAAGGAAGAATTAGCATGAATATTATAATACCCCCCATAATGCTAACTTGGGAGAGGCATGAAAGATCCACTGAAACTCTGTGTACCAACATGTAGTGCATGGAGGAAAAGAAACAACATCTAAAAGTGCACAAGAAAGTACTTGTAGCTGAAAAAGGGTGTGCAAAAAAAATCATGCATGCATGAGGAAAGAATCACCTAGATTTTGTGTTGTCTTGGAGGGACACTCACTTGACAAAGGTGTGATGGAAAAATAACAAGGAACTACAAAAACCCCCTGTGGCACTTTATAATATAGTGTGAGTACAAAATATGGCACAACCATATGTACAAAATCCCCAAAATACATGTATAATAGTATGGTACTTTATCTTAGTGTGTTTACATATAAGAAATTTCTTACAAATGATTCTCATAATGTCTGCAAAGGAAAAAGTGTTGGAATACATATAAATCAGCCCAAATGAAGCCATCCCATGTGAACAAAAAGATTCCAGGTGCCAACATTTACAAGTAATTGAACAGAGTGTTAAAGCACAAAAATTTGAATTAATTATACCTGGGGCCAAATCTAGAAAAATTGCATGAGTAAATTTGAAGAGCTCAAAGAAAACTTTCCAACATTGCAAGAATCGTGAAAAATAGAGTAACGAAGCAAAATTTGTGAGCTTGGGAGTGAAAACTAAACATTTGACCACTTCAACGAGCAATAAATGCAACCAAACAAAAAAATTTCTGAGAAACACCTATACTACTGGGAAGTACACATCACCACCTTTTCAGTGATAATTTGTTTCAAAAATTTCACCACCTACAGTGAAAGTTATGCAAAAATGAAAAAACGCCTAGAAAAATGACCTTTTACACAACTAGGGTAAAAAAAAAAGATGTTAACTAGGGTCAAAAATGGCCCCCCCGTCTCTCACATGACCCTACCAATACATAAGGTTTTTTAAAAAAAGTCTTCATTCACCACTGCCACCATGCGTGGTGGACGGGTGGAGTGGGTATGGTACCCCAATGGCCGCACCACCTGCAGGCCACCCCCGCTTCACCTTACAAAATTTTGGTTGGCTTTAATAAAGTTTGGTTGGCCTTTTAAATAACAAAAAGAAATTTAAATATTACAAACCATTAAAAAAAATTTGATGATAGAAACCTTATCACCAACAAAGAGAATAAATTTAGGGTACCAACTGACAATAAGCAATAAGGTCGATCAAATTACATACTTGCCTGTGACCAATAATTTGATTCACCTACTACTTCGTACACACCTATGGCCAAAGAAAAAGGGAGAGAGAGCTGAATGAATGATGCAGGTGAAGATCTCCAATGGTACAATAAATCCCCAACAAAAGAAGTGACCAATGTAAGGAGAAGATTGTTGGTGGGAAACAATACACGGGCTAGCCAATAACACTTGCCAACAATAAATGTTGACAAACTGAGCCTTCAGAGGTAAATATAGTTCATAGATTCAAAAGACTTTTCCAAATAATCAAACTGCTAATTAATATACCTATGATTAATGAACCACGACTACAAATCAAAAGGCTTGACACTAGTAAAGCCAAGGGCCAGAAGGGTTGAGGAAGAACCAGATGAAAAGAGGAAGTATCCAGTGACCAAAACCAATGGTAAATAACGTGTTTGATCAATGGGATGAGTAGATCTAACCATGGAGAGGACGTCAAAGATGAGACTGTTGACAAGGATTTTTAGGGGCTACAAAGAGTTAATGGAACTGGAAAAGGCGGTTGATTAACAAAGAGCCTCTAGGGTTTCTTTAATGGATTGTCGTTGCTGCTAATTATTCGTCAATGGTAGGAGGAACCCGATAGGAGTAAAGGCAACACCAACAAAAAAAGAACACGGGCCGCTATTCATACAATGACGTGACCTCCTAATAGCCGATTTGTAAGTACATACACCGATTTGAGATCAAATAGAGACCAAATCAATCAATTTAAATCTTTTTCATACCAACTATTCCCACTCAGCACCATGCGATGTGGCTGGATGAACAAAGGACCGACTAAAAAATATCGGCAACAACCCTATCAATGAATGTCGATGAACAAAGAACCGACAATGTAACAAGTAAATGGTTGATTTCAATGCAAATATTAAATAATATAGTATAACTGAAACAATACCATGTGACCTTTGATAGACAATGTATGATGTACACGTTCCAAATCTGATGTAGGTAAGGATGACTTGCATGGATCATACAAGTCGATGATGAGACAACAATCAATGAGGTATGACCGTCGAATCACGTAGGGACAATCCGATGTAGGAAGAGACCAAAATATTTTTTAGATTCATGTAAAAAAATTGATTGACAACGGTCCATAGAAATTTGCCCGATTAAAAATTATTTTCCTCAAAAATATTTGGAATAGCTCACATAAATATTTTAAAAAAATATTTTTTGCAAGAAATTAAAATATTTGGGGAAAAAAATTCCTTAGAAATCAACTTTACCGAAAATGGATGGATTTATAGTCAAAATTCATCTATACAGCCTCCTGAACACGATGGCAAGGTATGATTTGACTAAAAATGCACCAAAATTTTCAGCTATCTCCCAGATTTAAGCTTCAAACTCAAATAACCATGGAGCTTGATGGTGGAAACTCTCTAATGAAAAAGGAAGGGACTTGCTAGATTCAAAGCTCTGATACCATGTTGAAGTGATCAACCCAAGATCCTCAATCTACAACACCAAATAACCTCAACAAGAGATAGAGAGAAGCAACACTTGAATATGTTATTCCACCAAACACGAATTGCAATATGATACAATGATCAATATGCTATGCATTAGAATACAATGCAATGCTTATGATGCAAAATATGCTAGAGATTCCTTTCTTATAAAGACAAGGATGAGAGATAGGATAATACAAGATCATGACAAGAGTCTTAATCCTATCACATGAGACAACTAACTCATAACTACCTAGGAAAGTGTAAAGTCTAGAGAAGACAACTAATACTTATCTTGATAAGACAACTAATATCCTAAGTAAACTTAACATGTCAATTAAGTCCACTAAGTCCCTAGTAAAGGAATAAACTAGGTACAAGACTTATTCACACCAACGTGAAATCCATATTAAGGCCTAAAAACCTAGGTGAGACTCATATGCCTAAGGTGGTGTATGAGTCCCAAATCACTAAATCTAGGCCACACAACCTAAAAACACTTGAATTATGATTGGATGTTGATTTATGTCAATATTATCCTCCAAAAGCTACATTAAATGAGGCTTGTGGATGCAAAATAAGGCCAATTAAAGCACAAAGAATCCCAATTATTAATGACAACCTTAGAAAAGTGTGAAAGTGTGTTACAAAACTTCACAACACCCTAAATAAGGTATGATTAGGTTTATTTATTTTACAAGGTCCCAAGACCTAATGTGATTGTGTTAAACACATTACAACACTAAGTCAAGGAATCATTAAGATTAATTTTATAAGGAGGTCCCAAACAAGTGTGAATGTCATGGACAACATTTTTTGACACTACATTCAACCTCCACTTTATTGAGAGGAGGAACTTACTTCAAACTCACACTCAAGTAAATGAATTTGCATCAAGAGGGGTCCAAGTGCACCAATGCTAGTAGGATAGGATGACAACAATTAAGAGGGGTGATAAAGCCCCTAGGATCAAGATCCCGTGTAAAACCATCATAGGAACAAAATAACACACATGAAAATGATATAAAGAGCATCATGAAGGAACAAGCATACACTGCTAAAGACAAAGAGAAAAGAAAAATAGAACAAAAAGGGATGGATGGATCAAGCTTTGACCACTTGTCCAACATGATGTGGATTAGATCTAGGCTGTTTGTCCAAAAATGCATGCTCACTATGAAGCAACAGGACTTCAAGCTATCTGTTGGGTGAGTAATCCAAAGAGGTGATACACATACACACATGGCCGGTATGCACTCACATACACACCCGAGTGGCTATAGGAAAGTTATGCCTCAGATGGGCTTCCTCTCAAACCATACCAAAGTTATACCTCTTGATAACTTTGATAAGGTTCCACACAGTAATGAACTTTGAGCTTCATGATGCAAGCAAAGATTCATATGCTTCAGACTTATGAACAAACAAGATGGCTCCACAGGCATGCAAAATGTATTATGCAAGGTGGCCATTCACCAAAATTTTGGTAAATGCAAAATAGGGAACATTCAAAGGAGCCTTGTTTAGTTCATGTTAGGTATTTAACTTAGGGAACATTATGCCTAATGTCTCCAAGAAAGGACCAATCAAAGAATAAAAGATTCACAACTTATGGAATGCAGTGTGTCACATCAAGCCACTAAGAGGAATATAATATGCTAAGAGAGATCATGCTCTAGAAGGACATCACACCCAATGTCATCCACAAAGCATAAGACACATCGCATGAAGTAAAAATACCACACCATGAACATGAAAAGCTAAAGAATAATGCCAATGTATGCCCCAACTTTGAAGGAATTTCTAAACACCATGCTGCGATCAATTACTTTAAAGTAGCAAATGATAAATGCTAACAATCAAAAGGAAATGAGAGCTAACTTGGAAATCCCTATGCCAAGTCATATGTTTCCAAATAAATCTACATCATGAAAAGAACAAGGGGCCGCCCCCAAAATCAAACTCCAAACACACATTGAGGATCTATGGATTTAGGGTTAGTATGTTCTTGCTATAGTATTTTTAGAGAGATTGGAGCTGTCATCATTCCCCAAATACTCATAGAACTAGAAGAATGACACAAAGAGAGAAAAAACAAAAAAGACCTTTTGGGTGAACATTGAAGAGACATGAATGTCTCCATGCCTTGCATCATTCCAAAAATGAAAACACAAGACAAAGAAAAGATAAAGGAAAATATTTTGGATCAACATGGAAGAGACATGAGTGTCTTAACACCTTGTGTCATCCCCAAAAGGAAAAAAAAAGACACATGAAAAGATAAAAGGAAAAGATAGACGGTTTATGACATAGAGAAGAATGAAGGTACACATAGAGGAATGTCACAAAGAAAAAGAGAACATCAAACAAAATGCCATGGGGGATCACATTGCACACATGCAATCACACAAAAGAAAATGAAAAAGAAATAATGTAAAATACTAGTAAGGAATATGTGATTCAACTTATTATTAGGTCATTTCCATCCAATCTTGTTCATTGTATACAAAATTTAGACAACTAGCCAAAGGAATAACAAGTGTTGAACTAGGGTCATCACCAAGTTCAACACTCTTCTTATGAGAATTATTGTTCAATCTCATGGAAGAGGAAAATAATGTATTCAATTCATTATTCACTTCCTCATCAATTTTAGTAATCTCTTCATCATCATCTAAATTAATCACAACATGAGGTCGAATGATAATGTCTAAAAAACGGGTTCAACTCATAGGATATTTTTGCGGTGAGGGAGACTCATCGTACATTGCTTCAAATGGTCAAGTTTGGATTTTGATTTTATTTGTCTATTTCTTCATTTAACTTTCGAGCAAGGGAACAACATCTATGCCCATGTTCTATAGTACCTCTATTTCTTTTAGTTTGGTTTTCAAGTTGCATTTGTGTAGAAGTAGGATGATCAAACATAGGTTTTTTTCTTCCCTAAGGGTAGGAATGAAAGGAACCATGTAAGGTTGTTCAACCACTTTCTCTTTAACCTTGTAAATTTGTTTTATCCTAGGAGGTGTAACAAGATTGTTTTTGTTATCTCTTCATCTTTTATAGGAAATAGGTGAAGGTTTTGTCTTAGGTTGGTATTGGTTGTTTGGAATACTTTTGGTTTAGTCACTGTTTCATCAAAGATGGTAGGCTCAATCATGGGTGGAGGCATGTTTTAGAGGGAAAATTTCGCTAAGAATTTTTCCTTGAAATTTTGGTAAGATTTGAAAAGGAAGTCTTCACAAGGTTTAATAGGTTCCATAGGCTTGGTCCAAGACAAGTCTAAGGAAAATTTTCCATGGGAAGACAAAGGGTAAAAACTACTATGATGCATAGTGAAAATTTCATTTTCATAGGGAAAATTTAAGCATTTATGTACAAACGGCGAGATGAATTTCATGGAGTGTAGCCATGGATAGCCTAGCTTCACGAAAAATTGATTTGACATCGATATGATGGAGAATGAGACATATAGCATTTTTGGTCCTACTTGCAAAGGTAATGTGGTTGAATCCATCGTAGGGAAAGCAAAACCATTATGTGTCTTGATCCATGCTTTTGGTTTATCGTATGTTTCTTGGTAGAGCTCATGCAGAAGTAAGAATTCCTCGGTGATCATGTTCTCTCCATAGACGGGATCTATTAATATCCCATTAGTGAGCTTATCATAGATTCAACTAGCTATGTAAAGATGAAGATTAGGTGCATGTTTAAGTATATCTTTAGAGGAGAGATAAATATCAAGAGGATTTTTAGTTTGGCCCTTGCAATATTGAGTTTCAACCAATGCAACCAAACCATCAATAGGATTTTTTTCTTGTTGATTAGTATACATAGGGCTTTGTTGAATTATATCTATGTTCTTGTCATCCATGTCAACATTCATCACATCAGTCTTTGTAGTTTCACTAGCTTTGACAAATGAATTATTATGTTTCAGCATGGGGTTGGTAAAGATTTGCAAGTTTTAGTTAGGTGGGGAAACAAACTTATTCCCTTGATCATTAACACCTCTAATGGAAAGTGACTAGAATCAATGAGGTCTTGTATAAGATGTTTAAGATGCTTACAATGTTCTGTATCATGTCCATTGTGTTGGTGATAATGTCATTAAGCATTTGATCTAAAGTTCATAGGTAGAGGCATATTAGGATCGGGTGTTTTAAAAAGAGACAAGGTGATCATTTTATGTTCTAAAAGTTGGGACATTGTGTTATGAAGGGTATCGATTAGGGGAGTGAATTGTATTTTTGGTTCCCCATAGTTAAAGGGTATCATTGCTTTTATGGTAGCTACTTGGGTATTGACTTATTGAGTTTCTTTTTGAGGGGGATTTAGTTAGAGGAAACCTTTATTTTGCTTCCTAAAAGGTTGGTAATTGTTTTGGTTTGTAGACTTGGATTTCTCAGTTTACCTAGAAGTGGACTTTGTATCATGACTACTAACCAAGTTTTGATGATCACGTAAGGTAGTACATAAGTGCATGAAGGAGGGGAATTTCATCATGGTAAGCTTGTCTTGTATCTTACTTTGAAAATTTTCTGTGAACATCTTTTGAAGGTGAGGATTAGGAACCTTAACATCAATTTGGGAATAAAGTGATTGATAGCGTGAAATAAATTTAGTAATATTTTCTTTTTCTTTTTGCTTACATCCCATAAAATTGGCCAAGGTCATCTTAGGAGTCATATGCACATGGAAATGGTTGATAAACCCCTCAAAAAGTTCATTGAATTAATGAATTGAATTGTTTGGTATTGAAGAAAACCATTCTAAGGCAACATCCTTCAAGGATCTAGGGAAAATTTTAGCCAAGAGCTTATCATGAAGGACAAAGTCACTATATGGTATATGCAGGATCATCATGGAAAAAATAGGCCCTTAAGTGGCAAAAAAATCAGAAAAATCAAAGTTAGGCAACTTGATATAAAAATTTGAATAAGTTATCTATATTATTTCAAAAATATGTAAGAATAGAATTTGTAGAAAATTGAATTTGGTTTCTAAACAATTAGGTTTGTTTAAAAAAAAGAAATCTACTTGTTGAAATTTTGAAATTTCAATGCAATAGTACTTAAATTTCAGGGGAAAAATAAGTAGGTGTCTGTCTGACCACCCTAACCATAATAAAATGATAATATTTTTTTATAAGATTTTAGATATAAGTAGAGGACTCATGTCCCGATGTGATGCATATTTTTTTTAATTTTTTTCCAAGTAAATAATTAATTATAAATTTTTTATTACAAATTTTAAAAAATATAAAAAAATCGTATGTCTAACCACCTTTTAACTTGGTCAAAACTTCATGAAATTAAATTTTTATTTTTTTAATCCTATAGTATGAAAAGCATAGAATGTGATGAATGTTTTGGATTCAAAAAATATGATACTGTTTGAAAGCTATAGATGTTTTTCAATCATTCCATCAATTAGGACTTTAGTCATAATTTGAATATAAAATGAATAATAATTAATTATTAAATTCAAAGTAAAGCATAATTTATATTCGTGGAAAGCTAAGAATCTTCTTTAAAAACCATTTTCATTTCATCAATTTTGGGTAAAAAAAAGTTGTTAGCCACATACCCATCTTATTGCCACTTTTTGGCCCATCGTGATCTTGCACATACCCTACATAAGGCAATATAGGAAGAAAAATGGTTAGGAGGATCTCACTTCCCAACATATTTCTCATATCTAGGAACCTCTACACCTTGTGACATTAGTGTTCACAATATCTCCAAGGAAAAGGGGTGGCTTTTTCAACATAATATGTGTGTGGGCCATTTTGATTTTGGTTGATAGTGGAAACTTGTTTTTGAAGGGATGAAATGGTTTGCAAAATTTGGTGTATGAGAGAGTCATTTCTTGTATTGTGAGATGGAGGTGAATATGGTGAAGGTGTGTATGTGTTTGAAGGACAAGTTAATGGAATACTTATGGGTGGTAAATTGGTAGGAGATATGAAATGCGATTGCACAAAGGTACTAGGGATGCTAGTGGAAATACCTAAGGAAAGGATCACATTACTAGTCAGTTGCATTGTTGTTGTAACTTGAGGGTTGGTATAGGTAGTAGTAGAGGCAATTGTTGTAAGAGGGGGAATTTGAATCCCTCCTTGGCTTGTGACATTATTTGTAGGTAAAGGACAACTAGTGTTTTAGGGGAAGTGTTTTCCAAATATTTGAACTATGTTACACACAAGGTCAAGTTCATCTTCACTTTCAAGCATGCGATGAATGTTATCTATGGTAGGGATGGTGGTAGTTGAAATTTTCTCGGTACTTATTTGATTTTGTAGGTTTGCTAAGTCTTTATGAATTTGGATTATGTTTCCTTGTCACACACTAGCAACCATTGTTTCAACATGTGTTACACTAGTTGAAAGCAAGGTGAACTAGTGTCAATACTTGGAGTGAAAGAGCTAGGCAACCCAAGATCCATGATGATTGTGCTATTGCAAGATGACACGAGTCTTGAACTTTGTCTCACTATAGTATTAGCAATAGGACACCAAGTAGAAATTCCCATGAAAGGTATACTAAATACAAAATGAATGCAAATGCAATTTAAGCTAAATACAATGAAATCAATATAACAAAAACTCTGTAAACTGAAATAGAAAGTTATTAATAGACAGGAGCACAAAAAAAAAGTTTTGAATTCAAGAAAATGTAGCATAAAATCTGCATTGGGACTAAATCGCCCAAAGGGACTATGAGTCCCAGTGAGGGTTGTTTTTAAATTTTCAAAAAAATTCAAGTGATTTTTATGATTTTTAGTTTGTATGATTTGTAGACTAAATGAAAATGTAATTTTCAGATGAATTTCAATGATTTGAGATGCAAAAATGCAACCTATATGCACTTTCACTAATGCAAGAACTAGAAACCCTAGAATTCCAATTAACTAATGCAAACCCTAATGCAATGTTAATGCAAGCAAGATCTAGGATGATGATGCACTCCAAATCAAAATTAAGATGTGCTAAATGCAGGTTCACCAAAATAAAAGGTTGAATTTTTTTGCTTCTATTCTTGGGAGATAGATTAACAATCTTCACACTTTCTCATTGAAGGAAAACCCTAGAGATCTCAATCTAAAGTATGCAAAGGAGAAAGAGATCTTGCAATAGGGCTATCCTAGGGTCTTATTACAAACTAAAGAGTGGTTCACCACCAAGCTAGAGCTTGGAAAGACTAATGAAATGTAGGATCTAATGCTTAACCCTAATATGATGCAATACCTCACTAAATGACCTAGAAAAGCATGTAAAATAAAATAGAAAGATGAGAGATGAAAGTTCTGCACTTGGAAACCTGGGGAGAATTGGATGAGGCTCTAAAATTTTGAAAATACTAATTTTTATGCTGATCGGGACTCATATGCTAGACTGGGTGATTTAGACCCAGATTAGGGTTTCTAGGCAAGAACAGGTTTTTGGCAATGTAGATTCTAGATCTGCAAAAAATTTGAAATGACCTATACTAGGACTCACACTAGAAGTGGTGTATCAGGTTAGTATTTTCTAGAAATTCAAAGTCTAATTCTGCTCCTCAATGTATGGTCTATCCTTTCCAATTTATTTCTAGATTTGAAACCCTAATTTGGACAACAATCTCAAATGTAAGGTGACTACTTTGAAAAATTTGAACACTTTGACATCTTTCTTCAAGCTTTCCCTTTAATGTTCCTTCAACCTAGATTTGCAAATCACACACAAAAGAGATGGAAAAAATTGTTTTGTTAGTGGAAAGGGGTTTTCCTTAGTCAAATCCCGTTTTGGTAATTAAACCTTGAAATGAAATGAAATAAGATGAAGGAATGATGAATGAACACAATATGATGTTGCAACTCACTAAAACCTAGCAATGAAGTGTTGCAAACATATATGTCTTGGCTCCAATGGATGTAGATCTTGACTCTTGCTTGAATAGGATAGATATTGAGTTAAATGCTATCTTGAATCATGAAACCCTACATCACAATTGTTAGCTCAAAAACAAACATGAAACATAATTACTTTGACATGATGTTTGATGCTTGAATAATGCTCTAAATCACTTAATGATCTTCCCTTGAATTCTCTTGAATTTTCTTGTAAACAATTGAATGCTCTTGTGAACTTAAACTTGCTATAATGATGCTCATTGAACTTGCTAGGTGTAAAATGAGTGAAAGAAAATTGTATTTATACTTTTTAATGCCAAATTTCCCGAAATTACAACACTACAAGTTGACTTCAGATCTAGGAGAATAAAATCCCACAAAGAATTTTAATTAAATTTAATTTTGGCTCACACTGGACTTATATGCCAGAAGTGGCGCATCAGTCCCATTAGGCATTAATTATGGGGCCATTTTTAAAAATTCTTAGAAAGGTGTGAAATACAGATCAAGGCCAAAAACCCTTGATGGGACTCATATGCCCAAGGTGGCGTATGAGTCCCAGATCACTAAATATGGGCCACAAAACCTAAATACACTTGAATTATGATTTTATGTTGATTTATGTCAGGATTATCCTCGAAAAGATGCATTAAATGAGGCTTGTGGATGCAAAATAAGGCCAATTAAATCATAAAGAAGCCCAATTATTAATGACAACCTTAGAAAAGTGTGAAAGTGTGTTACAACACTTCACAATACCCTAAATAAGGTATGATTGTGTTTATTTGGTTTACAAGGGCCAAAGACCTAATGTGAGTGTGTTAAACACATTACAACACTAAGTCAAGGCATCATTAAGCTTAATTTTATAAGGAGGGCCCAAATAAGTATGAAAATGTCATAGAAAATATTTTTCAACACTACACTTCTATAAAAAGGATACTCATATGTAATTATTAGAGAGAATGAAGACCACACTATAGTTACCTACAAAACTAAAATGTTAAGGACTTGTATCCTACAACATAGATTCATTAGTTGCTCAAAAATCATCTTATCAAACTTCTACAAAGAATTAAATTTGAGGGTAGATGTATGTCCCCTTATTTTGCTTGCTTTATGAAGGTGGAATCAAGGTGAATACAAAAACACATAGAATTACTTAGGTCATATCATAGGGTATTTCCAAGTACCATACCACATAGTGATAAACATCTAATGAGACCAAAAGCAGAATAATGAATCCAATGCAATAAACGATGTAAAAAATGGAGTCCTCTAGCACCCAATATGCTAACTTGAATGAAATGTCCTTTAAATGAATAAGATTTATTTATTAGGGCATTACTATATACTAATGAAAATGACACTTTTCACTATTCATTTGACATTCACCTTATTGCATTACCTTGGAGCAGAGTCATTAAGGATGCAAATCCAAAGGACATACAAGACCCCTATATGGGATGTGATTCACAACGAGGTAGCATGAGGTACACTACGACAAATAGTAAATGGATTCTGCTATGCTTTTTCATCGTTTTCATGCTTTTCTATACTTTTTTATGTAATTAGAGTGATTTTAGGACCTTGGAAAAGATTGGTGCAAAGTATCTCTCTTTTTCACAAAGTGTCCCTTTTTGGTGCAAAGTGTCCCACTTTGACACAATGTGTCCAAGACCCCCTGCCCAAAGATGGAATAGGTGTCCACATTGGTCGTAAAGCACCTTAGAGAAACTCTAATGTTATTTAATTGATGAATTTAGGATTTATTTCATGTATTTTTCTTTCTAGATTCCTCCTCGAGCCCAACAACACCTTGGAGGGAGACAATTATGTTTCCTCCAAGATTCTATCACTCGACTATCACAGGAGGAGATTGAATTTCTTCAAGATGTTGGATTATTTTGGGTATACCTCATGGCACCTATGAGGTATGATGATGCTATGTTACTATCCCTAGTAGAGAGGTGGAATGTGGACATATTCACCTTCCATCTTCCTACTAAGGAGATTACTATGACTCTATAGGATGTACATCACATCCTACGAATTCCTATCCAAGGGGAGCATGTACACCTAGTAGAGGATAGATCCTTTAGATAGATGAGGGATGATATTCTATATTGTCTAGAGAAGCCTATTCGTCATTCAAGCATCAGTCCACATGTTTAGCTTAAATGAATTTTGCATGCATGGACACCACTAGATTAATTAACCTCTATTAATTAACAAAGCCTAGATTAGTGTGAAATTGTAAGAAAACACTTTACAACACCCTAAATGAGGCACAATTAAGTCTATTTTATCATTGATTATTCATTCCCAAACTAAGCATGAAAAAGGTTTACTTTTTTCAATGCTACAAGACCTTAGATGAAGTCATTAATGGCTTCCCAAAACAAATAAATTTTGAACTCAAGGTGAAGAGAGAGAACTCCTTGAAAATAGTAGAATAAATAAGGGAGAATACAATAAATGATGTGGGTCCTCACCTAACTATGAAAAGGGAGCAACTACCACAAGCACAATAAAGAGAATTGGACAAACAAATTAGAGGGTAGATAACCAAGTGGATTATGAACAAGAAGAAACAAGCTCCATGACTCTATCTTCAAGGAAGAGAGAAAAAATAGCAAGCACTATCTCTACTAGAGATTGGTTAGCCTAGTGATGGAGATGATGGACAACAAGAGGTAAGCACTGTAGAGGCCTCCACATATAACTCCCCTAGACAATGAATTAAATATTTCTTGGTGTAGCAGAAGTAGTTGCAACCTACACAAACACTACATCTACTCCAATTGCTAGTTATGGGTACACATGTGAACTTTTCTAACATCTCCTCACTATAAAAAATTTGATTAGGATACATATTTCATGCTACCACTAGGGTGAAAATTCTACATGTGGAGAATGCAAAGCAATAATAGGAGGATGTTAACATATTATAGGGTAGAATACCACATATATAGAGGAACAATTCCCTTGGCCTACTAGAACAACTAAAATAGTTGGTGGGTGGCCTATAATCAGGTATATAGTCACAAAAGGCTACAATAAAATAAGAGGCTTAGTAGAAATATTGAAGAAGATAACTAATGATGCAACAAAGAAGTGAGCCAAAATACACTCTAAATTAGAGGTTGGAATGGCCTAATACTAAAAAAATATTAGATATTATTTCATTAAGCTAGAGGCCCATACAATATAGATTTCCTTTACTTATGAGCCCCTAAAGGAAAGAGATGGCCTAATGAGATCACTAAGATAAAATATGCATAAAAAATTACAACAACTTCATGATTTTAAAAGGGAGTAGATTAAGGTGTATATCAAGAAATTAAGGGAGATGATAAGTCTAAGGTTGGTGCACTTACTAGGGATCTTAGGAGAAGAAAATAATGTAGCACAAAAAAACCTAATACCCATTAGTCTTATTGAAGAAGAGGCAACACACAACAATATTCAAGGACATATCAAGGTTCTGTAATAGGAAAAGAAACAATGGGACATTGCACTTACACAACTTAAGGTAGGTTACAAGCATAGACTTTCTAAAAACTGAACATCATATCTTGAGCACAAGATATTATTTTAAAAGGGGAGATGATGTTAGAAAGGTAATAGAGTAATGTCAAATCCTACCACAAGCTATCACACATGATCTATGGAACTTGAGGCCAACATTGGATATCAAGCTAAAGGTGTATCATGAGGGTCATGTCTCTCTAAGAGATAATGTATAAAGATATGTATGTAATTGATGTAATAACAAGAAAAATAAGGAACGAGAATACATATAGAGCAAAGACTAAGACCTATATTTGTATTTGGTATAATATAATGAATATATAAAGATATAAGGATTTATATATATGTGTGTTATGAGTGGATGACTATTTATTTCGACTGTTTATTTTTTATGTTAAGTAAATAAGGAATGCAGGTTAGTATAGTTTTCCTTTTGAAATTTCTCTTTTCTCTCATTGTATCCTCTTTGGTATAAATTGACTACATAGTGGATTTGGGGTTTAGATCTCCAGATTGCATTTCCCTCTTTCTCTTGGTAACACATTCATCTTTTCTTGCACTCCCATTAAGGCCTCCACTACCTCACCTATCCTTCCTCTAGCTCTTGTTGATAAAACCTCTATCATCCTTCTCCTTGGCAACATCCTATTTCCCTAAATCTCTTTTTTTTTTTTCATTATTCTTCTTATTGAATACCTTGTAGCTACAATATCCCTTGTTTCAAGGAGACACCCATAGTCACTACTTATAGGGTTTCTTTAAGTCTAAAAAAAAATCACTATCTTTCTTCTTATAGCTATAATTGTGCTTTGATACCGTGAATTGATGACACACAACCCACTACAAGTTCCCAAAACCTAAGAAAACCTCTTTTCTACTTTTTTATTTTGTCACCCTCTTATTCCTACCTATTGTCTTCTTCTTTTTCATCTTTTCTATCTTCTTTTCTTTTCTTTTCTCTCAAAATCCCTCCAAGATACGAAAGTTTTTGTAAAATCTTGCTTAAAAATTGTTTAGTGCTCAAAATCCCATAATAAACTAAGAGGACTAGTATCTTAGAGGTATAACATCCCAAAAAAAATGAGAGGTCATAGATTCAAATCTTAACTAGCCCATCAAAATCCTATAATAAATGCTAAACCAATATTTTTTGGGTTCAAAATTGCTACTTAGAAATGTTCTCAATTTTTCCATATTGTTGTTCATTGATATGCCAGTGGGTAGGTGATTCCTTCTGCAAAGGGTCAAGAAGAATCAAAATTTAAATCACCACAAACTTGTAAGTGGGAAAGTAGAAGAAGAAAGTACAAAAATAAAAGAAATACATTATTCCCCTACACCCATCCTCTAATCAAGACTTATCTCTAAAAAATATCTTTTTAAATCACAAGCATTTAGAAGGGAGGATTTTTATTTTTCAATTTATATAGTTATGCTTAAGCATCATGACAATTGTAGTTTGAAATAAAATTTATTTGCAATTATATTTGAATCTAGACACCATACAATCTCAATAACCCCATGAATCTAATTTTTTATCCTAGTCAAATGAATATCTTTTATGACTTATTTAACAAGTGTGGTTGAATATGTCTCATTTATTCCTCATCTAGTAGTAGTGCAATTATCAACATGACCCCTCAGTATCAAAGAAATGATAAAAAATACTTGCACCTAACAAGATGAGATTTGGACTTTTATGGATTTTTACCAACAAGTGGCATCAAATAGGTCTCATTTATTCCTCATCTATAGCACTACAATTATCAACATGACCCCTCAATATCAAAGTAGTGATAAAAGTCTTGCACATGTGAAGAGAAGATTTATAGTTTTATGAATTATTTACCAACAAGTGATGTTGAATAGGTCTCATTTATTGCACATCTAGTAGCACTACCATTCTCAACATGACCCCTTAGTATCAAAGAGGTAATAAAAGTATTGCACATGAAAAGATGAAATTCAAACTTGTATGAATTATTTACCAACAAGTGACGTTCAGTATGCCTCAATTATTCCTCATCTACTAGCATCATAATTATCAACATGACCTCTCAGTATCCAAGCAATGATAAAATTTGCAAACAATAAGATGAAATTTAGATTTGTATGAATTCTTTACCAACAAGTGATGTTGAATAGGTCTCATTTATTCCTCATCTAGTAGCATTGCATTTATCAACATAACCCCCGTGATAAAAATATTGCACATGACAAAATGAAATTTAGATTCTAGACAAATGTATTGGTAAAGGAATCTTGGCATTAAGTTTGAAAAAGAAATAAACTTTTCATAATCAAATTTCATATACATATTAAAGCTCAACTAAAAAATCTGATTTGAATATCATGTCTTATAAAATCTTGTATCGAGATATTCTCTCACCTCTATGTGTCAAATGACCAATTTCATATCCAAGCAAGTCTTAAGTGGCATGAGAAGGATATAAACCAAATTTCATAATGTTTCGGGTCTACATGATATCAAAATGTGACATGTTGCAAACATTAAATGCAAGAAAGAATCAACTAAATTTTTTCTAGAGAAAAGCTTGAACACAGAAAAAAAACTGACATAAGGGTACTTCAAAGATGACATAAATGTTAAATGTCGAGTAAAGAGGGGTATGTGCAGGATCATGATGGAAAAAATAGGCCCTTAAGTGGCAAAAAATTCAGAGTTAGGCAACTTGACATAAAAATTTGAATAAGTTATCTATATTATTTCAAAAATATGTAAGAATAGAATCTATAGAAAATTGAATGCAGTTTCTAAACTACTAGGTTTGTTTAGAAAAAAAAGTCTATTTGGTAAAAAATTAAAATTTCAATGCAATAGTACTTTTAAATTTTAAGGAAAAAATAAGAAGTAGGTGTCTGTTTGACCACCCTAACCACAATAAAATGATAATATTTTTTTATAAGATGTTAGATATAAGTAGAGGACTGATGTCCAAATGTGATACATATTTTTTTATAATTTTTTCCCAAGTAAATAATCAATTATGATCTTTTTATTACAACTTTTAAAAAATATAAAAAACTTGTATGTCTGACAACCTTAACTTGGTCAAAACTTCATGAAATTCTATTTTTCTTTTCTTTTAATCCTATAGTATGCGAAGCATAGAATGTGATGCATGTTTTGGATTCAAAAAATGTGATACGGTTTGAAAGCTATAGATTTTTTTCAATCAGCCTATCAATTAGGACTTTAGTCATAATTCAAATGGAAAATGAATAATAATTAATTATTAAATTCAAAGTAAAACATAATTTATATTGATGGAAAGTTGAGAATCTCCTTTAAAAACCCTTTTTGTTTCATCAATTTTGGGTTAAAAAAAATTCGTCAACCACGTACCCATCATATTGCCACTTTTTGGCCCATCATGATCCTGCACATACCCAGAGGGTTTAGAAAATTTTACTAGGTCACTTTAGAGATGACATAAGGGTGCTTCAAACATGATAAGGTTAATGTTGAGGACTTGAAATTTCCACTTAACTATGATTCATAGGGACTTAGATTCTTGTAGACGTATGACGAAACAAGATAGACACTAAACACAAAAACACTCTTGTTAGCACCATATAAGATTTAAAATATTTTTATCCATGTAGCGCATCATATCAAGTCAGCGAGGATCCATATAAAAAAATAAAAAATTATATTTAATCTTCTTATGCATGTCATATGTTAGGTTGGCCAAGACAAAGACCTAAACACAAAAACTCCAAACCAACATACACTTCTCAAAGAAAACACCTTTCAAATCTGATATTACTTCAGTTTCTCATTACATTACCATCATAGACACTACCATCAGAAAAAAAATAAAAATTAGAATGTTATTCTTAAGAAAATGCGGAGTCTCCCACACTAATATGTAGAGTAGAGAAACAACTGTAGTGTACAAAATTAAACTCTATCAATGATAATTTTCTGCTCTCTACACAAAACTTCTCAATATCCTAGAAATAGTTGTCTAAATGAGTCATAATAACATGGTCAAGATATCAAAGTCATATATTTTCTTGTGGCGAATTTTAGACTCAAAAACCAAGGCGTTGGTTCATCAGTAAAGAACACTTTTGGTAGAGAATAGCTTCAAGTATACCATGTAAGCTTCTCATACAATTATCGCCATGTTAACATCAATGACAACATAGGAACAACCAAATCAATCCATATACACTTCATGCTCATATTGCAAGACTCCATATTTCCAACATGAACACTAAAATCTTTTGAAAATCACACATTTGATAGGAAAATACATGGTATCTATTGTACTCGCCTTTTATATTTGTGATAGGACAAACTATTAATGTGAAATAGTCCAATGGTTGTACATTGCTACCCCAATAGTTACACACATAAGAACAATATTTTTTCACTGTGATAATAGTACTTGTTTAAATGAGTTTCTTATTTTATTAAATGAGCATTTTATTTTATAAATGAGACAATTATAATGGATAGATATGATATTTTATTTGAGGAAAACAATATTTATTTCACTTCTTCATGAACGTATTTATGTTTTTTTTATATGACATTTAGAGGTTATCACTAATGAAATGAGAGAGAAAAATGAGATTGCTCTCGAATTAAAAAATTGTCATTCACATTACACTAAAAACTATTACAAAGTATTCACTTTAAAAGGCCATTATTCCCATACAAAACTAGTTACAGGAATATAACTACCAAGGGTATATGCAAGATCACGATGGGTGAAAAAGTGGTGATATGATGGGTATGTGTAGGGTATGTGGCTGATGACTTTTTTTTACTCAAAATTGATGAAACGAAAAAGGTTTTTAAAGGAGATTCTTAGCTTTCCACCAATATAAATTATGATTTACTTTGAATTTAATAAATAATTATTATTCATTTTCTATTTGAATTATGACTAAAGTCCTGATTGATAGGTTGATTGAAAAACATCTATAGCTTTCAAACGGTATCACATTTTTTGAATCTGATACATGCATCACATTCTATGCTTCGCATACTATAGGATTAAAAAATGAAAGTCATGAAGTTTTGACCAAGTTAAGGTGGCCAAACATACAAGTTTTTATATTTTTTAAAAGTTGTAATAAAAAATTCATAATTAATTATTTACTTGGAAAAAAATTACAAAAATATATGCATCACATTGGGACATGAGTCCTCTACTTATATCTAAAATCTTATAAAAAAATATTATCATTTTATTGTGGTTAGGGTGGTCAGATAGACACCTACTTATTTTTTCCCTGAAATTTAAGTGCTACTGCATTGAAATTTCAATTTTTCACCAAATAGATTTTTTTTCAAAATAAACTTAGTAGTTTAGAAACTACATTCTTTTTTCTACAGATTCTATTCTTACATATTTTTGAAATAATATAGATAACTTGTTCAAATTTTTACATCGAGTTTCCTAACTCTGATTTTTCTAAATTTTTCACCACTTAAGGGCCTATTTTATCCATGATGATCTTGCACATACCCCCAAAATAAAATTTATTTATTAAATTAACAATAGCATGTTAATTTATTTATTATTAACTAATATATGTTAAGCATTGATTCCTCACACACCCCTTTAGTGCTAACATAGGAACCTTTTATTCTGTGTTGTAACATACAGATGGTTGGCCTTGGTTTTTGCCTGCATCTTCTAAATTGCCCAGTGATAACTTTTGTGGACATTGAAAAAGTAACCCTTCTACTTTTTTTGTCTCGCTTGGGCCCTCCTTGTGATTTTGGCTTAATTTTTCCTTGACTTAATGTTGTAATGTGGATAACACATTCACATTAGGTCTTAGGCCCTTGTGAACTAAAAGGATTCAAAAGGTGCCTTACCTAAGTGTTGTAAATTGTTGTAACACACTTTCACACTTTTCTAGCATCTTATGACTCAATTAAGCTTATCCAAACATTATTTCAAAGTGTTGTAAAGTGTTGTAACACACTTTGACACTTTTCTAGGCTTTTCATTAATAATTGGGCTTTCTTATACTTTAATTGGCCCCATTTTGCATCCTCGGGCCTTACTTATGTGTATTTTTGAGAATAAACTTGAAAAATATCATTTAAATCATTAAAATCTTGAAACCCACCTTAAGTTCCTATGGTGGGACTCATTTTCCATTCTAGGTGAATGAGTCGCCTTAGATGGGACCCATTCGCCTAGAGTGGTGAATGATTCCTCTTTAACTCAAAATTATGGTGATTTTTTATTCTCCAAGATCTAAGGTAGGACTGTGATGTTGTAATTTTGGGAATTATTGCATAATTGAGTATAAATACAAGCTTCTTTCTCTCATTTTCATACCTAGCATTCAAGTATTCATGCATATAGTTTGCAAGAGAATTCAAGGCATTTCAAGAGTAGATTATCAAGCATTCTAGAGCATTTTCAAGTGTCATCCATCATGTGAAATATTGTTTGCATCATGTTGTTTTAGAGATAATAGTTGTGGTGTAGGATTTGTAAGCATTGCATTCAAGATATATCAACATCAAGCTAGAGTTCAAGTCTACATCCATTGGAGCCATTATTTACATGTTTGCACCATCTTATTGAAAAGGTTTGGTAAGTTGCAACATTGTCTTTGTTCATTCATCATTCTCTTTCTATATTTCATTTCATTTCAAGGGTTTAATTACCAATAAGGGGTTTGACGAAGGCAAACCCCTATTCTCTAACCCAATATTTTTCCCATCTCTTGTGTGTGATTGATAGGACTAGGTCACAGACTTACCAAGAAGTTAAGATTGGAAAAGTGGTCAAAGAACATCAAAGTTGTCAAAGTCCTAGGAGAAGCTTGGAGAAGATCTACAAGCTCAATTATGTAGTTTCACACCCAGATCCGAATCAAGAATAGAAAAGTAGACTAAGGGCTACAGTTTCCTATTTTCAATTTTCATAAATCTAGAGGTGGACTAATTCGCCACCATTGGCGAATGAATCCCACTACCTAGGCTTAAACATGATTTTTGTAGATCTGAGTACCCTTTTATCTGAAACCTGTTCTGGCATAGTTTTCTTGAAATTGGACTAATTTTCCCTGACTAGCATATGAGTTCCAGTTGGCTTCAACATTATATTTTCCAGGATTCCAGATCTCCATCCCACCTTCTTCAGTTTTCCAAGTGCACATTTCTAGTTTCATAGTTTTGTGTTACATTCTACTTGCATTTGTAGGTCTTTTTACATATCATTGTGTTTTCAAACATTTTATATTTTCCAAGTTTACACTTGGCGGTGAAGCCCTTTCTTTCCTAATTCATCTCCAGCGATGGATGTGTGTAGGATCATCATGGAAAAAGTAGGCCCTTAAGTGGCAAAAAATTCAAAAAAATCAAAGTTAGGAAACTTGATATAAAATTTTGAATAAGTTATCTATATTATTTCAAAAATATGTATAAATAGAATCTGTAGCAAATTGAAAGTAGTTTCTAAAATAATAGGTTTATTTTAAAAAACAATCTATTTTGTGAAAATTTGAAATTTCAATGCAGTAGTACTTACATTTCAGGGAAAATATAAGAAGTAGGTGTTTGTCTGACCACCCTAACCACAATAAAATGATAATATTTTTTTTATAATATTTTAGATATAAGTAGAGGACTCACGTTTGGATATGATGCATATTTTTTTATAATTTTTTACAAGTAAATATTTAATTATGAATTTTTCATTACAACTTTTAAAAAATATTAAAAAATCATATGTCTAACCACCTTAACTTGGTCAAAACTTCATGAATTTTTTTTTTAATCATATACTATGCGAAGCATAGAATGTGATGCATGTGAGGCATGTTTAAGATTAAAACAATGTGATACCATTTGAAAGCTATAGATATTTTTCAATTAGCCTATCAATCAGGACTTTAGTCATAATTCAAATAGAAAATGAATAATAATTATTATTAAATTAAAAGTAAAGAATAATTTATATTGGTGGCAAGGTGAGAATCTCCTTTAAAAACCATTTTTGTTTCATCAATTTTGGGTAAAAAAAGTTGTCAGCCACACCCTACACATACCCATCATATCACCACTTTTGGGCCCATCATGATCCTGTACATACCTAGATATCTTATAGTCATATCTCTCACATCCTTCATTGGGTTGAGATCTATAAGGTATTATTGAATATGAAAATTGTGAAATTGGATCTCTCTCCTTCTATCCATTATATGGACAAGGAAGTAAAGCATCCATTTCTGGTGTCCACATTTTGGTGAACTCAACTTTTGAACATCATAATTCTAATTTGGATTGCATTTACATCCTAGATTTAGCTTGCATTGTATTTTGCATTAATTAATTTGCATTCTATGGTTTCAAAATTTGCATTAGTGAAAAATCTCATTTAGCTTGTATTATTGAATTTAATCTCATTAAAAATAAGTAAAATTTTGCATTTGCATCTCAGATTAGCATCAAAAAACATAAAAAGCATAAAATTCATTTCAAAAATTTTGAATTTATTTAACAAAATTAGTACCATGACTCATTCACCACCTTGGGCTAATTAGTCCCTTTGCATATTTTTCACTACATTTTCTGGCATTTAATTCTCATTTTTTGAGTTTTTGTTTGTTGTTCCTACATTTATGTTTTACTCTCTAGAGTTTTTGTTTCAAGCAATGTATTCTTGTTAGCTCACATTGCATTTGCATTGACCCCACATTTAGTAGCATTTGCATGATTGTTTGGTGTCCTATTGTTAATACCTTAGTGAGAAGAAGTTTGAGACTCATGGCATCCTATGATAACACACTCGTTGTGGATCTTGGATTATCTAGAGCTTCCACTCCTAGCATTGACACTAGTACACTAGGTATGGATAATACCCTTAGCAACTCTTTGCCTTCAGGTAGCATGCAAGTTGAACCAAGCAATGATGATATCTCTCAAGAGAAAATAATTAAAATTCATGGGGACTTAGTAAACTTGAAGCATCAAATACGCCTTGAAAACATTTCAGTTACTGCAATTCCTACCATAGAAAACATTCATCACATGCTTGAAAATGAAGATGGCCTTGACCTTGTGAAAAACATAGTTTAGATCATTGGAAAACATCTTCCTTCAACCTCTAGAGCTCCTTTACCAACAAAGAATGTTGCAAACCAAGGAGGAACTCAAATTCCTTCTCCCTCAACAATAGCCTCAATCCCTATTTATACCACTCGTCAAGTCACAACAACAATGCAAAAAGCTAGTAATGTGATTCTTTCCCTAGGTATTCCTGTTGCATCCCTAGTTCCTATGTGGCATCACATGTTCTATCTTCTACCACATTACCACCTATAAGTATTCCATTCACTTGTCCTACTAATACACACTTCATCACCACTTTCACTTCCATCTCATACCACTTGTAATGATCCTCTCATAATGCAAATTTTCCAAACCATTTCATCCATGAAAAAGAAAATCTCCACCATAAACCAAAATAAAAATATTCCACCCACATATTATTTCAAAAGTAGTCCATTCTGCATGCAGATATTGCGAACACCGATGCCATAAGGTATAGAGGTGCCTAGATTTGAGAAATATGGAGGGAAGGGAGAACCTTCTAACCATGTTAATGCCTACACAGAATTATGCAATGACTTTGTCCTTGATGATAAACTCTTGGAAAAAATATTTCCTAGGTCCTTAAAAGATACTGCTTTGGAATGGTTTTCTTCTTACCAAACAACTCAATTCATTCATTCAATGAACTTGTTGACACATTTTTAAACCATTTCCAAGTGCATATGACTCCCAAGAAGACCTTGGTTGATTGGATGTAATGCAAGCAAAATGAGGAAGAAAAGATAACTAATTTTATCTCACACAATCAATCACTTTATTCCCAAATCATTGACAAGATCCCTGACCCACACCTTCAAAAGATGTTCATAGAAAACTTGCAAACTAAAATTTAGGACAAGCTCACTATGATGAAATTCCCATACTTCATGCACTTGTGTACTACCCTTTGTGATTATCAAAATTAGGTTAGTAGTTGAAATACAAGGTCCACTTCTAGCCAAATTGAGAGATCTGAGCCCACCAACCAAAACCATTCCCAACCTTTTAGAAAACAAAATAAAGGGTTCTTTCAATTCAACCCCCCTTAACAACCACCTCAAAATGTCAACAACCAAGTGGTTGCTATCAAAAGATCGATGCCATTTAGTTATGGAAATCCAAATACATAATTCACACCCTTACCCGACACCCTTCATAACACAATGTCCCAAATTTTACAATGTCAAATGATTACATTTCCTCCCGTCAAAACACCTAACCCTAAGAATCCTTTACCCCTGAGCTTCGATTCAAATTCTTATTGCCACTATCATCAACAAAATGGACATGACATGGAACATTGCAAGCATCTTAAACATCTTGTGCAATACCTCATTGATTCTGATTGTTTATCCATTGGAGCTATTAGCGATCAAGGTAATAAGTTTGTTGCCCCTCTGAACCATAACTTTCAAATTTTCACTAATCCAATGCCCAAGCATAATATTTCATTTGTCAAAGCCAGTGAAACTACAAAGAATGATGTGATGAATCTTGATATAGATGATGAAAATAATGATCCTATTCCAAATGATATCAATGTCAATCCAATGGATGAAATGGTAGGAGTGATATACATCATCCCTCGTAAGGGCCGACCTAAGAGTCCTCTGAATATTTCTTTCTTCTCTAAGGATATAATTAAAAATGCACCTGATGGTCCTCTCTACATAGTCAATTTTATCTATGACAAGCCCACTAATGGGATACTAATAGATCCTACCTATGGAGAGAATGTGATCACCGAGGAATTCTTACTATTGCATGAACTTTATAAGGATGACTATGATAAACCGAAAGCATTGATAAAGACACACAATGGTTTTTCTTTCCCTACGATCGAATCAATCACCCTTCCATTGCAAATAGGAAAAAAAACATTAGATGTCACATTCTCCATCATCCTATAGTTGGACCAATTTTGTTTGAGGCTAGGCCATCCATGGCTTTTCTCAATGAAATTCATCCCTTTGGTTGTGCACAAATGCTTACATTTTCCATTTGAAAATGAAATATTCACTGTTCACCATAGCGGCTTTAACTCTTTTTCTTCTAAAGGAAACTTTTCTTTAAAAGCCTTTTGGCTCGAAACCATGGAACCTATAAAGCCTAGACAATACTTCTTTTTCTTTTCCTACCAAAAGTTCAAGGCAAAGAAGATAGCAAAATTATCCCTCTGAAACATGTCTCCCTCAACTTCTACACCTCCCATCCTTGATGGAACCATGATTGAACCTAAACGAGCACAAAACAACCAAAACCAACCAAAAAAGGAAACTTCACCTACATCATCCAAAAGACTAAGAGACAATGAAAGAAACCCCGTCACACCACCTAGAATAAAAAAAATTTACAAAGAAAAAGAGAAAGTAGTTGAACAACCTCTTATGGTTCCTTACGTTCCTCCATTTATGGAAGAAGGGAAACCTATGGTTGATCAACCCACTCCTACACAAACACAACTTGGAAAAAAAACCAAAAGTAAAAGAGGTGCTCAAGAGCATAGACGTTGACATCATGGACTTGCTCACAAGTTGCATGAACCTAACAATGAGAATCAAAACTTCAACTTGACTGAAGCAATGCATGATGAACCTCGTCCCCAACCAACACAAAATGATCCAATACAAAAATCACAACCATATTTTAACCCTTTGTTGGACATTACCATTCATCCTCCTGTTGTGATTAACTTGGATGACGATGAGGAAATAGCTAAAATTGATGAAGAGGTGCATAATGAATTGAAAGCATTATTTTCCTCTTCCATGAGCTTAAATGAAAAATCTTCTATGTAGAGTGATGAACCTAGTACTTCTCCTAGTTTGACACTTTCCCTTGTCCCTTTAGTGAGTTGTCTACCATCAGTATACAATGAACATGATTGGGAGGCGGATGACTTGCTTGAAAGTTGACTTGCATTTTCCTTACTAGTCTTTTGCATTTTATTTTCCTTTTTCATTTTATTTTGTGTGATTTCATGTAGATAATTTGATCCCCTATGATGTTTTGTTTGATGTTCTCTCTCTTTGTGACATTCCTCTATTTGGACCTTCATTCTTCTCTATGTTGTGCATCGCTTTTTCCTTTTTTTTTATCTTTATCTTTTCCTTGTGTTTTCTTTTTGGGGATGATGCAAGGCATTGAGACACCCTATGTCTCTAACATGTTAACCCAAAAGGATTTATTTTTCTTTGCCTTTACCTTTTCCCTTTTCATTTATCTTGTGTTTTCCTTTTGGGGATGATGCAAGGCATCAAGACACCCTATGTCTCTTCCATGTTGACCCAAAAGGTTTTTCTTTGTTTTCGCTCTCTTTGTGTCATTCTTCCAGTTCTATGTGTATTTGGGGGATGATGACAGTTTCGAGATCCTTACAAAACATTGTGGGAATGAACATACTGACCCCAAATCCATAGATCTCTTATGTGTTTGGTGTTTTCATTTTGGGGGGCAACCCCTCTCTTTTCTTTTTATTTTACATGATGTAGCCTTACTTGAAAACATATGACTTAGCATAGGGATTTCCAATTTGGATCTCATGTCTTCTTTCTTGTTTGCATTTATCATTTTTTTACTTTAAAGTAATTTCTCATAGTATTGTGTTAGCAATTCCTTTAAAGAGGGGGCATACATTGGCATTATTCTTTTGCATTTTTCCCTTTTCTTGGTTCTTAGTGCAACCTTCTTACTTCATAGGACATGTTTTTTGCTTTGTGGATGACATTGGGTGTAATGTCCTTCATGAGCATGATCTATCTTAGCATATTACATTCCTCTTGGTGGCTTGATGTGATGCACTACAACCCCTAAGTTGCAAATCTTCTATTCTTTGATCGGCCCTCTCTTGGACACATTAGGCACAATGTTCCCTAAGTTAAAGACCTCACATGAACTAAGCAAGACATGTTTGAACATTCTTTGCATGTTGCATTTGTTATATGGCCACCTTGTATAACACAAATTGCATGCCTGTGGTTCCATCATGTTTATTCATGAGCTCCATGTTGGACTATTGTTGTCATTGATGTCAAAAGTGAAAATCATGTAAGGGAGATTGTTGGAATAATGACTCTATTTCTTGAGAGTTTTCCAGAAAGGTATTTTGCTGGTCGTGATGTCAATGGAGATGTCTGCATTCATTGGTTCATGCTCTCGATCTAGCACCAACTTTTTGAGGAGTCACAGAGTTCAAAGTTTTTGTAACCTATGTCACAAGGTTCTCAAGTTTTGAAACCTTTTGACTTAGCGATCTCCTTGTTGTTGGTGAAAGTGAATGGATTCATGGGGTTCCAAGTTTTCTTAATGCATGTCGGGGGTTTCTCAAGTTTCATAACCTCCTAACTTAGTGACTTAGGTAATGGTGTGAAGGAAGGAGGAAGGTTCTCTTTGTTTTTATCATGTCATGGGTTTTTCAGAACTTCGTAACCTCTGACAAGAGGTTCTAAGGTTTAGCTTTTTAGTGACTGGGCGATAGGAGTATGATGCTGACTGTGGAACCCAAGTGTGATTATAGTTAATAGATGGCAATGAATGATTGCTTGATATTTAATTTCACACCAATGTTGTGAATGATGTGGCGATGCAATGGATGACATGTAAGTTGTGGGCCTAGTTAGATAACATGGAAAGCATATCAGTGTGACCTTCTCATATTGGTGGAAGTATGAATGGAGTCCCAATGATGGAATGATATGATAGATTGATGATGGTAGTTTAAGAGACTGATTATCCAATGGTCAAGGTTTAAAGACATAGCAGTCAATGCTGATCATAGGATCAAGGCACGAAGGAGTTGATCGATAGCTAGATTTCAAATGCAGAGATCTGAAATGACTATGACAAGTGTAAATGAGGGTGTGGTATGAAAACTAACACAGGAAAAATAATTAGTTTTTCCAACTACCTCAACAACTAAAATATGAATATTTGATCTCGTAGGCGGCAAAACAAACTATGAAAGTGATTAAGATCAAAATCAGATTTAAAGATCATAAGAGAGCATTAAATGCACAATCAGATTTTTACGATTCGACATAGAGAACAAAGGAACATTCTTTGAAATAGAATTTAATGTTGTATGGCTTGATGTAGGGAATGGTGATATTTGACGAGCTAGATAGTATGTGTATGGCTCGATGCTCTAACACTTATGGAAGTATGTTGCAAGTGGAAAAACACTAATAGTGATTCTAATGTGTATGAACTAAATGAGGGGATTCATTTTAGAGGCAGTGAATGAATGAGAGTGATTGAATGAAGAGGAAGGTGAACTATAACAGAAAGCAAAAATCTAAAAATTCATGTAGCTGGTTATAGTGGAGTAAGGGAGAAATGAGAGAGAGAGAGAGAGCTTATGTACTAAATTGATCCATTGTAGGTTATGTGGAGCCATTTTATGCATAGTATATTGCATAATTTTGCATGAGGTTGTAGCCTCCATTTTGCACTGAGTTGTAGCTCAGAATAGGGTGTAGGAGTATACTTGAAGTTGTAGCTTCTAAATAAGGAGTTGTTGCTTCTTTGGGTTGCAGCCCTAGATATTGTAACTAAACTTTGAAGCTTGTGAGGCTGGATTAGGATAGTAGATCCTAGCAGCATTTTTCACTATGGTTTTTCCCATCTTGGGTTTTCCATGTACATACTATGTTATGTGTTGATCTCTCTTGTGCTTGTGACTATTATATTTGTTAATATTTCAATCTACACATTTGAGGTTAAGGTTGACTCTACAAAGGGTTTAAGAACTAAAATTTTTAATATCTACTAATCTACCCCCCTCTCAGTAGATCATTGTGTTCTAACAATTGGTATCAGATCCCTAGGTTCCCTAGGAGAATATTGACTAGATCAGGTAGATCTTGATAAGGTGAACACAATGGAATTTTTGAAAGGATCAAACAAGCCACCTAGGTTTGATGGAATAAACTATTCTAAATGGACCTCATTAATGGAAGGATGCTTAGTTTCTCTTGGAACTGAAGTCTGGGCATGTGTTGAGACCCAATATACTAATCCTATTGCTATTCCTAATAATCCTGCAACAAAGCAAATTCATGAGGACAATAAGAAAGCTTGGTTTATTATTATGAACAATTTGTTTGAATCTATGCATAGAAAAGTTATGCATTGTAAAATTGCTTATGATGTCTAGCAAAAAATGAAGAAAATCTATGAAGGTGATACCAAAGGGAAGTTGGCAAAGTTTCAAGTGCTAAGAGAAAAATTTGAAGGCTTGATGATGACCAAAGAAGAGAAGATTCCAAACTATGTTTAGAGAGTTGATGATGTGATAAATGTCATTAGAGGATATGGTGTAGATCTAAAAGAAGAAGATGTTGTGTTGAAATTTCTCAGGTCCATGACAACTAAATATGATGCCAAGATTTCTGCTATCGAAGGAAGAGAAATTGATAAACTTACTCTTGATGAGGTTCATGGCATAATTACTGCATATGAGATGATGATGCCAAGTGTTGAATCATCTAGGAGAGAAGCTATATTTAAGGTTGTCAAGAAAGAAAAAGATGAAGATGATAAGAAAGAAAAAGTCGTTGTCATTACATCTCGAATGATACCCCTAGATGATAAACTCCCCAGTGTGTCTAGTGTAGGTATGAATCCATATAGATAAGGAAAAATATCAAGCCACCTAAGATGTGTGAGGATGCTACCATTTTGCCAAAACCCATAATTATCCTTGTCCAAGTTGATCACAAAAGGATGAACATAAAAGCCCATGATACTCACTCAAATGAGAAAATCAGATATTAATAACTTCAGTGCATATAAATTAGATCAAATGATTTCATCCTACACAAAAAAATCCTTTCCATGTGCCAAGACATCCAAGTAATTAAGCAGTTCATGTGAAAATGTATAATACTGAATAAAATGTACCTGGGGTAGGTTCTTGCATTATTTGCATGTTTCTTATTCTCCCTAAGTTATACTTAGGGGGGTGTTGGTGTAATTAATATTTACTTACAACTTATTAAGTTTACTTAAGTCCTAATTAGGTTTTACCTCTAGGATTTTACATCTTGATTTATAAAAGAAAGTTATCTCATGTAATTCTTTAATTCCTAATAATATTATTTGCACATATTTATGCAAATTTATCTTGCATGTTTTATTTTTCTCTTTGTAGAAGGAAAATTAAGGTTTTGTAGGTGATATTGGTTTTATTGAGTTTATTTGAAACCGTAACATTTTCTACTAACAATGACATGACCTTCAAGTTGCAAGTTAAATAAAATCCAAAGCTAAGGGTCAGCTCCCCAAGCCTTTTTTCAACTTGAAACCCATAGGAAAAATTGGGCCAAAATTGAAATTTTTAGAAATGGGATCTCATTCATTTTTAATTTTTTTTAAAATTCGTTCTTTGCATGAATTACAACATACTAATGATGTTTTTTTATAATAAAAATTATCAATTGAACCATGATTATGATTCAAATATTGAATAATACTTCAACACATATGATAGTTGTGTAAGTTCACTATCTATTGTCCAAGAAATTAATGAATATAATATTTTTATGAATATTTCCTTTGTGATGAATGTGTAGATCCTATTTCTATGGATAATGTTTTACCTCAACTATACAATCCTTTATATAATTTGAGTATAAAAAAATAATAATGTTGGATATAACAACATATATTCATGTTGAAGATCAACATGTTGGAGCCCATGTTTATAGTATAGCTAATATTGACACATTTAAATTTGGGATGTGAGATTATTTCCTTGTCCTAAGAAAGTTTATTGTTAGTATTGTTTTTCATTATGAGTTTGAGAATTTTTCTTTTTTCCCTTGATTTACATGATGAGGTCAATGAGTGGAGAAAATTTGATAAATTTAATGGTAGATATTTTTTAATTCACCTATCTTTGTGTTGAACTTATTTCAAAACTTATTACATATGTCTATATGTGGACCTTTGATGGATTAGTAGATTTATCTAGCATCTAATTTTATGGATTTCGTATAGTTAAAAAAAGTTGATAGTGAATTACATACCATCATCTCCACCAAAGATGATGTCATCAACATATACAACCACAATCAGCATGTCTTCATGAACCTTAATGTATAAATTACCATCTGCATTACCTTTCTTGAATCCTTTTTGAAGTAGATACTTATTCAATCTAGCATACCAATCTCTCAAAGCCTTTTTTTTTTTTTGCTCAATAAATTACTGCCTGTGGGGAAACACCCATAAATTGAACCAAATAAAAATATGGAATGCTTCAAACCCAATATTGGGGAGCACAAAAAGGAAACACTTGACCAAATATACCATTTCCTATAGAATTATTAGCTGCCTTGCTTTTCTTTAGAGTGGGATCGAAGGTGAATATTGAATTTCACCTCATTCTTCTTTCTTTACCTTTGCACCTTTTTCCAATTATCCTCTATTGAACCACCACCCACATTCTCTTCCTTACCTTTGATTGTTCGGCTTCCCTCTAGAGACATTATTTCTAAGTTTCCAACCTTGAAACTGAGATGACCTTCATGAGGAGAGACTGTCGAAGGCACTAAATCAACATGTTTCCCTTTTTGGTCCTAGTTTCTTTTCTTTGAGGTAGTGGTCGGGGTTTTTCTAGGTGAAGGAGCATCACCAACAAAATTCAATGTTGTAGAGGATGTAACTACTACCACTAGAGTGGCTTGGGAATAGCTTAGTGGAGCCATGCCCAAGGCAGGATCACCAACTTTTGGTGGCACATCAGCCACACCATCAAAACCATCCTTTTGCACTGAGTAATGTAGGGGGTGGCATCTTTCCACCAAGTAGCTTGGTTTCCATACCAATGTTTTGAGTAGTGTGCAGCCATATGACTAGTGCTAAAACATTGACAACAATGAAAAGGTTGTCCTTCATAATCGTGCAATTGATTCCATTCCATCCCCACAATCTTTAGAAAGATTATCGTAGGGAGATCTTTGGTTGTGTTTATCTCCACTAATATGCAATCATAGGTAGTGTGTGAAAAATTTGAGGAACCATCATCCACTCCCAAAAAATTCCCCAACAATCTATGAATGGATTCAAAGCATGAATCACACCAAAACTATAGAGGCAGATTCAACATCCTTACCTAGACTAGAACCAATTCAAAGGATTCTGTGAGAGGGTTGAAGGAAGGGCACACTAGGGTTTCAATATTAATAAATTTTGCTCCTTCTAGCTTCATTAGTATTCATATAGAATTGTATTACGATCCTTCACATTATCGAAAACCACCACAAAGAACCCCCTTGCGCTGGGGTAGATCTCTACATCCCCCTCTAATAAAGGTTTCTAGAATTATGCAATCCAATCATGGAACTCTGTAGGGCTTGGCCAAAACCCCTAGAATCTACCAACCAACCCCTTTCATACAAAATAAGATATATTTTCAACCACTTTGTCAGCAATCTCCTTGATGAAAGAAACCATTGGGGTAGTGGTTGTGCACTAGAGAGTTCTAGGACCCTTTCACTCACCATGATCAGTCACCTCCACCCCCAATCTCCCCTCCCAACCATTTCTCATCCTTCATTTCTTCTATGGAAAATTATGCCAAGTAGTTCTATCATCAGATTGTCTCCAAAACCCCGACGAAAATGTAGGCTGACCATTAGGGTCCATGGTTGTTTGGTTCTGCTCCTTATCCTGCCCTTAGTTCATCCTTTCTTGTCCCTCCACCACCATTGAATATGAGTGATTTCTAATAATAGCACTCAAAAATTGAGCATTTTGTCGTCACCCATCATTTGGGTTAGAAAATGTTTTGACAGAAACACCGAAGGATGTCGTAGCTTCGCCAGTCGACTGTAAAGTCTACGCTTCTCTCCCATGAGATATTCCTTCCTTGATTCCTCCTTGCTTCCAAAATCTTTCTTGATCTAGTACAGTGGCAGAAGAGCGAGCTGAGGTTTTCCATAGTGCATTGGAGTCCACCAAAGACATTGCAGATGTCCATTACCAAGCTCTCATGGCTTGCTTGAGACCATGTAGTGTCATACCCCTTTACAATTTCACCTACACTTTTGAGTCCACTTTAGTTTCCACTCCATTAATATTTGTGTAGGCTAATTTTAGCCCTTGCATCAACCTTGTCTCTTCTCAGGATGCTCAAGACCCCTTTTCAGTAGCTATCTTTGTGTATCAACTTTGACTCAAACCTTGTTTTTCCTCATTCCCACCATTTCGTAGCATGATTTGTATGGACACTAATGTGCCACGTAGATGTCCTCATGCCACACTAGCATCCCAAGGAATTTTTGTTAGAAGTGGACTCACTCTAAGAGGGGGGGTGAATCAAAGTGAAATAATTTGAACTTTCAACTTTAAAAGCTCAATGAAACTTTTTACTAACTTTAACCCAATGTGACAAGTTTGTTTATGCAATTGAACATTAACACTTTAGATTAGATTGGCATGAAACATGACTAACTCATATTAAAATCATCATAAGATATTGTTCAATTAATGTGTGAACAATCTTGTCTATGCATTTGAATAGAACTACAACTTTGCCGAATGCAAATTTATTTTGCTTTAGAGAAGACTTTTTTAAAAACAGATTTGAACAATTTTAACTTTGCATGACAGAATTTTAAAATATGAACCTTTTGAACACACTAAAAGTATCAGAGCTTTGACTGAATGAGCACATTGACATGAAAAAAAATGAGAGACTTGAATAACATCACATAACAAAAAAATTCTTGAGTGGAAAAACCCTCTTGGGGTATGAAAAACCACTCGCTAAAATTTCCCTTTTATTAATCAAAGAGCACCAACTCCCATAATCTTTCACAACCCATTAGAACCTTATAACTACAATAACTCTCTGCAGTTATAAAATTACACTAGGATACAAAATGATTTTGCAATAATGCCCTATTCAAAATAATATTTGTAATATACAACCAGAGATGAAAACAATATGAGCCCACTTTTCTTCTTTTCAGAATGATATCACAATAAACAATACTCTGTCTAGACTACTTCATCTCATCACACACTCAAGTGTTTTTGCAAAGATACATATATATACAATGTTTGTAAAATGGTTTATCATCTTTGTCAAGAAAACTCATATTCAATAACCAGGGTTTATAAACTGGTAAGATCAATAATATTTGATCATGATACCCACCAAGGGTTTTTTAAGAATAACCATAGAAAAATCAATGATGTGAAGATGAAATGCCACTGTAAGATGAAACCCTTGATTTTACACTCGAGTTCAAAGTAGTTTCAGATTAGATAAGAAATTTGTTTGAAACTGAAACAAAGTTTTATTTTCCTCTTTTAATTCTCATTTACTAGATTTACCTTTGAAAGATCAAAATAATGCATAGATATTAGGGTATGTGTAGGATTATGATGGGCCAAAAAGTGGCGATATGATGGGTATGTGTAGGGTTTGTGGCTAACAACCTTTTTTTTAACCCAAAATTGATGAAACGAAAAGGATTTTTAAAGGAGATTCTTATCTTTTCACCAATATAAATTATGCTTTACTTTGAATTTAATAAATAATTATTATTCATTTTCTATTTGAATTATGACTAAAGTCCTGATTGATTGACTAATTGAAAAAAATCTATAGCTTTCAAATAGTATCACATTTTTTTAATCTGAAATATGCATCACATTTTATGATTCACATACTATAGGATTGAAAACAAAAAAAATGAATTTCATGAAGTTTTGACCAAGTTAAGGTGGTCAGACATACGAGTTTTTATATTTTTTAAAAATTGTAATAAAAAATTTATAATTAATTATTTACTTGGAAAAAAATTATGAAAAAATATGCATCACATTGGGATATGAGTCCTCTACTTATATCTAAAATCGTATAAAAGAATATTATCATTTTATTGTGGTTAGGGTGGTTAGATAGACACCTACTTCTTATTTTTTCCCTGAAATTTAAGTACTATTGCATTGAAATTTCAAATTTTCACTAAATAGATATTATTTAAAAAAAAACCTAGTAGTTTAGAAACTACATTCAATTTTCTACAGATTATATTCTTACATATTTTTGAAATAATATAGATAACTCGTACAAATTTTTACATCAAGTTTTCCAACTTTGATTTTTTTGAATTTTTTGCCACGTAAGTGCCTATTTTTTCCATGACGAGCCTGCACATAACCATTACCTCTATCATGGTGGATTTAACCTACAAAAAATCCCTGAAGATCTTCATGAGAAACTACCCAAAATTTTGCTTCCAGCTCAAGCAAAGACCACCAACTATCTTGCCATCCATCAAAGACCAGCATAACTAAAAACCAGGTTAGAATACCACAACAAACTTGCTCAATCTACAACTGTAATTTCAATATGGCAGCACTAGGGTTCAATCTTTTGTTTACCCTATTTCTTCCTTCACTAAAACTCCAAAACAAGATGAATGAAATTTAAAATTCAAAAATCATATTACAATCATTTTGGAATCCATGTAACTGACACAATGATGCATTAAATGAGTTCCAAATCATAATCCACACGTGTTGTCCAAGTCAACACAATCAAAATACTCATTGAAACAATAATACTATCACTGCCATGTAAGCAAATCAAGTGTAATACATATATGCCGCCAACCCAAGTCTTCAAATAATGTGTATTTAACTACTGTGCAATGTATAAGCCCGAAACATGATCGACCTTCAATAAAAAAGAAGAAGGAAATTCCACCTTCCCAATTACTTTGTAAGTGATAACCATAGTGAATATTGTCAACCTTAAGTGCTAAACAATGCATTTTAAAAAAAAATAGAAATGTCTTAATGCTGACCAACTTATATCACAAGTAAACCATATGCCAAGATATAAGTAAATATGAAATGTGAAACCATGAAAATGTGAAGGCCCAAGTATATGTCAAAATACTCTTTGTAAGAAATGATATGAAAATTCCAAGCAATACCATTGCTTATGAAGCTGTAGTAGCCAACTCAAGAATACAAGACTGACTGTGTATCAATATAAACATCTCCACCTCGTGTATAATGCAATAACCCTTGTGAAGCTATATGTATAGCATGTTAACATATGCACCAAACTAATCAAAGAATTATGAGACAACCATGGAGATCACCAATAGAATGCCATGAAGACATAATGAATCTTCTCAATGATGCCATGATCAATCTAATAATGAACAATTTGAATAATATACCTGTTGTGCAATAAAGAAGTGCCAATCTATCAAAAATGAAATCAACTATTTCATGATATCACTTGAAAACCATTGCCACATGAACATATAGAAAAAATAACTTTTATCTACACATGAAGCTCAACATGATTAGTACCACAATATATGATAAACAAATGCACCCAAATGCATCAACCCAAAGCATGATCCACAAAATACTAAATATGCCAAATTGAACAAAAAGAGCACCAAGTATCATCATGCCAATAACCAATCAGTTTTGTCACCAATCAGTTTTTTCATCAAGGACAATATACCACAAAGAGAAAGTCAACAAACTCCCCCTCTGTCCTTGATGGAAAAAACCATTTGAAACCAAAAACCATCTAAAACCACCATCTAAAACCAAAAACCATCTGAAACCATATTGAACATGATCAACAAAATCACATCAATGCCAACCAATGTAATCACACTCATATTTCTCCCCCTTTTTGTCTCAAGGACAAAGGGTAAATAATGAAATGCCAAAAACCAGTAACTCAACCAACTACAAATATAGCAATGAAGTAGCAAATAAATCACAAAAGCAGCAAGAAGCTGCTAGGAGAGCTAAAAAGCTCCCCCTAAATCAATGATCTATTTGAGTAAGTAACAATTGAGAGACAACTCCCAACCTAGATATGAGCTTTTTAAAGACTTCTAGATTCAAAGATGTATGCGAGCCAATTGGAATAGATCTTATCTTCTATTAAAATAATCAGTCCTAACAAAGCACATCATAAATATAACTGATTGATTAGTAACCAAATGTTCTAAAAGATCTCGAATGTATGAAGAGACTTGCTAAAAATTGTTTTGGCCTTTAATTATTTTACTGCTCCTTTTAGATAAATAATGACATGATATGGTAATTCATTGATCACCAAAAAACTCACTTCATAATGAAATAACACTGAGCACATAAGCAAAAAATACTTTCAAACCAGTTGAATTTACTTCACATTGCCCAAAAATATAAGTGGGTATTATTCATTTTAACATAAAAAACTTGACAGAATATTTGACATCATACTGTGGTCATGATCCAAACATATTGTCCAACACAATCAATACTAATCTCAATTTGTCAATTAAGATAATACAATGAAACAATTTTTAATGCCAAACTACAACACACATATAAAGCTCTTCCACTCTACTGCTGCTAACCAAGCAATCTTACCAATTACAACATGAAGCTCCGCCTATTTCTTTACAAATGAAATGCCAAAAGAGGAACTTTCCAGAGTAAGAATGCAAAATGGTAGAATTGTGTTACCATGAAATTGCAATAATAAACTTCACCTTATGATTCATGACAACAAAGAAATCTTGTGCAACAAAGCAGTGGAATCGGCCAAAACCAACAGTAGTTTGAAAAGCATTGTCTTGTACTGATAAGATATTTTCCTATGGTCATGAAAGTACCTTGAAAGTACATCATTAAGACTGTCAAAAAAACCTTGTCAAATTTGTGTGGAGGTGCCAAATTTTCTCTATCATTGCAACATTATAAAGATCTACACCATGGAACATTTAACAAAAATGAAATGTCATTAGAGATGAAACTAATATCATAGTATCAACCATCACTTAACAAAAATCTTGAATGATCTATCAACTATTCAACGTTCAAGACAAACATGAATTGTGAAAAAAAACTCCTCTGAAAATTATTTCATTTTTCTTTGTTTTATTGTGTACACAATACACTGTTCTCTCATCTCTAAACACTGTATAGATGTTTTCTTGCACACTCACTGTCTTGAGTCTATTTGAATATCTTGTACATATCTGTTGTGCAAAATAATTTAATAGAACATTGACTTTCTCTTTGTGGTATATTTTTCTTGATGACCAAACTGATTGGTGATTGGCATAATGATACTTGGTGCTCTTTGTGTTCAATTTGGCATATTTAGTATTTTGTGGATCATGCTTTGGGTTGATGCATTTGGGTGCATTTTTTTATTATATATTGTGGTATGGAATATGTTGAGATTCATGTGCAGATACAAGTTATTTTGTCTATTTAGGTGGCATCGGCTTTCAGGTGATATCATGGAACAATTGATTTCATTTTTGACAGATTGGCACTTCTTTATTGCATAATAGGTCTATTATTTCATTTTTTCATTATCGAATTGATCAAGGCATCATTGACAAGTTTCATTATGTCTTCATGGAATTCTATTGGTGATCTCCATGGCTGTATCATAATTCTTTGATTAGTTTGGTGCATGTGTTAACATGCTATACATATAGCTTCACAAGGGTTATTGTAGTATACATGAGGTGGAGATGTTTATATTGATATACAATCAGTCTTGTATTCTTGAGTTGGCTACTATAGCTTCATAAGCAATGGTATCTCTTGGACTTTTCATATCATTTCTTACAAAGAGTATTTTGACATATACTTGGGCCTTCAAATTTTAGATGGCTTCACATTTCATATTTACTTATATCTTGGTATATGGTTTACTTGTCATATAAGTTGGTTGGCATTAAGACATTTCTATTGTTTTTTAAAGTGCATTGTTTTAGCACTTAAGGTCGACAATATTCACTATTGTTATCACATATAAAGTGATTGGCAAGGTGGCATTTCCTTTGGTTTTTTGATTGAAGGTCAATCATGTTTCGGGCTTATACATTGCACAACAGTTAAATACACATTATTTGAAAACTTGGGTTGGCGGCATATGTATTACACTTGATTTGCTTACATGGCAACAACAGTATTATTGTTTCAATGAGTATGTTGATTGTGTTGACTTGGACAACACGCGTGTATTATGAATTGGAACTCATTTAATGCATCATTGTGTTGGTTACATGGATTCCAAAATGATTATAATATGATTTTTGAATTTCAAATTTCATTCATTTTGTTTTGGAGTTTCGGTGAACAAAGAAATAGGGTAAACAAAAGATTGAACCCTAGCACCGCCATGTTGAAATTATAGTTGTAGATTGAGCAAGTTTGTCGTGGTATTTTGACTTGGTTTTTAGTTATGTCGATCTTTGATGGATGGAAAGATAGTTGGTGGTCTTCGCTTGAGTTGGAAGCAGAAGTTTGGGAAGTTTTTCATGAAGATCTTCAGGGATTTTTTTGCAGGTTAAATTCACCATGATAGAGGTAATATCTATGCATTATTTTGATCTTTCAAAGGTAAATCTAGTAAATGAGAAGTAAAAGAGGAAAATAAAACTTTTTTTCAATTTCAAATAAATTTCTTATCTAATATGAAACTACTTTGAACCCGAGTGTAAACTTGGCAGTTTCATCTTACAATGGCATTTCATCTTCATATCATTGATTTTTCTGTGGTTATTCTTTAAAAACCCTTGGTGGGTATCATGATCAAATATTATTGTTCTTACCAGTTTATAAACCCTGGTTATTGAGTACAGTTCTTTTTGACAAAGATGATAAACCATGTTACAAGCATTGTCTATATATGTATCTTTGCAAAAACACTTGTGTGTGATGAGATGAAGTAGTCTGGATAGAGTATTGTTTATTGTGATATCATTCTAAAAAGAAGAAAAGTGGGCTCATATTGTTTTCATCTCCGGTTGTATTACAAAGTTTATTTTGAATAGGGCATTATTGCAAAATCATTTTGTATCCTATTGTAATTTTATAACTGTAGAGACCTATTGTAGTTATAAGGCTATGATGGGTTGCAATATCTTGAATGTTTGATGAAGTTGGTGCTTCAGAATTATGGGAGTTTGTGCTCCACATTGTTACAGAGTTGATGCTCTTTGATTAATAAAAGGGAATTTTTAGTGAGTGTTTTTTTATACCCCAAGAGGGTTTTTCCACTCAGGAAATTTTTGTGTTATGTGATGTTATTTGTCTCTCAATTTGTTTCATGTTAATGTGCTCATTCATTCAAAGCTCTTATACTTTTAGTGTGTTCAAAAGGTTCATATTTTAAAATTCTGTCATGCAAAGTTAAAATAGTTCAAATCTATTTTTTAAAAAGTCTTCTATAAAGAAAAATAAATCTTCATTGGGAAAAGTTGTAGTTCTATTCGAAAGCATAAACAAGATTGTTCACACATTAATTGAACAGTATCATATGATGCTTTTAATATGAGTTAGTCATGTTTCATGTCAATTTGATCTAAAGTGTTAATGTTCAATTGCAAAAAAAAACCTATCACATTGGGTTAAAGTTAGTAAAAATTTTCATTGAGCTTTTAAAGTCAAAATTTAAAATTATTTCACTCTGATTCACCCCCCTGTCAGAGTGAATCCACTTCCAACAAGTGGTATTAGAGTGTAGGGTCCTGCATTAGGTTTCTTACCTAGGATTGATTCTAGTATTGGAAGTTTGTTTGGTTTAAGGACTTTTGGTGTTGTAGTGTTGTGTCTATTATGGCAAAATGGAGAAGGAATAAGGGAAAAATAAATTCACAGCAAAACATGAACAATCAAGTTGTGTTTGAACCTAGTGTAAGAAGTAATGAAGAAATGATCATTGACAATAACTTGGAAATGATACAACATACTATGCATAGAACACCTCAATTTGAAGGATTCAATTTTAATTTGTGGAAACATCGGATGGAAACTTATTTGTCCTCTTTAGGGTTTCATGTGTGGAAAACAATAGAGAGAGGTTGCACTGTGTTTGTAACATCTCCCTCCACCCTTGAGGAAAAGATAGTTCTTGAATCCAATGCTAGGGCTCTAGATGTTATTTTCAATAGTCTACCAAATGACACTATTGCTAAAGTTATGCACTGCAGAGATGCAAATGAAGTTTGGGATAGATTGATTGAAATATATCAGGATGGTGAGTTCCAAGAAGAGATGTCTTTGAAAAATCAAGCAAGTTGTGATTCATCTGTAAGTGGTGATTGTGAAAATGATCATAGTTCCGAAGAAAATCTATTTGAGTCTAAATCTCTAGAGATTACAGATGAACATTCAAGTGGCCAAGAAACTAATGAAGTAGATCAATTTTTGGATGAAGTAAATTTTGAACAAGAATTAGATGAGAAAGAAAGTGAGATTGATTTGCAAGGTGAACTTATGTGTGCTTTAGACATAATTAAACAACTCAGAAAAGAGAACCTAATTTTAAAGAAGCAACTTCAACAAGAAAAGGATATCAAAGATAAGGTATGCTCAGATCTTATAGAAGCAAAAATTCAAGTTGAAGAAACTAGAAAGATTGAGGAACTGTTCAGAGATCAACTTAAAGAAAAAGAATAGTGCATAGAAAATATTGAGTTGCAAGTAGTTTTACTAAGGAACATTGGTAAAGAATCAAAGCAATTAAGTGATGAAAAAATTAGTAAGAGTGGCTCCATGTCATTGGATAAACTTATTGAAACACAGAAGGCTCCAAGTGACAAAATTGGTCTAGGCTTAGAGGAAGGACAATGCTCTAAGACACTTAGTACAAAGAAAGATATAAACTTTAATGCTACTGATTCTGAAACTATAGGAAACATAAGAGGAAGGAATAGAATGCACAAGTTGTCAGGATCTCACTTTTCCTAGCAAGGTAAGTTGATAAAGTATTATTATTCTTTTTTAGGTTATTGTTACTCATGTTTTGAGTATGGCCACAGAGCATCTGAATGTTTTTCTAAAGTAAAGAAAAGTGATAAGCAAAGGAACCATGATAATATTACATGCTTCAAATATAATCAATTAGGTCATGTTGCAATAAATTGTAATAAGAGTGACACAAGACATTACAAGTCTATGGTTGTTTGTTATAGATGTAATGGCCTTGGGCATAAAGAAATTTTTTGTAGGATTCAACGGGAGAAAACATTTGGAAGCAACAAATAGTTTGTAAGGGTCTAGAGAAAGAAGCAAAATCAGGACAATAGGCTTGTGCTTGATGCACAAGAGACACTGTTGAATGCATAATTAGACCAGGAGGTCAAAGGGGATCAATAAATGTATCTTATGAACCCCTAGAAATGATAATACCTTTGAGATTCAAGGTATAAAGTATCTGCAAAGTGTCACAGGACAGTGGCATTATCTAATGTGTAAGCTTGATATGTGAGTTGGGTGTCCAGGTAGACTAAATACTTGTTTGTGCTTAGTCATAACAAGTAACAGGGCAGTATAGATATTGAATAATTATATGTAAAGGTTAAACAATGCTAATAGTAAGGGAAATCTAGTTGATACACTCATATGTCTATAATAAGCATTGACAATATAGAAAAGACAACTAAAATGTGTGATTGTGATAATCTATAGTGTTAAAATCAGTGGAATCCACCAAAGTATAAATAAAGGAAGATTATTGTCAAAATGTTGTAAAGTTGTAAGTACCCTAGTAGACATGAAACAAAGATATGGTTCAGTGTTCTATTAAATTATTTTTCACAATGGATATGTACAAGATATTCAAATAGACTCAAGACAGTAAGCGTGCAAGAAAACATCTATGCGGTGTTTAGATATGAGAGAATAGTGTATTATGTACACAATAAAATAAGGAAAAATGAAATAATCTTCAGAGGAGTTGTTTTTAATACTAGTTCATGGTTTGTCTTGAACATTGAATAGTTGATAGATCATTCAAGATGTTTGTTAAGTGACGGTCAATACTACGATATTGGTGTCATCTCTAATGACATTTCATTTTTATTAACTGTTGCATGGTGCAGATCTTTATAATGTTGTAGTGATAGAACAAATTTGGCATCTTCGTCACACAGATTTGACAAAGTTTTTTTGACAGTCTTAATGATGTACGTTCAAGGTACTTTCATGATCAAAGGACAATATCTTATTAGTACAAGACAATTATTTTCAAACTACTATTGGTTTTGGCCGATTCCACTGCTTTGTTGCACAAGCTTTCTTTGTTGTCATGAATCATAAGGCGAAGTTTATTGTTGCAATTTCATGGTAACACAATTCTACCGTGTTGCATTCTTACTCTGAAAAGTTCCTCTTTTGGCATTTCATTTGTAAAGATTTAGGGGGAGGTTCATGTTGTAATTGGTAAGATTGCTTGGTTAGCAGCAGTAGAGTGGAAGAGCTTTATATTTGTGTTGTAGTTTGGCATTAAAAATTGTTTCATTGTATTATCTTAATTGAAAAATTGAGAGTAGACTTGATTGTGTTGGACAATATGTTTGTATCATGACCATAGTATGATGTCAATTATTCTTTTAAGTTTTTTTATGTTAAAATGAACAATGCCCATTCATATTTTTGGGCAATGTGAAGTAAATTCAACTGGTACGAAAGTCAACAATTTCAACATTTAAATGATTGTTTCTAATCCTTTTTCCACTTTCCATTTACCTTTGTTGGTGGTAACAACTAAGGATTCCTTGTAATGGCTTGAGAATCTTCTTTTCCCTCCTATTCTCTTGTTAAATCTATTCTTTCAATTCAGTTGATCTCTCTGAGCTTCTCTTGAATTATTTTGGTCTCTCTTGAACATTCTCTCTTCTTTGAAGTCTTTATATCCTTCTCTCAAGCTTTCACATCTCTCTTTCTTGCTACAAAACTCTCAAGTTCTCATAACATTTTCTACAACTCTCTTGTCTCTCACAACTCTCTCTCTGGGTTCCTCAATATTTGCAGGTTCAGTATCTATCTACTTGTCTTGTATCTTTTAGCATCATTGTATTTCTCACATCCCTTATCTATGCATTTTACTATCTCATCTATTTATCTATTTCAATGTTTATTATTTTCTCTATCTATCTATCTAGTTGTCTATGGAGGTGGAAACATTGAAATGGGTGTTTGACTGAGGCGAGCCCTTAAACGGCCCAAAAAATTTTCCCTGGTCTTATATGTGTAGGTATTAAAGATATTAATATACTAGAGGCTTCATTTCTTGGTCTATTGTGAGAAGTTTCTATCTCTTATTCTCTCTCTTTGTAATTTATATTTCACTTAGTTTACTTTATTTTACTCTATATTATAGTTTGTTACTTTCCTATATTCTAAGAGTTCTTAGCAGTTAGAAAAGGAGTAGTTGCTTAAGCTATTTTCTGTGATATTCTCAATTTTTAGTTCATATGAGATGCCAACATGCCTCTAGGATGCTATCACACTACATTTTCATCCATTTGTTGTGTTGTCGTCCTTTGGCCAAGAACTTATCATATTTTCCAAAAAAAATTTATCACCTATTCATTTTGATTCTAGAACTCTCATTATTTTATCCCACCACTTGAGCTTCATTCCTTCAGTAGGCTTGAGGTAATTGAGGACCATTTTCTCCTTGAAGACTCTTTCTTGTCTCAAGACTCAAGGATAGAAAATCTCCTCCTCTACATACCATATAGAGCTTTCTTCAGTCTACAAACCATGTCCAAATCCTCTAATAATAAGAAGCCATATAGTTTCTCAATATATACTTCTTCTTCTAGATCACCATTCAAGAAAGATGACTTGGCATACATTTTATATACTTTGAAGTTCTTGTGAGCAACAAGATAAGAAAACATCCTTATTTCCTCTAGTCTAGCTATCATAGCAAAGGTCTCCTCAAAATCAATACCTTCAACTTGTGAATAGACCTTGCAAACCAATATAGTATTGTTCCTTACCACTTCACCATATTCATTCAACTTATTTTGGAACACCCACTATGTTCCTATCACATTCTTATTAGCTGGTCTAGGAACTAATTCCCAAGTTTGATTCTTTTTGATCTGATTCAACTCTTGATCCATTGTCTTTATCCAATTATCATATTTGTTAGCATAATCAAAGTTCATGAGTTCTATTGTTGATAATAAGCACAAATTTCCTTTTTTAGTTGCTTTTACAAAAATTCTTCTTGTCAACACACCTTCACTTTTGTCTCCAATGATCTAATTTGGAGAGTGGTTCTTCTACATATATTTTGTTGGAGTCTTGAGAGTCTTCACTAGCTCTAGTCCCTTTTCTTCTTTATCTTCTATTTGTTCTTCTCCTTCTTCTTCAATCTAGGGAAGCCATTCAAATCCGAGAACCTTAGGTTCATGTGAGATGCAACATAAGTCTTCATCTACCTTGAAATTTATATGTTCAATCATCTTTCCCAATCTCTTGTTGTAGAATCTATATGCCTTACTCCTGGTTGAGTAACCAAGAAAAATTCCTTCATTACACCTTGAATCAAAATTTCCAAGGTCCCCTTCATCTCTTCTAATGTAGCATCTACTACCAAAGATTATAAAATATCTCATAGTGGGATGTCTTCCATACGATAGCTCATAAGGGGTCCTTTTTTTATCCTTAGTTTAATTTTGTTAAGAAAATAGACAACAGTATGTACTGCTTCCTTCCAATACATATTCGGTAGGTCAATATATTTCATCATTTTCTAGGAAATTTCTTGCACTATTTCATTCTTCCTTTCAACTACCCCATTTTGATGAGGGATTCTAGGAGCAGAAAAATGTCTCCTAATACCATGATATTCATAAAAAATTTCAAATTCATAGGAAGTAAATTAACCTCCTCTATCTGACCTTAAACATTTGATCCTAGCATCCATTTCATTCTTAAACTTTTCTTTAAAAATCTTAAACTTATCAAAGGATTTTGATTTATCTTTTAAGAATGTAACCCAAATCGTTCTAGTGTAATCATCTATAAGCAACATAAAGTACCTTTCACCTTTTTGGCTCCTTATCCTAGTAGGTTTGTGTAGATCAGTGTGAATCAAATCCAATGGCATTGAAATAGAGCACTCCTTGATTTTGAAGGTAGTCTTTATTTTCTTTCCCATCTGACATTCTTTGTACAATGTGTTTGTTGGCTTGGTTTTCATAGGCATATCTATCATTGCATAAGAGGAATTGATATTCACCATTTTTTCAAAGTTGATGTTCCCCATCCTTTTGTGCCACAACCAACATTGTTTAGATGAATCCAATAAGTAGATTCTTCCATTAGTGGACTTTAGATGATAGACATTACCATTTATCCTTATTCCTTCAACAACAAGCCTTCTAAAAGCTTCCTTTTTGATCTCACATCCATAAGCATAAAAAATTAAGATTGTATGCTTTGCTACACATTTTTATTGAAACTTAGGATATTATGTTTCAAAACTTTGACATAAAGGACATATTAAATTTTGTTCTTTTCATCAATTGTAATATCACCTTTTCCACAGATTTGTGTTGACTTATCATCATCAAATTTAATAGCTTCACCATTGACCTTCTTGAGATTGATGAACTTACTCCTATCACCAATCATGTTGTGAGAACACCCACTATTAATCAACCAATTATTCACCTCTTCCTTTGCATGAAAGGCAGTCCATACTACCATTGATATTTCATTAACCTTACTATTCTACAAGATACAAGACCTTCTACATTCTCAAATATTATTCTTTTTTCCTTCCAAACCCATGAATAGATTCTCATCAAATTGAATCTTTATCTTCATCTTTAGAAGAATGGTTTCTCTCCTTAGAATAGAATCCTCTTTTTATTTTCTCTTTGTTATCATCAACAAATTCTTTATAGGGATATCTAGATGTTAATTGACCAAATCTTCCACAATTGCAACACTTGAATGGTAACTTACTATAGACACCAAAATCTGGTTTCAGCCTGCGACTTCAATAGTCTTCATTTCTTCTATTGATTAAATAATCTTAATTATTTAATTAATTCATCTTCTGTTAATTCTTCCATTAATTAAATAATTTTAATTATTTAATTAATTCACACTTTTCTTTATTCTATATGATTAATTAAATAAACACTTTTTATTTAATTATGTTACTAATTAACCTTATCCTTCTTGTCAAATTAAATAAATTCTTATTTAATTTAATCTTTATCATACTTCAACTATAATTAAATAAATTCTTTATTTATTTCATTATTCATTTAAATCCCTTCATCACTTAATTAAATAAATCTTATTTATTTAATTATTCTTCAAATATCAAATCTTGAATTAAATGAATTATTTAATTCATGAATTCTATTTTAACACATTCCTCTATATTTAGATAATTGTGTGAGTTATCTAAGTATTCACTTTGACTTGACTCAAGATATATTCAAATCACTTAGTTAACTCTTGTTTTAATGTTTGAGTGGCGTTCTCGAGTAATCTCTTTGTCAAATCATTCAATCGTCTAGTGCTAACTCAATTGCATGTACATGCATATTAATTAAATATTCTTATTTAATTAATTAAACCTTGTGCATGAATTCGAACAAGAGTTGCTTTAAACAATCTTTATCTTTGTCATGCAAAGATAATTCTTCCATTTTCAAATACCAAACTTGAAGATTAAATCATTTATTTAATCTTTAATTCTATTTCTAATTTGTATCACTCATGTCACTACTGACAGTTATCAGAATACATGTCTAATCAGTTGATCTCAACCGTTCGTTGATCTTTCAATCCTAGCCTGTCGTTCGAATAATCAATTTTCTATAAATTGATTTGTCATTCTTCATTCCAATCTCTCTCGAAAACTTGTGAAATCTTATGACTTTTGAGAGAATTTATCTTGAATCTTCGATGTTTTGCTAAATCACTATCTTAGGCTATACTTGCACGAACTTACAGAAAATTTGAGGGAAATTATACTACAACAGGAAAATGGAGAATGGCAATCAAGATGAATCATGGAAATACATAGCAATTTGGTGAGATTGTTCAGTTTTATTATGTTTTGACTTCCTTTGTTCATTGTTGCTTAGGATTAGATTGCATTTAGATTTGCATTGCATGTTTTTTTTTAATCTTTTCTTTCTGCACTTTCTTGGCATTACATTTGGTGAACCCAATGTGAAGACACCATCTTCACGTATCTGTAGACTTTTATTTTTATTTTTATAGGTTTTTCATATAGAACGACGCATCAGCTTGATGAAACACCGCAATTGAAATTCATAGATGCATCAATTTGACGAAGTGACACAATTGATTTCCTAAACTGCATTTGACACCAGAAACGATGCATCTAAAAAACCACAACACATCTGCAACATCCTAAACTGCAACTGATTGGTAAATACTGAGACGCAATTGCAGAGAAAATCAACGCATCTGACTAGTAACTTTTTGTTTTTGGTTTCAAAAATATAAAATTTTCAATTGATTTATGTGTTACTAATATCATATTTTTTAGCATGTGGGCTTTTTGTTTTTGGAGTTAACGAGTTTTTGCAGGATGATTGATGAAGACAATCCTTGAAACTACTAATGAATCTTTCTGCAGAATGCATGTCAAAGACCTTAGTAAAATTTTCTTTTGAAATAGATTGTTTGGTAGTGTAGCAAATCTTTCATTTGGATTAAAATTAACAAGTGTCTACTGTGTTTGGTGCGAAAGCACATCTGTGTAATTACCCTCATGATTTGGTACATCGAAGTATCCTCTCCCCTTGTGCATTTGTGCGATCCTGGGTGTAAGAAAAATGGTTACCAACTCTAGAACTTGGGCCTATTCTGGTGGGAAAAAGTACTCACCCCAGGATGACTTAGACCAGTAGCACCCTGAACCCGAGGGACTTCCAACTAGTATATAAAAGTGGGTTCTTAGGGAAAACCCAAGAATCATGAGTGTGGTTTCGATGAGATGGATCCAAATGGGGACTCTTGCTATATGGATCATGCCCCACAAATGGAATGCTTGTATTATACACCTTTTGTTTTAGTATCCAACCATTCTTTTGGCCATTGCTTGGTATAGTGCAGGGTACAATATCATGCCCGAAGACACTCACTATTGATCCCCTTGAGTAGAGATAACAGTTCTTGGGAGGTCATTTCCCAAAGAATTTGAAATTGGTGTGCTCAAAAGACATTAATGAGCCGTGGAGAGGAGCCAATGCCACCAAATTTCTAAGCTATCCACTCTCGAGAAGGAAAGGTTTTTATCACCAATCTGGGGTATTTCAGTGGGCTATACCAAGTATACAAACCCTAGGCCTTTTGGCCTATTAGGATGTTCTTTTCTATTGTCAACATTAAACATTCTTTGAGTCTAAAATCAAATTGAAAACACTTTGTCTTATGATTATTCTTGTTTGCCAGAATTTGATCATGGAAAACGGAGTTAGTTTTAAATCTAGCATAGAGTCGCATTTGCTGGATTAGCTCGTAATTACTTTGTGAAAGACCGCATATGTTATATTCTGAGTCACAACTGTCATTACGAGTTGCATCTATTAGAGTCACTCATTGAACTTTACCAGAGAAACGCAATTGATCACTAGAAAACCGCAACTGGTAAACTTAACCGCATATGTGAAATCTTGCGATGCATTTGTCTAATTATTAGAAAGTCAGAATTCATGGTCATTGTCCAGTCAACATGGTCATATCAGTTTCAGTTATCTTTCCACAAATAGTCCTTGAACAGAAACAAGAGACAATTTTGCTGAATTTTGCATCGTTTAGGTTCATTTAGTCATTTCCATAGTTGTCCTAATTCAGAGTTTGGTTTCATCTTAGAATACATTTTTCCTTTGGAGTAAACTTCTAGGAAGGTCATTTTTACAAACTTTAGGATAGGTCCATCATCTAAACTCTAGAAAAATCATAGCTTCAACAAAATCTATCATTTGAACCTAGTCTTATCATTTTATACTTTGTCCTACAGAGAGTCCATCCTAGTTCATCAGTCTAGTTAGGAAACTTGACTTGTCTTTGATCCTCGTCCTACATTGGTTCCTTGACTTAACAAAATTGATGCCTTGGTTAGACTTTAGGTAGTTGGTCCCCCCATCTTGGGTTTATAGAATTGATCACTTTAGGGTCTTGCTTAGACTTTGCATCTTTAGAGTTTAGACTAGTGTCATCCTAGAACATTCCTTATTTTTCATTCGAAAAATCCCAAAAACATAGACTAGAGTCATATTGTCCATCGACATAGTTTTGCATTCCTTGCATATTGAGCTAATCTTACATGGTCGAAACTAGGTCTAAAAGAAGAGAGAGAGAAAGGATGTTGAATCCAAATGAATTCATCAATCAATTTTCTTCAAGACCTCATAAGACTTTATTAGAAAAATTCACCACTAGAAACACTCAAGGACATATTGTAGTAGAAGACATAGAGGATGCCGCACAGGACCCTGAGTTTGCCTCTTTCATAGATGAGTACCTAGAAAATGATTGAAAATGATACTTAGCCAAATTGCTAGCTAAAGGCACTACCTTACCTACAGGATTTGATATCAGCACCTTACAAACTCAACCTACACAAGGGACAAATACCATGACTGTTGGTACTACTATACCTTAGGTCAGCACAACTATGCCATCTGGCACACCTACACAAAGTACAACAGTCCATACGTCTCCATTTGGTACATCTAGCATGACATCAGGATTTAATTTCACTATAGGGGCATCATCATCCACTCCCTTTGGTCCTCTTGTTGGGAGTAAAAGACCTAAAACGTCAGCCTCTACACCTCATGTCAGTGTCACAAGTTCACAGTCAACGACAATACCTCATGCTAGTATCACAAGTACCATACCACAGTCAATGGCCATACCTAGTGCCCAAGTCACTAGTACTATACCACGGATTACACAAACAGGAGGCATTACCTCATTCTAGTATGGCAATAAGAATCCATTCAATTAGATTTTGAATCAGAACCCCTTTGTCCAGACTAGCCATTAGAATCCATTTATGCCAATTCTAAATCAGAATCCTTTCTCCTAGATTGGTACTCAGAATCCATTTACAAAGATCCCAGGTCAACACCAATTTATGCAAACTCCAGACCAGAACACATTTACCAACATTCTAAATCCAAACCCACCTCAAATACCAACGTTTAATCAAAACCAGTCACAATACTTTGGATTTCAGAATACATACACAGATATGCATAATCCCCCTAGCACATCTTTGACCCAAGTCGATGTCCTACAAATACAAATGCAGGCACTACAAACACAAATGGATAACATCTCAGTGTCAACTAAGAAATCCTTTTCAACAAAGGACATATGCCCATTCCCCTTTGATAGATCATTGTACATGACCCCTTTCCCTCACGAATATGTCATACCAAATCTCCCTAAGTACAATGGAAAATGAAATCCAATAGAACATATAAGGGAATTTTCTACCATATGCATAGATGTTGCTTATGACCCCACGTATCTTATGAGACTATTTCCAAGAAGCCTTGTAGGAATTGCACTAGAGTGGTTATTGGGTCTAGATTTTGGCATTAGATCTTGGGGTGAACTGGTTGAGAAATTTGTGGAGCAATTCTCCTTCAACATAGACAACGAGATAAATATAGCAACCTTGTGTCACACAACGCAAGACAAAGGGGAAACATTCATCACTTTTTTTGAGAGATGGAGGACTATAGCTAGCCGGTGTCTTGTCGAGATACCTGAAAAATAAAAAGTTACTATGTTCCAAGAAAACCTTCATGCGAAACTCAGAAGTAACTTAAGGGTACATTGTTGTACATATTTTTCGGAACTAGTGGAAAAAGGGGTTGTAATAGAAAAGGATCTCATTGAAAAAGGAAAGCTTAAGACATCAACATCCAATAGAAATCCGATCGTACAAAACACCTCCACTGACAGAAATAGATTCTGGTCTCACAACAAAAATGTCACCAATGATGGGGTGGTTGATGCTAAAATGCTACAAGTAGGACCCCTCATCACATTACAACGACCTCATACTTTTTCCAACACACTTAATGCTGTCAATCAACCTCCTAACATGATCCAAAATACTCAATGTCTACAACAACAAAGGAGATTTCAAAAATGTGAGTTCACTTCCTTAGGGAACCCATTGAGTTTGTATTCAAACAACTATTACAACATAATCTTATACAGCTACAGGAACCAAGACAATATGATCCAAGTCAATTTAAACCAAATTGGTGGGATGATAATGCCTTTTGTGATTATCATAGAACTAAGGGACATAACCTACAAAACTATTGACAACTGAAGAATATCATACAAGATCTTGTCGAAGGGAGAATTATCGAAGTTGGTGGAAAGAAACCAAAGTCATCAAACACTGATCATCAAGTCTTTTCTGATCCACTCCATGACCATGGAAAAGGAATTGTTCCCAGTTCGAGTACTAAGACCAATATGGCGGCCAACTATGCGAGTATCAAGCATGATTATAATGGTAGCAAAATCATTCATCATCTTCGCACTGTTGATGAGAATATTAAACCCATTACTATCAATACAAATACTGAGTGCACAGTCAATACTCATCATACTAAGATCACTATCCAAGGCCCTCCATTGCAACAAACACTACAACCTTCCAAGTTACATTATAACCTCCTTGACCAGTTGGGGAAGACCCCACCCCAAATCTCAATCTTGGAACTATTGCGTATTTCCCCTGAGCATCAATCTATTCTTGATAAGGCTTTACATAACACCACGGTCCCTAATGATCTTGATGCCAATCATTTCTAGGAAATGGTGGGCTACTTGACCAATAATCACCATGCCACATTTTATGAACAAGACTATGCAACTAAAAAGACGAACCATAACGATCCTTTACATCTAGAAGTCCTTGTTGATAATACGAAAGTTAGATGAGTTTTGGTAGACGGAGGAGCAGGGTTAAATATATTCACTTTAAAACTAATTAAGGCATTAGGTATCTCAGAAGCATGCATAGAAATGACCAAAAGTATTGTCATTAAAGCTTATGATGATGAACAAAAATCAAAGGGGGTGGTAACACTTCCTATCAAAATTAGTCCTGTAGTAATGGAGAAAAAGTTCCAGGTCTTGGATCTCACCCTTCGTTATAACCTTCTGCTAGGTAGACCATGGATTCATGCTATGAAGGCAGTCCCTTCCACATATCATCAGTGTCTTAAATTTCCTTACAATGGCACATAAATAACTATAGATGGTGATCCTGATCCATTTCAATATTGCACCAATCTAAAAGAGATCCCCCAATGCCAAGTGCCAGTGAACCAAGAGGCTCCATCATCTAATCCATCTTCCTATGTTGATACATCCACACTCACTTGAACATCTATTTCACCCTCAATTCCTACCACTCCTAGGGTTGAGATCCAATACAAGGATTGTGGAGAGTATTGCATGATGATATCTTATTGTGTTAGCCATTTGATTCCTTCTAAGTCATATGGTTTGCCTACATCAAATAGGGGACAGTCTATGGTCACTATACATGTTCCTCCTACAAAGCTTTCATTAAATGGGGAGAATTAAGCAAAGAGGCCATAAATACAGAAGATGTCACCTCTTGGCTGTATAGAGAAGATGATGAAGGACCTCTCTTGCTTGCTCACATTCCTACAGATCTATATGGAAAGGGTTTTACAATCATGCAGAGCAAGGGATATGATGGACAAAGTGGTTTAGGCTTAAACCAAGATGGGAGGATTGAACCAATATTTGTTTCTCAGTGGCCAAAAGGTGTGGGGATAGGGTTTCAACCAATTTAGATTGGCGTTCCTAGTACCACATCACCCTTAATTGAGGAAGTAAGTGCTTCAGAAGATATTAAGACATCTCACGAACCATTGGACCAATATCATTGTGATTCCCTATCCTCTACTTCTTCCATGGACCTTGACAAGTTATTTGGAGAACTTGACTTGATGTTAAGTTCCTCACCAAATCCATTGAATTCCTATCCACCAAAGAAAATGACAAAAGAGGAATGGTTTAAACATTACTATCGGGAATCACTTGATCCTACCTCTTGGCAGCCTGAGCCATCTGTTTCATATAGTCAAACCTTGGCATTAGGCCCACCTATCAATCCACCTAGATCCAAACCTAAGAGAAAAAAAGACTTAGTACAAGACTTTTGTGACCACATGAATAATTCAATCTTTACCTTGACCCCATTAAACTTTGATAACTCTAACAATGACATGCCCTTAGTTTATCCCCAACTCATTGATTGGGACCAACAAGACACACCTGTCTTAGACATTTTTGAGAACGATGAGGCAATTGCTGAGTTCCTGGGATTGCGAGAAGGCATACCAAACAGTGATCATAAGGTTGGTTTTACCATTGACTTGGACAACAAAGCATATTTTGGGGAATCTATTCATTCCTCCAGTCGCAAAAATGAGAAAAAGAATAAACAAGATAAAAAGGATGAGTCTCTAAGTGAAAACTGAAAGGCACCTTTAGACAATGAAAAAGTAAAAAGAAAGGATGCATTTGAAGGTGAAAACCTCTTTGAGGCACCTAAGGATTGAGGTTTGAACATTCTCCCCATTGCATAGGAAAATTCACCCATGCTCATGGAAGAATAGGTAGAAGTCAACATAGGCACAAAAGAGAATCCTCAACTGGTTTATTTTGTAGTGTCATTAACAATAAAAGAGTAGCCAGAGTTCCACAACTTCTTTGCACAGAAACAAATAAATTTTTCCTGGTCATATGTAGACATGCTGGGGTTGGATCCTGAACTTGTTCTACATCATTTTCCCTTACAACTAGGTGCCAAACTAGTAAAATAGAAATTGAAAAAAATACAGAACTCAAGAAACTCTTAGATGTTGGTTTCATTAGATCTATTGACTATGCAGATTGGATTTCCAATCTAGTACCGGTCACTAAACCAACTGGGGGAATCTGCATCTACACTGATTTTAGAGATATCAACAAGGCTTGCCCAAAGGATGACTTCCCTCTGCCTAACATAGACATGATAGTTGACATGACAACGAGATGTGAGATGTCGTCCCTTATGGATGGATTTTCAGGATATAACCAGATCAGAATTGCAACTGAAGACCAACCTAAGATGACTTTCACTTGTCCTTGGGGAACGTATTGCTAGAATGTTATGCCCTTTAGACTCAAGAATGTTGGAGCAACCTATCAACGTGCCATGACCACCATCTTTCATGATCTAGTACACACTCTTATGGAAGATTATGTCAATGATATTATTGTAAAATCTAAGACAAGGGCAGAAAACTTACAGGTTTTAGACAAGATATTTCAAAGGCTAGAGAAGTATAAAGTGAGACTCAATCTAAAGAAATGTGTGTTTGGAGTCAAGTCAAGAAAGTTGCTAGGCAATATAATTTCTAGACGAGGCATTGAAGTGGATCTGGCTAAGGTGAAAGTAATCATAGACATGCCTCCACCCACTAATCTCAGTCAACTAAGGACACTACAAGGACAACTGCAATCCATCAAAAGATTTATAGTGTAGTTAGTAGATAAGACACATCCTTTTCAACATCTACTGAAGAAAGGAGTACCCTTTGCATGGATAGCTAGGTGTGGAGAGGCTTTTCAACTGATTAAAGAATATTTACTCACACCACCAGTCTTAATGCCACCTGTTGAAGGAAGACCATTGATTCTTTATATTATAGCAACCCATTCATCCCTCAGAGAATTGCTTGCACAAAATGACGATGAAGGTCATGAAAGGGCAGTCTATTATATCAGTCAGACTTTGGTAGGTTATGAGCTCAACTATAGTACCATTGAACGTGCCTGTCTTGCAATAGTATTTGCTACCCAAAAACTAAGGCATTATATGCTAAACCACCAAACAATGTTGATTGCTAAAATAGATCCTCTAAAATATCTTCTCAGCAAGGCAGCATTAACGAGGTGACTAGCCAAATGGGTTATGATACTTAGTGAGTATGATATCCAGTATGTAGAAAGAAAGGCTATTAAAGGATAGGTAATTGTTGATCAGTTAGTTGACGTACCCATATAGGCAGATCACCCATTAGTTCTATACTTTCCTAATGAGTTCATATTTACAATTGACACAAACATAACATGGAAACTGTACTTTGATGGCTCACATACAAATCGTGGCTCAGGAGCTAGTATACTGTTTATCACACCACAGGGTGATTCCATCCCTAAATCATTTAGGATTGCATTTCCATGCACTAACAACATAGCAAAGTATAAAGATCTAGTGACAAGGTTACGCATGGCAGTCAAGTGGAAAATTAAGAACCTACAGGTATATGGCGATTCCCAATTGGTAATCAGATAGGTAAATGATGATTATGAGACTAAGGATGAGAAGCTTGCCCCCTACAAACGCATGGCTGATAACTTTAAAGAGTACTTCGACAAAGTCAAATTTCATTAGATACCTCATGTTTTAAATAGGGTAGTAGATGCTATGGCTACAATCGCATCACTTCTTGACATTCCTAGCAACGTGCCTAAGTTTGAGTTCTTGGTAGAATAGCTTTTGATCCCAGCCTACGATATCCCAGATTCTGAAATGGTGTGTGACATTGTTGGTCCTGATTCCCCATGGTACAAAGAAATCTATGACTACCTTCATGCCAAAGTCATACCCACTGGGCTATCAAACAACCAACGTAGGACATTCCTTCGCAAGTCAGCCAAATACACCATTGTCGAAGACACCCTATATAGACGCATCTTAGATAATACCCTACTGAGATGTCTTGATTCTACTGAAGCACAAGCAACCTTGTGTGGGGTGCATGAGGGTATATATAGTTCCCATTCCAGCGGTCCTACTTTAGCCAAAAAGATTATGAGACTTGGTTATTACTGGCCTACTATGGAAAAAGACTCATATGTCTTTGTAATGAAATGCTGCCAATGCCAAGTTCATGGAGACTTGATACATGCCCTAGCACATGAGCTTCATCCTATAACATCACCATGGCCCTTTGCCCAATGGGGAGTCAACCTCATAGGTAAGACCCACCCCACATCATCTAATGGACACATTCATTATCACTGCCACTGAGTATTTTACGAAATGGATTGAAGCCATTCCTATGACATACATTATCGACACAGATTTCTAAATTTATCCTGAACTATATCATCTGTCGGTATGGTGTCCCTTAGTCCATAATCACAGATAATGGCAACCCATTTAATAACCAAGAATTCCACCACCTTTGTGATGAATTTCATATTCAACATCACTTTTCTACTCCATACTACCCACAAGGTAATGGCCAAGCAAAGGCATCTAACAAGACCATCATTAGAATCCTCAAGAAGACTATCAATGATATTGGTCGTGACTCACATTTACAACTTAACCCTGCCTTATGGGCTTATCACACAATTATTTGTACTCCCATTGGTGTCACTCTTTATTCATTAGTCTTTGGTTCTGAAGCTATTCTTCATACTGAGGTTGAGATTCCTTCCCTAGGGGTATCCTTGAAAGTCCACATTGATGATGAAGAGTACTGAGTATCGAGACTCCATAAGTTAGAATTCCTGGATGAACAAAGACAGAAGGCATTAGACCATCTCCAAGCATATCAGAATCACCTTTGTCTTAGCTATAAAAGGAAGGTCTTGAACATAAAATTTGACATTGGTGACCTAGTTTTAATGGAGAACCCAAAGAATCAAGCAGAAAGAGACAAACCAGGAAAGTTTGAACCAAACTGGTTAGGACCTTATATTGTTACAGAAGCTTTTGGATCAGGAGCATACCAACTCTCTACTCCTGAAGGGGAACCATTATCCTCGCCAATCAATAGTCTGCATCTGAAGAAGTTCTAGGCATAGCTTCTAGGAGCCTTTGTCTTAATTAGCGAAAAATACAAAAAAAATCAAAAAATCACAAAAAATCGTTACCAAGGTGAAAACCCGGCAAACAGGCATCTTGGTAACACCAAAAAAAATTAGATGATCAAGAAAATAGTAAAGACAAATAATTTGTCCAATAGTGAAAACCACTTCTGTGGCACTTTGGATAGGTACAATGGTGAAAACCTAGCAAACAGGCACCATGTGTACTTCACTCTGCTCTTGTGTCTACTATTATTCCAATCTACCTATCCCTATACATACTACCTATCCCTGTACATACTACCTATCCCTGTACATACTACCTATCCCTGTATATAGTCCTTATCCTTGTACATAGTCCACTACCCAGTACATACTACCTATCCTTGTACATATCCCTTATCTGTCATATCCATTGATTGTATATACCATTCATAATAAGTGGTAGTCTTTCCCATAACTTGGAATGATTGACATCGAGCACATTTCATATCCCTCATTTTACCCTATTCATAATCAATTGGTCTTATACTTGACTGGGGGAAAACACTTGACATGTGTCATATTGGTTCTTACATTGGCTATGTTGAAGACATAAAACCATAGAAAAATCCACAAACATCACAAAATGTCCTGAGAAAACACAAAAACATCAGAAAACTTAAAAAAGACAAAAAAATAAAAACATTTCAAAAATCCAAAAATAGCGTCAGAGTCAGTCGCACTTGTCAGTCTTTGTCATTTGTCGAACTACGTTGCCTCTGTGACTAGATGTAGGCAAGGCCATCTGCCGATGTGCCCCCGAGGCATTAGGTCAGTCTGTTTAGGTTTGCTTGTATAAACTCATGATTCGATCCATATGTCTATATGACACGGTCATTGGTCATGTCGAACTATGAGGTCTCTATGTGTATAACATAGGCCATCAATCGATGGACCCCCGAGGCTACACTAGGTCAGTCCAGTAGGGTTCATCACAACCACTTTCACACATGTCTTCTATTTTGTAGTCAATCTTGTCAATCAAAGTCAAGTTGAACTATAAGGTCTATGCATGTATAACGTAGCAAGGCCATCAATCTATGAGCCCTCGAGGCCGCACTAGGTCAGTCCTTTAGGGTTTGTCGTCAGTCCATTTTCAACATGTCATATCAAGTCATGCATCAATCTAGTGAACAAGTCAGCAATGTCTCTAAGTCAAATCAAATAACTTTCCAAACAAAACAATCAAAATAGATCAACAAATGTTTGCTACAGGATGTGTCCTTCCTAGAAACAGACATCATCACGGCAACCAACCGGTATCTTATTCAAGATGAGTCCTTCCTGAATATAGCTATCGAAAAAACAATCTGTCTTATACAGGATGAGTACTTCTTGCATAATTGACAAGGTCCAACAATCAAACATAGCCTTACACAGGTTATCATATCAACGACATCTAACTCAATGTCTTATATGATACATGTCTTTCTGAAACTAGGCTTTGTCATGCCTTATACAGATAGTCATAACATCGAAACCAGACTCAAAGTCTTATCTGGTATGTGTATCTCCTAAAATCAAGCTCTGTCAATCAATCCTTTTATCAATCAAAACAAATCAAACAAACAGATCAAGTTTTGGCAAATATTTTATTGGCTTTTCGACTTTATGGCTTATTTATCTTATCTTTTCAGTTGACTTTATGATGGGAATTATGTTACTAGCTTTCTCAAGGATGTCCCATGAGGTATTTAGAGAAGCAACGATGTATCCAAATTCTATTTTCTTTGATTATTGTCTATCGACTGTCTTTTAAATTTGATTTTGAGTCATGTTACTAGCTTCCTCAAGGATGTCCCATGAAGGATTTAGAGGAGCGATGACGTCTCATGACCCATCTTTTACTTTGTTTGTTGTCTATGGTTTGTCTTGACAAAAAGACTCGGGCAACTTGTGCCCTTAGTATGAGTTCATGACACTCCTTGTCTGCGACTATCTGTTATTAGCAAGTTGATGACCTTGCACACCTTGATCTATGTCATATCATGGTGTTTGTCTCCATTTGTATTAGTCCTGCCCAATGATGATAAAGTGCAATACCTTTTGTGATATGGTGAAACATTGTAGATTCTTAATACTAACATCTATCACATCTATTTTGTTATTTCTCAATCTTTCTTTCCACACAAATAGTTCTTCTTTCTTGCATTATGACGGAGTCCTATGACACACAACAATACAAGTCATCCTGCATACACATACATGTTAGAAAAATGCATACATCTAGGCATTTATCATATTTAGGAAATCATGACATAATGAACATTCATCATCATACAATATGTATTATAAGCATTCCAGGTACAAATTAAAATGTAAATACATGCATCACATTGCATTTGTATAGCATCTCATAATTATAAAATTGTATACATCATATACCATCAACATTATATTATTAGCTGCATAAAAATCATAAAATTAATATTATCATCCATCACATAGGCATATAATATACACATCACATTTATAAATAAAGACTACATAATCACTACATAGAAATGCATATCATGAGAATCACCGCCAAAATCATATATATATATATATCTCGCTCAACAGTGTCACATCACAATGTCATAATGTCTCAATAATACACGGAAGCCCGCAAGCTATAGAATCATAGTACAATGTCTCGAGGCATATCGAGAAGTATCCCTATCCTGAATTGCCACTGCTATCATGGCTGGAGTGTGTGGATGAGTGATGTCGGGAACCCGATGACCTATGAGCTGAGGGAGGCCTATCATATGGACCTACTCTGTGTGGCTAATCCACACCCTCTGTGCTAACTATCCTGGTGTGGGTCCTGGTTTTCCAACTGCTACTACATGCCTGTGAGAAGTTGGGAGCTCATCTCTCTAAAGGAATCTCTGCCTCATATAAATCATGGTAATACCTCTCTCCCTAGCTCTGACTAACTCTCTAGAAAAGGCAATTGATAGTCTAGTACATAAGGCTCTAAGCTCTGTGAACCTCTGATCAGTCTCCTATCTCCAAGCTCTGGCCTGATCTCTATCCATCACTACTCTGTCCCTCTCCATCTAATACACATCCCTCTCAGACATCAGGACTCTCATCTGCTCCTCCAAAGATGCAACCTGAGCATGCAATGTATCTGTGTTCGGATCCACTACCCCATCCTCCTCCTCATCCAACTCCTCTAAAATCTGATCACAAATCTCTCTCTCATGATCATCATCCTCCTAGTAGGCACCCAGCAAGCCCAAGGCATCAATCTCTACCTCCTCTCTGCCTGCCTCCTCTCGACCTGTCTCCTCCTTTGCCAGGATATCTGGAATGGCCTCCTCTCTGGGATGCTCCTCCTCTCTGCCTATCACCACATCCACCTCCTCCCCTCCTCTCCCAATGTTTGGCATGGC
>VDFB02000363.1:83527062-83580194 GCA_007258455.2 Sequoia sempervirens | reverse complement strand
AAAAAGAGAAAAAATAAAAATAAAAATGAAAAGGGGAAAACAAGAGGGAAAAACACAAAAAAGAAGGGGTCATCTCCATTTGGTTAAACACAAAAGTGGGGAATGGATACAAGGCACAAAAAAATCATTTATTCAAACATTGAAGAGATAGAATTGCCTTATATATAGGGGATTTTCTAGTACCCAAGCTCAAAATCCTATGGTATGACAATGTAAAGGCAAAGGAACACACACACATGAAGTGCATGTTAGGGAAATTTGGTGCATCTCAGAGAAATATCCAAGAACAATGGTGCCTTTGGTAACTTCAATTTTGATTATTACCTCAAAGACACAAACAACTATGTCCTAAAGCGGAAACAGACATAGTTCATTTCCCACATTGGTCCTTCTGAGAGAAGCACATGTAAATTAAACATCATGCAATAATAGATTCTAGAAGTAGAACCAACATAGATGAAAGATAAGACAAAAAACCAGAACACACAAACTTACATGGGGAAAACCCTTTCGGGTAAAAACCCCACACTCCAAAGATTGAGCCATTATATTATTCAGCAACTGAAGGTTACAATACAATTCAGGCTCATAGCCTTTTTAGAGATTACATCTTGTTCATTCTGGATACAATCTGGTAACCAACTCTCCCTCTATACATTTCTTGATCAACCTCTCAAACCAAACAATCTTCGTACTGTTGCAATACCCTCACACAGTATATAGTACAGATCAACATGAGAGATCAACCATGGCATTCAATCCTTGATTAGGAGAGAAGTCAACAGCATAACCTTGCCTCTCACTTCCTCTATTTTGGCCTCATGGCATCGGCCTTCTAGCCAACCACTCGACCCTCACTCTATCGGTCACCTGTATCGAACAATCCAACTGAGCATCATCTTCTATTCAAGGCTATATTCATTTTGTTTCTGTCTGTCGAGCTTCCTCTCAGAACTACCACAACGAACTATCTTCCAATGGTCCCCATTCGGCTCTTCTGATTGTTCCAAGTCGCACCACGTCAAACAGTCTTCACTCGGTCAAAAAGTGTTCAACCTGTGTTGCATGTCGGTGAGACACTAACCGTGTCTCCCCGATGCCATAGAGCCCATATCGTCATTATCGCCAAGAGTCTTCACTATCGGCAAGACATTATATCGAGTCCAGAAAGCTATTGCTCAGACTTCCCCTTGTCGCTAGGACATCATACCGAAGTTCTTCACATGTATCGCTATCACCAAGACTCATCGCTATCGGTGAGACATCATACCGAAGCTCCATAAGTCACATAGACATGAGAATTCACATCAGCGAGACTATCGTCTATCGCCAGGAGATTATACCAAGGCTTCAAAGTTATACCAAAACCACTAACATCCATTGCATTCCTATCGGCAAGAGTTTCCTCATCAGCAAGACTCATATCACTATTCATAAGTCACACTGACCTCAACATTGCTATCGGCAATACTTACCGCTCGCCAAGAGGTTACACCGAGACTTCTTAAGTTACACCGAAGCATCCAGCAGTCAAAAAGACATACTACTTTCACTAAGACGTTACTCCAAATACTCACAAGTCATACCAAGCACCAAACACCAATCGACAAGACTTCTGTCCATCGCTAGGACCCCACACTGAGACCTTTTTGCTACTCCGAGTGTATACCATTGGTGAGACACACCAACTATTGCCAAGAGTTCTTCCCGAGTGTTCAAGTCACCCCAATGTCTCCAAGATAAAGCTGCCGATGAGACATCCATATCGGTAAGACTTCTTATCAAACACCCAAGACTCTCCCCGAAGACTTCAACAGAAAATGTTGTCGGCGAGATAATAGCTATTGCTGGGACCTCACACCGAAGTAAACTGATATACGATATGAATGGCTTGTAGGCCAGAGATCTCCATGGGCGGTGAGAGGTTATACTGAACAAAATGTCACAATGATAGGCTCCTTTGGTGAGACAGATGCAAGGTCACAGCGACCTAAATAATTTCAATAAGGTTTCAACTGCTAGTCAGCCAGACAACAAGAATCTCACAGTGACCATGCTTTCTCAGAGGTTTCAGCCTGTGAGATTGAGGCAATAATTCCAACAATCTCCCACTTGACGAAGATCACACAGGAACCTCCAAAGCAACCAGAAACTAAGATCACACTAGCTCCACCAGTTCATACCATGCAATACTCAAGACACCCAATCAACAAGATTCCACAGATAACAGTCCACCAGAAAATCTACAACAAAGACCGGGCATCCAACTGCAACTCACTATCCAACAAAACAACCAAAATGCAACTGATCACAGCCTTCTAGGAAACCCCATAGACATCAAACATGCTCTCATGCTCCATCAAGAATTCAGCACCAACATCCAAGATGTCCACCATTCAGTCAACAATCCTGTCATCTTCCAACATGCCACTTGAGGAAGAAAGATACAAGCCAAGGTGAATAAGCACCATTCCAACGAACATAAGCAAAAGATCCTAGTAATATCAACAACAAGATACTGCTACCACTTCACTATGCTCAAACGCTATACAGAAGCAATATCAACTTCAAAGCCTCAAACAGAACACAACCGTGAAGTCATTCTCCAAAAACAAGACAAAACTACCAGCTAGAACAACAATTAGAATGACTCCTTCCATCCAACTGATAAACCCACGTGACTGAAAAATAGCACCCATAGCTCATGCTATTCCATCCAATCCCACATACCTAAAAGGTATAAGCATTAGTAAACTCATGCCAAACTATAACCAACTCAATAACAACAAATACAAGCTCGAAGTGCCAACTAGTCGAAGAAGACAAAATACAACAGGAACTCCCACTGCCTGAGTAATTCCAAATTTGAAAGATCAAAGACATAGCAAGTCTACCAATAATAGCACATAGAAAATGTAACCATGTAGTACCAAAAATATCCGCAATGATATGCACAACCTGCAACAGACCATTACAAGATTCATTTCTTTCACCACAAGTCTTCACAGTTCTCCCAAGTTCTCCACACGCAATCAAAGGAAAAAGGATTAAGAACCTCCATGTCATCACCCATGAACATGAGTGAAAACACATGACCACAAGCAAGTGATCACTATAGATACAACCGAACCTCAAACCAATGAAATGTGAAACCAAACATCCAGGAAGTAAACCAAGACCAAAGAGAGAAACTCTGCACACCATATCCCTGTAGAACATCATCCTATATACACTTCTAACAGCTAGCTATGTCAAGAATGATCTCCTTCTCATCCCAAAAGAAAAGCCTTAACAACATCCAACTGTTCAATCACCAAGATCAAACCAACTTCTAATAGCATGTAATCAACTTGGATGTAAGCCTCTCAAAGATGATCAAGCTAGTTCATTCCCCATTTCAGGAAATCAGCCCATACATCATCTCCTACCAATTCTCATTAGTAAAACACAAAAGCTCAAGGAGATAAACAAGTTGTACAACTTCCACTATGAATCCTCCAGAACCATTAAACAACAATTCAAGATCCATATCATGAAAGTGAATAGAAAACCACATCAGAAAAATATAATGGGCCAAATACCTCTCAGATAAACTACCAAGCAGACCAAGAGTGGGAACAAGAATACTCCTTCAAGATATATAAGCCATCATGACTAATCCAAGAGCAATCTCCGCATAGGTCTCTAATTGAACTCACATTCAACCAAGGTGTGGGATTCTCAGACTTTCTACTAAAAAATTTAACAAGAGTAACAAGCAGCAATACTTCTCTCATAAGAGAAAAATAGCCTCACCTTATTCTTCATGTATTCATGAGTACTAGCAACCAATCATCTCATGCTAAATTTCAACTTCATTACTACACTATCACAAAGTATCAAGAAAATAATCAAAGCACCAAATACACAAAGAATTTACCAGACCACTGTCAAAGCTCCAATCATTTGAATTAGAAACTTATCATGACACCATGATCTACATATCCCCTTAGGAGATACCATACTTCAAGTGACTTCACCATGGTCTCAAGTACAATGCACAATGCCAAAACTTCAGTGCACAAAAAAGAGTACACCATGACATAAAGCAAACAGACTCAAAACCAACATCACCTATCAAGCACCACCAACACCTCAGCCAAAGACTCCAAGCATTCTCCATGGATCCAAGATGTTGCACATCTTCAAGTAATGTCCATGCAAAAGCGAAAGAACCCTTCTGCAGAAATAGGATCTACAAGCTCCCCCTTGAAACATCTACAACACTAAAGAAGACCATTCACCACCATGTGATGAAACCAGAATTATTGCTAAAGCTCCCACTGAAACGTAACTTCTGAGCTCTCTAAGCATCAAGTCCACCTACTTCAGGTTCCCATAACCAACTATTCAGGTAATCAACCATATCCATCCTCTCATCTCAAAGCAATCAAACCAATGCAAAAGTGACCAGAAACAAGGCCATCTAACAGGTCTACACATGCAAATAATCAACCTCATGGATAAAGACAATCCACATCCAAGTTATCTCACTGCAACCAATGGGTAGCTAATCCATCAACCGCATAACTCATAGATCACAAACATCGAACATGCAAACCCATCATCACATTGGAAACTGCAACACTAAGATTTCAAAGAGAATAATCATGTAGACAACATGACTCAAACACCAGATCATGCCAGATCTGATTTTCCAATCATGTCCACAATGAGCACCAAAATTAAGAAACCCACAAGAATCACCATAAGAATGCTGAGTGAAAAATCACATACCAACACTCCCATGCAGAGAAGAAATCACACCTTCTCAAACCATGCACAAATCATGCATGCAGAATTGCAACTATCTCATCCAGCAACACCCCAAAAGTCAGGCTCTAGAAAATAGCTTATCAACAACTCCACATAACCACAAGTTTTTCTTAACCATGTAAAACCTGCAAAACCACTGAGCCATGCAAATACAAAACATCCTTAAAAGAGGAATCAGCAGTTCAAGAAAATCTAGGCCCCTTTCAGGCCAAACCTAAAACCACCAACATGTACATGCATGATCCAAGAAAGAGAGAAAAGGCTATTCCAAAAGATTTGCAAATCATCTAATGATTGACTTCATAGCCTTTATGTATTCGAGTTTAATAGGAAACTATGCCATCCAACACCAGGAAACACCACCTAGCATAAGCACTCTCGTCCATGGCTGAGAAACAAACTAGGCTTCTCCATATCATCAAGGAGCCTCTCAAATAGACACCCAATATGAAAGCTTTACTGCTACACAACCACATAGCAAAGAAATCCACCTCATACACCAAGGTTATACTGCTACCAACCAAGAGACACAGATCACATCAAAGCAACATGATCAACTCCCTTCTCCATCTCCACCATCCCCCAAGCTACATGTTGTCTCCAAATATCACAAGACTTCAACTCAACAAAGGATCAATAAATCAGTCCATTCCTCCAGATTTCCTCCAGCCTATCAAGCTAAGAAATCTTCACAAGAGAAATACCCAAAAATAGCAACCAAAAGAAGGCTCTTATACCACTTGTTAGGGAAATTTGGTGCATCTCAGAGAAATATCCAAGAACAGTGGTGCCTTTGGTAACTTCAATTTTGATTATTACCTCAAAGACACAAACAACTATGTCCTAAAGCAGAAACAGACACAGTTCACTACCCACATTGATCCTTCTAAGAGAAGCACATGTAAATTCAACATCATCCAATAATAGATTCTAGAAGCAGAACCAACACAAATGAAAGATAAACAGAAAACCAGAACACACAAACTTACGTGGGGAAAACCCTTTCAGGTAAAAACCCCACACTCCAAAGATCAAGCCATTGTATTATTCAGCAACTGAAGGTTACAATACAATTCAGGCTCATAGCCTTTTTAGAGATTATATCTTTTTCATTACGGATACAATCTGGTAACCAAATCTCCCTCTGTACATTTCCTGATCAACCTCTCAAACCAAACAATCTTCGTATTGTTGCAATACCCTCACACAGTATATAGTATAGATCAACACGAGAGATCAACCATGGCATTCAGTCCTTGATCAGGAGAGAAGTTGACAGCATAAGCTTGCCTCTCACTTCCTCTGTTTTGGCCTCATGTCCTCGTCCTTCAAGCTAGCCACTCAACCCTCACTCTATCGATCACCTGTATCGAACAATCCAACTGAGCATCATCTTCTATTCCAAGCTACATTCATTTCATTTTTGTCTGTCAAGCTTCCTATTAGAACTACCACGATGAATTGTCTTCCAATGGTCCCCACTCGACTCTTCTGATTGGTCCAAGTTGCACCACATCAGACAGTCTTCACTAGGTCAAAAAGCATTCAACCTGTGTGACATGTCGGTGAGACACTAACCGTGTCTCCCCGATGCCATAGAGCCCATATCGTCATTATCGCCAAGAGACTTCACTATCGACAAGACATTATACCGAGTCTAGAAAGCTATCGTTCAGACTTCCCCTTGTCGCCAGGACATCATACTGAAGTTCTTCACATGTATCGCTATCACCAAGACACATCGCTATTGGTGAGATGTCATACCGAAGCTCCATAAGTCACATAGACATGAGAATTCACATCGTTGAGACTATCATCTATCACCAAGAGATCATACTGAGGTTCCAAAGTTATACCAAAACCATTGACGTCCATTGCATTCCTATCGGCAAGATTTTCCTCATCGGCAAGACTCATATCGCTATTCACAAGTCACACCGACCTCAACATTGCTATTAGCAAGACTTACTGCTCACCAAGGGGTTACACCGAGACTTCTTAAGTTACACTGAAGCATCCAATAGTCGGCAAGACATACTGCTTTCGCTGAGACATTACTCTGAATACTCACAAGTCATACTGAGCACCAAACACCAATCAACAAGACTTATTTCCATCACTAAGACCTCACATCGAGACCTTTGTGCTACTCCAAGTGTATATCGTTGGTAAGACACACCAACTGTCACCAAGAGTTCTTCCTAAGTGTTCAGGTCACCCTGATGCCTCTAGGATGAAGTTGTCAACAAGACATCCATATCGGTAAGACTTCTTACCAAACACCTAAGACTCTCCTAGAAGACTTCAACAGAAAATGTTGTTGGCGAGACAATAGCTATTGATGGGACCTCACACCAAAGTAAACAGATATATGATATGAATGGCCCGTCGGCCAAAGATCTCCATGGGCGGTGAGAGGTTATACTGAACAAAATTTCATAGTGATAGGCTCCTTCAGTGAGACAGACACAATGTCACAGTGACCTGAATAATTTCAACAAGGTTTCAACTGCTAGTCGACGAGACAACAGGAATATCACAACGACCATGCTTTCACAGAGGTTTCAGCCTATGATATTGAGGCAATAATTCCAATAGTCCAATGACAAACAAAAACCATACACAATGAAGACACAAAAATAACATAATAAAAAGTCAAACATAATGCAAACACTACACAATACCAACTAATATAAAAATAATGAAAAAAATATGCAAACATGATGCAAACATGCAAAGGGGGCATTATAATCATGGAATAGAAATATCTGCATAATTATTACTATGATCCATACCCAAGAAATTCATAAATCATAAGGATATAAAAGTACAATAATTTCTAGAACTCATGAATGAAAGTGTCATGGGCTAGTGAAGTTTGATATTTACTAGGTAAGCTTGATAAGAAACAACACAAGCTAGTGATGTTCGATATTCACTAGGTGAGTTTTTCAAATAGTAGCAAATCAAAACCACACAAGGGATAGTCAAGTCCAATATTCACTAGGTGAGTTTCCAAGTCAACCATATCAAGAGCTATAGTCCCAATAGTTTTGATAAGATAATACAAAATATGATCAATAAGTCAAAAATGTGTCAGAAAGGTCAACATGTGTGAACAAAGTGAAGTACATAATGGAATGTATGCCCCCACATTAAAGAAATTACTAACGACAATCGAGAGAAATTACCTTTTAGGTGGAATAAAATGATATTTGCAATATCATATGATATTAGAGTTTGTTGGAAAATCATATTCCAATGAAATATTTCATACAAAGTTGACTCGTGAAAAGGAAGGAATGACACATAAATACAACAAAGCTTTTGGGTCAACATTGAAGAGACCTAAATGTCTCAACACTTTGCATTGTTCTGAAAAGAGAATATGTTCACAGCATAAAGAAAAATGAAGAAACAAATAGATGAATGCCACAATAAATTCATTTTATTTGTATCCTTGTGCTAATAATATTAACGAGGGTCATCCAAAGAAAACTAACAAACACAAAGACATTCTAGGCAACACATTATGGGAGATCACATTACATGCAAGAAAACAGACATAGACATAATAGTGTTTTACACATATGATTCTATCTATAGAAAATTGTATGCATCCCAATCTTACTCATTAGAAATGGAAGACAGACAATAGGGTAAAGGAACTATAGCAAGTGTGGTACAAGGAGAAGTACCAAGTTTAACATCTAGTGGATCACTCATATTACGAGGATCATCATAGTCTTCTCCATCTAGATTCACCAATTTTGTAAATATAAGAGATAATTTAAACATTATGATCTTCTTTTTGTGCTTCTATTTTATCTTATAACTCACTATTATAGTGTATCATAATAGGCTACATATTAGTACTATTAGCATGATTGCGAGTACTAACATCCTTGTTTATAACTAATAAGATCTTTATTATTCACTTTGGTTGAGATAAATAGGTCTATATCTATGGGTTGGCAAGGGTGGTGGAGTGGAATTAGGTGATGATGAAGATGGATGACTCAGAGTTATTTCATTGTAATTTAGTTGTATGGATGGATGATCATTAGGTGAGGGTTTGTGACCTTCAACAAGATAGCAAGCTATAGCTCAATGTCTTTGTTTGCATTCTTTTTGTGCTTTGATTTTGTCTTGTACAAGCTTTACCTTGTGAAGGAGGAAATGAGGAATTTCCCAACATTGACCTCCCTTTTCTTCCATTGAAGGAGGAATCAATGAGACTATCAAAAGTTTAAAAACCATAGGACTCTTATGTTTTTGGTATAAAATCTTACTTTTCCTAAGGAGGAACAATTTTTATCCTTGAAGTATTTGTTGAATGGTTGTCTCGTAGTAATTTATAGGATGGAAAATGGGGAACCATCGCATATATGTCTAAAGGTTGAGGAAGAATACTCGATTTAGACCAAGGTTTTTTCAGTACCTATAAAGTAGAAGGAACAACCATTATAACCACTAGAGACTGAGGAGCCTTGGGAAACCTATTGCTAAGGGACAATTAGGCTATACACATAGGTTTAAAATTTTGATTTAACATAAATAAATGATCCTCATGAGGTTTAATGGGTTGGCTAGTTGAGGAAAAACGTACAATCTAATGAAAATTTTCCATAAGAGGCCTAAGGCTTAAGTCTACTATGGTAAATAATATGTATTTATTCTTTATTTGATTAAAATTTAACATATTAGTGGGTATGTGCAGAATCATGATGGGCCAAAAAGTGGCAATCTGATGGGTATGACTGACGACTTTTTTTTTAATCCAAAATTGATGAAACAAAAAGGGTTTTTAAAGGATATTCTCAACTTTCCACCAATATAAATTATGTTTTACTTTGAATTTTATAAATAATTATTATTCATTTTCTATTCAAATTACAATTAAAGTCCCGATTGATAGACTAATTGAAAAACATCTATAACTTTCAAATAATATCACATTTTTGAATCCAAAACATGTGTCATTCTATGCTTCACATACTATAGGATTAAAAAATAAAATTGAATTTCATGAAGTTCACCAAGTTAAGGTGGTCGGACATACGGGTTTTATATTTTTTAAAGTAATAAAAATTCATAATTAATTATTTACTTGGAAAAAATTACAAAAAAGTGCATCACATCGAGACATGAGTCCTCTACTTATATCTAAAATATTATAAAAAAATATTATCATTTTATTATGGTTAAGGTGGCCAGATAGACACCTACTTCTTATTTTTTCCCTGAAATTTAAGTACTACTGCATTGAAATTTCAAATGTTCACCAAATATATTTTTATTTTTTTAAACAAACCTAGTAGTTTAGAAACTAAATTCAATTTTCTACAGATTCTATTCTTACATATTTTTAAAATAATATTGATAACTTATTCAAATTTTTAAGTCAAGTTGCCTAGCTCTGATTTTTCTGATTTTTTGCCACTTAAGGGCCTATTTTTTCCATGATGATCCTACACATACCCTAGTATATAACCAATGGGACCACATTCATGGAGCTTAGGTCCAAATTTTATTGGAAGAGCTATTAGACCAATAATATGGAAAATAGAACCACCATGAGCCTTTAATAATGCTTTCAATTATTCATAATTATTTTAATAAAGTTCATGAACATATAAGAATTCTTCAATGATCAAGTTCAGTTCACACACAAGATTAATGAGTATTCCCTTATGGGCTTATCATTGATTATACTAGTGATATAAAGAATACCATTAGGTGTAAGTAAAGAAGCATCAATATGTGTGAAAATTATCAATAATAGATTGGTTGGAGCCTTAAGAGGTTGATCTTTAATCATGTTGACAGAGTTGGATAGATCATTATCATTTTCTTCATTATCACTTTACTGTAGAAATCTAGTTAAATGATTTATTAATGGGTTTATATATATTTTTTAAGGTTTGATTAGGTGGTAAAACCCATTTATTTCCTTTTTTGTTTACACTAGCCAACTAGATAATATTAGAACCGATGAGGTTTTTCACTCAGTGCTTAAGATGCATACACCTTTCCATATCATTTCCAAGTGTACAATGATATTGACAAAATTTTCTTACATTAAAGTTCATTGGTAATGGTTTAGTTCTATCAATAGGTCTAATTCGAGGAAGTTGAATCCTATTTTTATTTAACAATTGCAACATAATAGCATGGAGAGAATGAAGCAATTATAAAAAAATTCTATCTCTTGGCCAAAATTGATATGGCATTATAGATGTAGTGGTAAAGATTGGAATAGAATGAAAGGTTGTAGGAAAGGAAACTTGTTTTCCTTATTGATTTTGAGCTTTAGTAAAGGCTTGAGCACAACTAGCCTGTGTAGGAATGTTTGCATCAACTATATGAGTGAAGCTATACAACACTTCTATTCCTTCCAAATCATTGATTATTTTCCTAATTTTATACACAAGAGGAACATTTTTAGCCAAATACTTATTAGTTAAGTATTATTGAATTCCTTAAAGGTCTTTGTCCAATTGTTTAAGTTTATCTTCAAGGAAATGGGCAACAATAGCCTCCACGTCCACATATATGTTAAGTGATGATGAAGACATAGATAATATATGGTTAAGAAGAGAATTGATGATAGATTGAGTAGATGTAAAACATTGAGTGAAAGATTTATAATACTCGGAATCAACACCGGATGTGATTGTAGCACAAGAAGCCATACATCTAAACCTATATCTCATAGGGGTATTAGATATGAAACACCAAGTTATGAATCTGATTAATTTACTATAAGATTCAAAAACCTTAAGTGCTCATATAATGAAGAGAAAAAAAGATGATAGTGATAGAAATTGATACAATTTTCAAATACAAAACATAGATCTAAATATATGGATAGAAATTGATATAATTTTCAAATACAAAACACATATCTGAATAGCAATAAAAAAGATAGAATAAAAAACTAAATTTTCTTTTTTATGATTCAAATAATTGTCTTTAAAGACGATTAAAAATAGGTTTGGTTTCATATTCAATTCAAATAGGGGAGAGGGACTACTAATCGTGTGGGCTAACATTGCAAGCATGTAGCAATTTTTTGGAATATTGTAGGACCATTTTTTTTTTTTGAAATATGGACTGGCTTTTATCTATCTATAACTAAGGTTTGGAGTTGTAACTCATCCTGCAACTTGCCACATCAACACATCTACTAAGAAGTGTCAAAGATTTGAATTTTAAAGATTCAACCAAAACTTAATCATGGTACCACTAGTGTTGGACAAAAAAATATCATTTATTTCTTGTAAAATATCATATTTTTATTTAAAATAAAACTTATATGTAACCTAAATGGACCAAATACCTATTGGTAACCATAAATCTTTGTTATCTCTAGCTTGTATATTAAACACAAATGGAAAAATAGTTGAACACTTAAACTTTTTGAAAATCCTTCACATTTGATGGGAAAATACATGGCATCTATTGTGCCCACCTTTTATATTTGTGATAGGACAAACTATTAATGTGAAATACTCCAATGCTTGTACATTGCTACCCCAATAGTTGTACACACAAGAACAATATTTTTTCACTATGATAACAATACTTGTTTAAATGAGTGTCTTATTTATAAATGATAATTTTATTTTATAAATGACACACTTATAGTGGACAGATATGATATTTGTTTTGAGGCAAAAAATATTTATTTCACTTCTTCATGTGAATGTATTTATGTTTATTTTATATAACATTCATAGGTTCTCACACATTCAATATTGGTACATCTTGACCAACATTTGGTTATTTTTCTATTTAGATGTGAACTATTTATTTGCAATATATAGTATAAATATGTGGTAAGACTAAATATTATAGGCACAAGTGCTACATGGTCCAACTACTAGCCCCTCTCTCCTAATGTTGAATAGACGTCGTCAATGACCCCATGAATCTGATTTTTATACTAGTCAAATCAAGATATTTTATTAATTCTTTACCAACAACTGAGGTTGAATAGGTCTCATTTATTTCTCATGTAGCAGCACTGCAATTAGTAACATGGTCCCCACAATCTCATTTATTTCTCATATAACAGCACTGCAATTAGTAACGTGGTCCCAACAACTGAGATTAAATAGGTCTCATTTATTTCTCATCTAACAGCACTGCAATTAGTAACATAGCCCCTCTATATCAAACAGTGATAAAAACCTTGCACATGACTTGCACATGACAAGCAAATAAGCTCAGTAAATTTTTCTGAGAGATTAAGTTCAGTAAATAAGCGTTTCGTATTCAAATTTCACATACATATTAAAGCTCAACTGAGAAAAATCTGATTTGAATGTCCCGTGTCTCATAAAATCCTATATCGAGATATTCTCTCACCTCTACGTGTCAAATGACCAATTTCATATCCAAGCAGGTCTGATGTGTCAGAGAAGGATATAAACCAAATTTCATGACGTCCTGGGTCTACATGATATCGAAATGTGACCTGTTGCAAACATTAAATGCGAGAAAGAATCAACTGAAGTGTTTCTAGAGAAAAGCTTGAACACAAAAAAGTAAACTAACATAGGTAAAATGTTGAAAAAATGGGGTTTAGAAAGTTTTATGGGGTCACTTTAGAGATGACATAAGGGTGCTTCAAAGATGACAAGCTTAATGTTCTGGACTTGAAAGTTCCAGTTAACTGTGATTTATAGGGACGTAGGTTCTTGCAGATTGATGATGAAACAAGATCGACATGAAAGAATGTCTGAGCCCCAATGGATGGCATGTTTAATCTAGTAGATGCGTAATGCTGAGCATATCAAAATTTATAGAGATCTCAAGTCTGAACATGAGTTACGTAAGCATTACAGACATGAATGTTCCTGCTCAAAATGATTAAATAGATAGATCAAGTCAAGGCACAAGCAACCTACCACAAGCAAACATGAAGACAAACCGTAAAGCATAATGGAAAACTAGAGCAAAGGTTTAAATAAGAATGTGCAAGTCATAATGACTCCTGTATAGATTGAAATGAAACTATAGCTTCATAGGCACAAACAAATAATAAAATCAAATTTTAAATATGCCGTAGACTATGGGTGGACCATAGAAGCTTAAATAAGTGTTTTATTTGGGGATAACTATAAATTCTGCTTGAAGTCATGTATGTTTTTAAAAAAATAATGGTTTCAGTAAAGAGGTATTCAAAGGGGTTGATTGAAAGTTATGTCAAACTATCTTTAGATCAAAATCGGTTTTTATAGTCTTTTAGGCTTAAATCAAATATTAGCAAAGTTTCTTGCATACCTATCAAAATATTAAGAAAAGGTTTCAATTTTGTTTCATTTTTAAAAGATCAAATGAAGTCATTGAAAATGGTATTTTACATGTATGTATCTCTCATTGTTAAATTTTTGAGAAAGTTAATTTGTATTATGTTTTCTCATATTATATTTTATTAAATTATGTGAATGTAGATCCATTACAAAAAAATAAAATGACTTTGATTCCAAATATTAGAAAAAATAAGAAAGTATTGTTTTTAAAATAATTGAAAAAATATTTCCCTCCACATGGATGACCTTGTTTTAATAGAAATAATGAAATATATCTTAAGAGAAATGAGATAAACTAAAATATAGATCTAAATATATTTTTAATACCAATTAAAATGTTCTAAAAAATAGAGTTACTCATTTAATTCTAAGAAATTGTCAAAAGAGTTGTTGTTTTTAGTGAATATTATGTGATATGGTAAAATGTCACTCAATAGTAAATAAAAATTAAATTGTTAAAATAAAAATAATAGAAATATTCTTTCAATTTTTTTTAAAAGTTAATAATTGAATCTAGACAAAAGTTCCAAACTTTAGAGGTTTACATCATCTTTAAATTCTTGTCTATTTTTTGATATAATTCAAAATAATTGAAAAATATTAGGATATGATTTGAGTGGTTCAAAAATTTAAAAAGTGGGGCACACTATTATGTTGTCACCCATGAAAGAAAATTAGAAAATTCATGGGAAAAACAATACTCTCATATTGGTTATAGATAAGCTATGAACATCCTCTAGAGTAAATAAAAGGTCTAAGATGTTGAGGTAGAAATTAAATATTAGAGATATTATTTAAGACTCCATGATTATGGGTAATATAAGATAAGTTTTCTAAGTGAATCCTTGGCACCCACCCTACTGTAGGTACCCAAAATTTAACCAAATCAAAGCTAGCAAATAGAGAAGGGAGTTTGTGTTGTTGAAAGAAACCCACACAACCTCTTTAGAGGTCTACAAAATCTTGTTGTAGGAGAAATATTTAGTTGTAGGTAAACAAAACTATGCTATAGGTGCAACAATAAATTATTATAAGAATAAAAGTCTATATTGCAAGAACCTAAGTACTAATATATAAGAGTTTGACCACATAATGCATACTCACAAAATACCTATATATTCACACATAGAAAATAACCAAGTTTTTTAGCCATAAATCTCATAAAAAAATATCATCAATAGAAGAGGACACATTCTAAGAAAGAAAAATATTAAAAGGTTAATATTTTATTTCATATATCTCAATATATAGTAATTTATACATAGTTGCTTCTCTTAATAATATTGAGCAAAAATCTAAGATTCCTTTATTCTCCTCTTTCCTATTGTTTGTCTATCACATGCTCCTTTACTTTTTTGTCCTCCTCTTGTCTACTTTTTGGTTTATCCCCTTCTGGTTCTTGAGAATTGGCCTCTTCCTCTTCTCTCTACTCTCTTCTTTTCTTTTCTCTTAAAATCCCTCTAAGATTTGGAAACATTTCCAAGATCCCAACTAAAAAGGGTGGAATTTTCAAAATCCTATAATAAATATTCAATCACTCTTCTCTAGGTTCAAAAATCTCACTCAGACTCCATTTTTCATACTTTTTTCATTAATGCGCTAGTAGGTAGGTGGTTTCTTCCCAAAGAGGTTAAGAAAAATAAAAACTTAAATCACCAAAAACTTGTACTACCAAAATAAAATAAATACATAACACCCCTACATCAAGTTAATGGGGTACAAAAATTTGTGAGACCTGACTCATCTAAAATTTTGTGTTGCTACTAGTCAAAATTTTAGTTGGTGTAGAAACAATATTGATACTACAAGTTAATAACACTATTGATGCAAGCTAATCTAGTAGCACTCAATATTTATTGGGATTAACCAAGTGACATCCTCCACTAGTCTAATCTTCCATTTAACCAAATATTCATTGTATATTTTCCCCCTACTCTTACTAACCACTCTTGATTCCAAAATACATTCAATCTCCTCTCATAGTGCACAAAAAAAGTATTGAAAATTAGATAAATTCAAAAACATGTAGGTAGCTCCAACTCATAACCATGTGGTGAAAACATCTTGATAATTTTACATCTAGTCCAATCTTCTTCCACTTTATCTTGTTATAGACCATGGCTCATAAATACATAATTTTGTAGATGTGAAAGTACCATATCTTCAACTTCAAAATCAAATTTTCTCCTCTTAAAATATTGCCTCTCTTTTTATTTGTTTCTACTCAAAGAGAGTTTTTATCTTACATGGTGCAAATCTTGCATATTTTTTGCAAACTCTTCTCTTTTAGCACTTCACTCATAAATCTTGATCTATGTAAGCTCCCTAAATTATAAAATACTCGTAGCATTTTATCCATAAATAATATAGAATATATTCTTACATGTATATTTGTTACCTAAGTCATTATATAAAAAAACATCTTGTGATAGTATCAAATCCAATTGCTTAGGCTTCTCACCAAGCAAGCAGCTTAAGAAACTTCTTAAGCTTTGATTAACAACTTTGATCTATCCTTACATTTGAGGATGATATACAAAGATGGACTTTAAATCAACACCTAATTTCTTCCAAATTGTCCTTCAAAAATGTCCTACAAACTTAGTGTCATGGTTTGAAACTAAACATTTTGGTAAGCCATGCAAGCTAACAATGTTTGTGAAAATTAAATTGGTAAGATGTTTAAACAAATAAAATCAAAGGCTATAAAACATAAATAGCTTGAATACAATTGAAAACTATAAACAAATCAAATCTCTTTGTCTACAAAATCCACTACAAACCTCAATAAATGATATAAAATGTCAATTTGTTAAATTGGAATGTAGATTCATTCTCAAATAGCATAAGACCAATAAGACAATGAGGATAGATTTGAAAAACTAGCCTTGCTTACATGTATAATGCATCCAAAATGATGAAGAAAATGAATAAATTTATAGACTTAGCAGATGTGGATGAGGATTAGGATATGAGTTAACTATAAAATCATTAGAGTCAACTCAATTGAGAAAGAAAAAGTTTCTATTTCAAATAGTGGAGAGGATAATAGTGGATTGCTCAACTTAAATATATGATAAGTGTGAACATGAATTGTTCAACTATAGATTGAGTTAAGTAATGAATATGTAAGAGGTTTCTAATTGAAAGGAGTTAACTAAAGACTACTAAGTGAGATGTAGTTAACTATTAATGGAAGAAATAGTTAACTAAATAGGTAACTAGAGTTAATTTATGAGTTAGAAAAGCAAATTTAATTTAAAAAATAAAATTAGACCATATTTAATTACATAAATTAATATTATTTAATTAATTAATTAAATATTATTTTATTAAATGGATAATGATAATTAGTAAATGATGTGATAATTATAAAGTGATAAATGATTTGATTAATGTGATAGAAGATTAGTGTGATGAAATAGTTAATCATGGTAAATTAATGATCAACTATTGGAGAATGATTAAGGGAATATTTTTAGTGTATAATAATTGTGGAATTATTGGTCTTTTTGCAAGATATAAAATGAGTCATTTTTCAAAAATATATCAGCAACCACAAAAACATAATCCTTACTTCTTTGTGTTTTTGGTAGTTCAAGAACAAAATCCATGCTTATGTCATCTAATGGTTTGTTTGGTATGGGTAATGGTCGATTTAGTCCATTTTGACTGCCTACTTTGGCATATTGAAAAACTTGACATCATTGCATAATTTTTTAACTTTTGACCTCATCCTTGGCCAATAATATTTTTCACTAAGCAATGTCATGGTCCTATCAGCTCTAGAATATTCAAACCACCACAATGCTTTTTTATTATTTAATTATGTCCCATTGATCCTTGAACTATGTATAGCCATTTTATTTTGAATAATAATTCATCCTATATAAAGTAATCCATCCAAGGTGTCTTATCCACATTAGTAGGCTCCATACATGTTTTCTATGCATCCTTAAATTCCAAATCATTTAGGTATAAATCCTTCATAGCAACAAACCAAACTACATCAAATATGATTTAAGTCAATAGTACTAATCTCCTTCTTGAAACATTTTCTACTTTGTTTGAAGTCCCACTTTGATGCTTGAGAATAAAATCATAACCTTGTAGGTATTCACAACACGAACATCTATCATTGGTTAATCTTGGTTTGGAAATTAATAAATTATAAAGCATGATGATCCATGTAAAGCACAAACTCCTTAGGAAGATAATAATGTCACTTTTTCTTCAAGGCCTACACAATGGCATAGAACTCTTTATCATAAATGAAATACCTCTTCTTAGCATCATTAATTTTTTAACCAAAATATACAATAGGTCTACCCTCTTGGTTGAGAGCAAGTCCTATGGCTATCCCACTCACATCATAGTCCACTTAAAATACTTTTACAAATTTTGGTAAGCCAACATGGGTTCCTTCGTGACCTTCAAAATCTCAAAACTCTTATCTACTAATGTTGTCCACTTAAACTCTTTTCTATGTCCCATTGTGGTTGCAGTTATAGGTACACATAATCCACTATAATTTTGAATAAATCCATGATAAAAGCTACCTAAACCATAAAATTTCTTAACTCATATATGCTTCTAACTCTAATCCATTATATTATTTCTTGAAACCTTTTCTAGATCCATTTGCAACCCTTTAAGTATCTAAAAAGGATAAATTAATCCTTCATAAAACTACATTGAATCTCTAAGTTTTAGCCATTGCAAGATGTGCATAATCTACAATAAATGTTTTTCCCTACTATTGCTAAAATTTAAAATATCATCAAGGTAAAAATTTATGAAAATTTTCCTAAATAATGGTTTCAATGCCTTTTTCATCAACCACCTAAGTGCATTTGTTAATCCAAAGGGCACTATTAAATAAGGAAAATGAATTAAGAGTATATTTGAAAAAATATATAAAAAGATCAATTAAGTCTATTATGGAATTTATGGAGAATGCGATGAGCATGCAACGAAGGATTTCCCATCTAAGGTTTTTAGACTAATGGGGGAAAACAGACAAGAGAACTAAAATGATGAAAGAGAAATGGATTATGTGAAAGGATTGGTGGAAAGGCCATATTTGCAAGACCATTCATATACATGGTACCTAAGTGGCAGAACCAAAGAAACATAAATTCCTTACAAACCCAACAATATTAGGGATAATATGATGATAGAAGCCAATGTAGAGGAGATATCTAGGCAATGGTAGAGAGAGAAGGAGAAGGAAAGATGCCACCTACTTTAACTATGAAAATAAGGGCCATTTTTATAATGATCGAGTGATAATAAGAAACAATGTGGGTTGTGTGGAAGTACTAATCATGATTTTTTAATTGTGGGAAGGAACTTCAACATATTATAAAATTGCAACACCGTAGTATAAGAGCAATGAATTATAAAGAATAAATTACTCTAAAGGAGGAAGAATCTTGAGGAAAGTACCAAAATATCCTAATCATGTAACAAGGAGATGTCAAAAACTATAGCAGTATGAATCTAAAACCATTGAGACTAGATATTCAAAAGGAGAATATAAAGTCAACACAAAATAAAAACATAATAAGAGAAACAAGGCATCAGTGTTCACTAGAGAGAAGCTAATACAAAAAATGAAATTAACATAACTACCAAGAATGAAACCACTAAAGATGAAGAAGAAATCCATCCCACTAAATAACATCATGATCAAATTATGGAAGAAACCATGAAAATAATTACAAATCAACATTAGAAAGTAGAGAAAAAAAGTTACTTTTTTCTGAACAAGAAATGCTCATACTAAAGAAACTTATATAAATGACAAAATAGTATAATATCCTAGAAAAAATAAAATAGCTTTATAAATAATAGAATAAACATAATTTCAACTAAAATAAATAAGAACAATAGGGAAAAATGAAAACAATAGGAAAATTATACATATCATGATTAAGTTTTCAGTATTAATAATATGAAACTCAAAAATGTGATTATGGAATTAGGAGCTAACATATTTGCATGATCCCTAAAAGGGTTTGGGAATAGTTAGGGAATGTAGAAGTAAGAGTCATGGGGGTAAAGAAAATAGTAGAATTTGAGGTAGTTGCAATCAAGGAAAATTTTGATTCATTCATTGAAATTCTTGGATGGAGATGGTTTGTTAACACAAATGTGATTACATATTTGTATAGGAGTGAATTTTCATCCCATGTGTAAATTCCCCCTTTTCTTCTTTCCACTTTAGAAAACCAAGTTTGAAGGCTTAATTCCACCTAAGCCCACTGCTTACATCCCACTTGGCATCTGTTTTGACGGTTAGTGGAGGTGTTTCTATCAGGATGCCCACACAATGCGCAAATGTCTGCATGGCGCGCTGACGTCCCTAGCAGATTCTTGCAGTTGAACCTGCAGAGGTGTTACACTTATCATTAGGAGTCAAGTTGTAATACCCCCTTCGGCTAACCAACCCAAATATGGTTGTTTCTTTCATTGACTAGGTATGTGCAGGATCATCATGGAAAAAATAGGCCCTTAAGTGGCAAAAAAATTAGAAAAAATAGAGTTAGGAAACTTGACGTAAAAATTTGAATAAGTTATCTATATTATTTCAAAATATGTAAGAATAGAATCTATAGAAAATTGAATGTAGTCTCTAAACTACTAGGTTTATTTTTTAAAAGAACCTATTTGGTGAAAATTTGAAATTTCAATGTAGTAGTACTTAAATTTCAGGGAAAAATAAGAAGTAGGTGTCTGTTTGACCACCCTAACCACAATAAAATGATAATATTTTTTTATAATATTTTAGATATAAGTAGAGGACTAATGTCCCGATGTGATGCATATTTTTTTGTAATTTTTTTCCAAGTAAATAATTAATTATGATTTTCTTATTACAACTTTTAAAAAATATAAAAACTCATATGTCTTACCACCTTAACTTGGTCAAAATTCATGAAATTCATTTTTTTTATTTTTCAATCGTATAGTATGTGAAGCATAGAATGTGACACATGTTTTGGATTCAAAACATGTAATATCATTTGAAAGCTATAGATGTTTTTCAATTAGCCTATCAATCAGGACTTTAGTCATAATTCAAATAGAAAATGAATAATAATTATGTATTAAATTCAAATTAAAGCATAATTTATATTTGTCCCACTACCAAGCTTGAAAATTTATTTTCACATTTCTAAGTACCCATTTGGCATATTGTTATTTTAACAGATTTTTCCTGAAACTGGATTGTCGCCCAACTTGGCGTAAGTGTCCCAGTCAACATTTCCAGTCAACTTTGTAGGATTCTAGAGCCTCTCTACATCAGATTCCATATTCTAGGTGCAGCTCTCCAGCCCTGTCTAGTATTTTCATCATTTACTTGCATTCTTAGGTGTTTCTAGATATCATAGTGTGTTTTCTAGAATTTTGCATTTTTTAGGTTTAACATCATTAAATAATTTATTTTTTAGTTTTCTACACTAGCACATCATATTTAGATAAATTTCATCCATTTTACATTAATCTTGAGTGTAGACATTAGCATTTTGGCCCCATTTCCTCTCCTTTTAGGTGAAAAACCTAGAAGAGTTAGAGGCAACTTTGGGCAATCCAAAATCATTGTTTACATTTTTATACCATAGATTTCTAGGAAAATAGGAGAGTTATCAAACACATCTATCATATGCTCTATTGTATCTAACATGTTTTCTCATTATGCAAGTATAGTCAAATCTTTGTTACTATTTTGTTTCATCTGGTACATCATGTGGAGTAAAATATGGCTCCCATGAGGGTTGAGCCTAGCATGCTTCCCTCTTGTGGTATAAGGGGTAGGAATGTAAGAAAATTTGAGCAACTTGATCAAATTGATGATAAATCTATTCTTGATGCATTAAATCAATATGGAATCATATCACTTGATCAACTTTTATTATCAGATTCAAAAGATGGAACAAAACAGTCTGAATTATCAAGAAAGATTACTCTTCATCATTTCACAATGAACCAAACTATAGGCTACCATCATGTTGATCAAAGGGATAGCCATGGAGAGGAAAATAAATACAATGAAAAATACAGTGCTTTCACTAATTTAGAGCACCAGGGGTACCTACTTACCAATCATGTTCCTCAACATTTTTTTCTTCTTATAAATCTTACCCTACTGGATATGTCTTTCAATCTTCTTAAGTGGATCCACCTTAGTCAAGGAAAACATGATGTGATGACAGTCTATGAGAGGAAAGTATTTTTGCACAACAAGTGTGATGACAACTATAAGCTAAGGGAGTCATAACAATTCCAAATACAAGGGACATTGTATATCTATGCATGGATAATCATTATGGAAAAGGAGCTATCAAGTCCTATTAGGAGTTGTCATGAGCTACATGGAGCAGTTATAGGTGATGAGTGAAATGTATGGTCAAGGCCACCATTTCAATGTGTTGTCCCAAAAGGAAATGCATGAGAAATAAAAAACACATTGATGCAAATGAGTAACTAAATGCATTTCCAATCATCATTATATGAAGCAGTGAAAGCATGGTTTATGTTTATGTGCTTAGGCAGAGGGAAAAGGTTCACTGTTTGTTTCTAGAACAAAGCATTTGTGACAAGATCATCACTATAGCAAGATAAAAGAATAAGTGATGTAGAAGATTGTAAGTGGCTTTATGTTATCCATGGTACAACCATACTCAAGTAGATTGCATAGTGCAAGAATAATGTGAACACCAAAGCTTTGTTGATGATTGCTGCATTTTTAGAATACTTTGCACTAGTTTCTTTCTAGGTTACAAGCTTTTGTAACAATGTTACTTTTAGTTTTCCAAAAGAGTTTCTAGTTTAAAAGTAGCATCTTATATAGATGATCATAATGAAATGACTATCCACAAGCAACAGTTAAGCTAACATGAACAAAAGAAAGAACCACCTACAAAATGCATTGGTATTTGGCAATGATTTTCAAGTAAAAAAAAAGGAAAACATTAAAGTGGTTGTGATAGCATCATCATTCAAGTAAGAGATGATGGATCACAATGAGGAAAAAACAAGTCCATTATCCCACAAGCATTGTATAGGAGACTGTACAGTCTCATAGGCATTGAGCATAGTTATGTTCATGGTGAAGAGAACCCAGATGATAGTCAAGGCTATGCTGAAATAGAAGGATCAAAGATGAAAGGCCTAAAAGGAAACATTAATAGGAAAGATACAGTTTAGAAAATTATGAAACTACAAATGTTCATCATGATTACGAAAATTCAATCAAGGATGTACAACATTTGCATATTGCAATCATTGTCCCAGCTAGTAGGAAGAGCATCACATCTCAACAATTTTGAGAGTTAGTTTCTTTCTATCACAGGTTGAGCAGAAATGAACCTATCAAATATTCTAGAAGTGCAATCTATAGTTCAAGACATCAGATCAAAATGTAAGGGTGATGATAATATTGGAAGGAATATGAAAGAGACAAGCCAAATCTATAGGCATAATCTAGAACTATGTCCAAACATATGAATGATAGTCCCATAAGGAGTATGCAGTCCTCAATGTGCCAGTGAGAACAAGAATGTAGTTTTGAAGATTTTATCTTTGCAGTAGTAACATGTAGGATATGTCGATAATAATCTTTTTGCTAATAGAAAAAGAGATAAGTATGAGTTTATTTATAGGGCCACAAATTGACAAATAGAGAGAATATTTCAAGATAGTGTTTAAAGGTCTCTTGCAAGCAAAGCCCTTGATTTAGCAAAAGAAGGGAAAAAGGCCAGAAAGTCATGAACGTATTCCTGAAGATGCATAGCTTGATGAGTCATGGCCTGCAAGTTTTTCAAAAGGATAGTATTCATGAAGGAATGGAAAATATGCGTAGAGTCTATACCCATACTGCACAATGGCATTGAATCATTTTACAAACCATTTTTTCTTCACATGGTAGCATTTTCTTGTGTAACAGTTGATTATGATAGCTTTTTTTTAAACTAATCAACCTCTCGTGAAATCTCATTCATATTCTAATTGTGTACAATCTTATCACAACAAGTTGATTATGACACTGTTGGCCACTACTACTTGGCACCATGAGAGAAACAAGATGCCATGATTTTAAGACCAATGCAAAAAATGTCAGAGGAAGTAAACCTAGAAACAAAAAAATGCATCAAAGGTCAAGGAAAAGGGTTTTTTGATCGTGCCATTTCCATCATTTTTTTAGAAAAATAAAAGCATATCTTGTCCATAGAGTAGTTATAATGGAGAATGCACAAGAATTTTGTCAAAAACCATGGAGTCTATTGCATTTTAAAAAAATATATGCTAAAAATGAATGCATTTTCACCATTTTTCTATTATAATGGAATCAAAACTCTAGGAAGAAATTCGAGTTACAGAAATCCAGGTGGAAAAATGCAAAGGAGATGCAAATTTTGGCTTACCTCAGCTCAACTTCCCCATTTTCTTCAACACCTGTTAGTCTTAGAGAGTTCTAAAATGCAAACCCTAGTCCCCATGGCGGTTGAGTGCAGAGTCCATTTTCCAAAGTTGAGAATGCAAAATGGGGAGCGAACAATGTGGAGTTCGTTGTTTTGTGTTTAGGGTTTGAGTTTTACCTAATTTGATTTACGACTTTTATCACATTGAATTAAAATTAAAATTCCCCATTAATACCTTTGTGGTATTTTATTTCACCTTTGCATATATTTTCCTTCATGCCTAGGCTTTATGCCTTATTCCAATTTTTTATGATTTTGAGAAATCATAGAGCCTTGATGCCTTAGGGGAATTTCACAATATTTGGAGTGGGGAATAAAATATTTAATGTTCCTTTCATATATCTTATGCATAGGAGTCTTTAGGACTTTGATTTTTTTTGCATTATGATCTCCCATATAGGTGGATCCTTGTTTTTATTTTTGCATTGATTTTAAATGTGAAACATTTTAATTAAGTGATAATTTATAAATCACTTAATTATAAACGTTATTTTAAATGCAAAGTAAAGGTGTTATGATATGCAAATGCTTCAAAGGGGGATATAGTTGGAATTGTTATAATTGCAAGATGGAGGTGCTTGAACACACCAAAGGTATGAGTCAAAGTAGTTGGAGACAAGATTGAATGAAGATGATTGACCAACATGTGGAAGGTGTGTGGGTTGTCTTTGACTAAGTTTTGGAGGGAATGAGTGCATTTGGAGGTAGTTTCTCAAGCTTTTAGTGTGACTTGGATCATGGCTTGACTTTTCTGCATTTTGGTGACCTTTTGAAGGGGTTTTGGAAGCTTCCTTTTTGGATTTCCTGTTGCATCCGACCAAAAGCTTCTAGAAGGATATGTGTGGGGTAGTTTTTCAAAGAAGCATAAGTAACTTCAAGTAGAGGTTTTGGAGTCAGTTCTTTCTTTTTTCAGCAAGAATTGTAGCTTATTTTGGAGCTCTTTCAGGTAGAAGACAACATTGTGACTCAATATCAAAAATGTATAGTAGTATGTAACACCTTTTTATTAATGAAATTTAACGTTTTACCTTCTTTGAAGCTATCTCATTGTATGCAGTTTGATGAAGAATGAACATATTGTGGGTTTGATAACTCCTTTAATGTTTATCTCATTTTTATCACCTTTAGGTAGAAGAAAACATATATTCTTGTAGGTTGCAAGTTGTGTAGTGGTTCAAATAGCTACTTTAGTTGTGAAAGAACTATTTTCCTTCAAAAGTGTTAAGAGAACCAAGCCTCCTTGCAAAATTATGCATCAATATATACAAATATCCGAGTTGTGTTAAGTTAAGTGTTATCTCTTAAACTTTGCACCCTGACTGAGTTATGAAACTCAGTAAGCTAGAGAAACATGGCAAATTTTCTAGGCTGTGGGTCACCTAATAAAGGAAAAGAACCTCCGGAGAAGGCTGGCTTCCTAGCTGGTTATCACCATTTTACTAATTCTATTTTATGGAAAAGGGAGAAATACTGCTAAAAAAAAATGTTGATGAAGGTAAAAATGAAGTGATACACCAAGACTAATAAACAAAATATGATCATAGAATAATAACACAAATTATCAAAATTGAGATATACCTAAGTATGCACAATTCATTGTTGTGTGTTAATGCATAAATACTTTACTAAAAGGTCTGCATACAAAAATTTGCAAAAAAGGAAGTTAAATTCAGGATTAACAAACAATATGTATTAAGTAGACACAATCAGTAACCTGCATGAACAAACTAGTTGCAGAAATGCATGAACATGTGAGACAGAGCTATGAGGAAAAGTGATTTCACTGCTAACTTGATCAATCACTCACATACACTAATCTGTAAAAATAATAAGACAAGAGATAAATCACCAAAAATAATGAAGATCTCCACTATGAATCATATTTAGATAATGCAGTTACAAAAGTATGCCAAATTGTCACAAAGGACTGTAAAACTCACTCCAAGCTAGAATCTTCATAATTCAGAACTAACTAATAATGAGTTACAAAATGAGAATATATCCAACACTCAAGTTGCTCCACAAAACAAGGATCTAGAAATCCTTGGGTCGGATGCAACAATAAGGCCTAAAATATAGCCTTCAAATCCACTTCAAAAAGTGCTCATGTTGGATGAAAAAGTCATGAAAGACTTAATCCAACCATAACTACTCCTAAAAGTGTTTGAAAAAATCCTATATTCTCTCAACAAAGAGATGAATCACCCTATCTCTTCTCCACATGTTCCCAAACTGAAAATAACCTCCCCTTATTAGTGACATGCCATCAATACGAACATATCTCTATCCCTCCTTTGACTTGATCATATCACACATGTTCCTATAGTTTTTCATTCTAAAAGAAATATTTTAAGTAAAAACTGATTCATTAAATATCACTTTACTTAAGTATTTTACAATGAAAACTAATGGAAAAATAGAAAAACTCACCATGTATTCGGTGATGATAACTTACAAAGTCACAAAAATAGTGACATGGTATACTTTAGAAGAAGAGCTTAAAATATCATAAACTCTTCAAAGGAATTGGAAATAAAAGGCACAAGCCACAGGTCCATTAGTTGACACTTTGCTTTTTTTGAACAAAGGATAAAATCCCAAACTCCATCGACAACTTTTAGGGTTATGAAAACCCTAAAAAAAAGGCAAAAGTAAAACAATCACTTCATTTGGCATTGAAGCTTCAAAAGGAAGTTGAGTCGTCGACACAATATGGAGCTCGACCTGTAGGTTTTCTATGGAAGATTTTCATAGCTTCAGAAGCATTTTTCTGCATTTTCATGGCTGTCATTCTCAAAAAACCATAGGTAAACTATTCAAATTTCAAAAACAAAATAAAAACATTTATTTTATTTGATTTAAGAACTTCATGGGCCGTGACCATAAATATTTCATGATGCATTTTTGTTCTTTTGTGAATTTTCTAGAGTTGCATAGGTGTCGCCATGAAGATTTCATCAGAGCTTCTGTAGAAAATATTTTCACAGCCATAAAGATATTTACTTGTATTTCCTATCATTTTCATGAAAGACACAGAAGGTAAGCATTATTGCTTTTCCTCTTGAAGAAAATGGAGATTTCTGTTAATTTCATGGCCACAGGCTTGCACTGTTTCTCACCCATTTATTATTTTTCATTTTCTCTTTCACTTCTGTTGACATGGAGACCTCAAGTGTTCTATCAATACGAAGTCATCTCCTTTAGAAAAAGAATTTAAAAGAAAGAGGCGCAAGCTGGGTAAGTTCATACTGTTGCTCTATTGTCTTTTCTATAGATTTATTCATTTCTCAATTCATAGAAACCCTCAATTGTAAGTTTTCTAGGGTTTATCTCTTTAAATGGCCACAATCTTATGCATTTCTCTTTAAGAACTTGGCTTATCTTTGTAAAAAAATTGAGAACTTTGTTTTCTGTAATCATCCCTACTCCTTATTTTCTTAAGAGATAAATGAGGTCGATTGAGGTGGCTCCATTTTGATTTCTCGAAAAAACAAAATCTTAACATATATTTGGGATTTCTTCATCAGATTTCCTGGGTTTCTTGGTTTTTTTTATTTCTCTATGCTCGACCCTACTGCTCTTCTTGATTTCATGAAATGATTTAGCCGATTGTTGGGTTGTATTTAGTTACAGAATAACTTTATTCTCATGTACATGGCTGTATATTTGCAATGTAATGGCTCAACTTCATGATTTTCTATAGATTATGACTCCTTCTAGGTTTGTTTAGTTTGACGGGTACCAAGGGTTTAGACTTAAAACCCTAACTAGGGCCTTGTTACGGCTTCCTCTCAAAGCCACAATCTCTGCCCTCTTGACAATTTTGGAAGACTATCATTCTGCTCTGTTCTGCCTTCATTAGGATCACCTCTCTTTGTTAGATTGAATATATCACTCATTGGAGGATTGTAATATTACCTCTCTTCATGATTGTTTATCATCTCCACCTAGAAATATCTACACTGTCACTCAGATCTCCTAAAGTCTCCATACAACCACAATCTGTAGGAGTTTATCCTTTACTTGTAGGGGATGTCAACACTTGAAATTGTTGTTTAATTAAATGACCCTTACTCAATACCACAATCAAAAGTGTTTTTTTTTATATATATATCTTGCAATGAGATCACTATATAGATATAATACTAATTATCATAGTCATAAATCATGGTGATCCTGCACTCCATTAATCACCATCAAGTAACCTAAATAGCCCTAAGGTGATTGAATACTTTCTTTGATATCTGCCTAAGGAAGTCAAAATTCAAACACCCTCTGTATGAATCTTATCTTTGCATAGTCTATGAGGTTGATCCATTTGAGTGCATCTAAAGATAACAATAAAATCAAAATTACCCATAATGAATATGCACTTAAGATATCAAATTGTTTTGCAATGGACCTATCTTATATAAGGGTATGTGCAGGATCATGATGGGCCAAAAATTGGCGATATGATAGGTATGTGTAGGGTATGTGGTTGACGAATTTTTTTTTACCCAAAATTGATGAAACAAAAAGGGTTTTTAAAGGATATTCTTAGCTTTCCACCAATATAAATTATGATTTACTTTGAATTTAATAAATAATTATTATTCATTTTCTATTTGAATTATGACTAAAGTCCTAATTGATAGGGTGATTAAAAAACATTTATAGCTTTCAAATGGTATCACATTTTTTGAATCTAAAGCATGTGTCACATTCTATGCTTTCAATACTATAAGATTAAAAAAAAAATTGAATTTCATGAAGTTTTGACCAAGTTAAGGTGGTCAGACATAGAATTTTTTATAGTTTTTATAGTTTTTATCATTTTATTGTGGTTAGGGTGGTCAGACAGACACCTAATTCTTATTTTTTCCCTGAAATTTAAGTACTATTGCATTGAAATTTCAAATTTTGACCAAATAAATATATATATTTTTAAATAAACTTAGTAGTTTAGAAACTACATTCAATATGCTACAGATCCTATTATTACATATTTTTGAAATAATATAGATAACTTATTCAAATTTTTACGTCAAGTTGCCTAACTTTGATTTTTCTGAATTTTTTGCCACTTAAGGGCCTATTTTTTCCATGATGATCCTACACATACCCATAATATACCATGACAATCCTCCTGTTGGTGAATGTCATAACTATACATTTCTATTTTCATCTCTGTTTATATCAATATGACATTGTTAATGCAAAATTAGAAATGATGATTCTCTATTGCATATGATCATTATGAACAAGGTAAGTTATCTATGAGATGAACCTTTATGATATGATATTTATCATGACACTGTTCAACAAGAAAAGATACTTCCATGCTCTTAACATCTCATATTCATTGCACTCTACTATTTATGAATCTTCCTACAATCTCCTGAAGCACTATGAGCTTGTAACAGTTATGCTCATGATTTGAAACATATTGCATTCTTATTGTAGTTGTTAATGAGAAATGATATATCACATCTGCATTTACTCATGATATTTATGTATGCACACCTTATTATGAGTTGGGCTCAACCCTTGTGGGAGCCACATTTATCCCCACTCATATTTAATCATATAAATTATTGCACATATTGCTACACATGGAACAAACAAGTTAGGAAAAACCATGTATATTTCAGATGTATTTGATGGCTTCACTACTTTTCTTTGGTATATGAGGATATGGATGTTTGTTTGATGTAGATTAAGGTTAATTTATACTTGAATGGGTAAATGATCATGTGTGGCACGTGCAATATTTCATTGCTTAGAGTGTTGCTCTAATAAATTTCTTTGGTTTAATGCAAGAAATAAGAGTCTCAAGGAGCTAGGAAGGCTAGGACAACTCAAATGGCAGTCAAACAAGAAGACTCGACAAAAACAAGTCATTCTCAAGCAATGACTAGTTACCTTCCCTACATGCATATTATTTTCTTCATTTTCTTATTCATGTGTATGTTCATCTTGATTTGTATTGAATAAGCAGAAGTTAAATTCACAACTTGTGTGAGTTAAATGAGTATTTCTATTCAATAAAATAACTTTTTAGAAGAAATTTGCAAAATCTTCATATGTTTCATGCATATGTATAAATGCGACGATTTTTGTTTTTGTAATCTCTCAAGCTATTTCTTTTGTACACATGAATGCAATGTAAGGGGAATAGAAAATGTACCATTTTCTTTGTTCTTTTCGTCAATGTTCTCTACTTGATTGAGCCATGGATGAAAATTTGGTAACTTTTTTTGTGACATTTGCTCGATGTTTGCTTGCTAAACATGTAAACTAGTAGCCTAGATCTATCCATTGGGCATGGAGTCACTTTGTAAACTCTAAGGTAGACTTAAAGCAACTATGCACATAGTTGTAACTCACTAGAGACTAGTCAAAGTGTCAGGACACTTATTGAAAACAGGGAATTTTTTTGAAATGAAACTACTTACTGTGCTGGAACAACACTTAGGGAATGAAAACTAGGATTGAAAAACCTATTCTAACCTAATCTAACCAATGAAAGGCTTGTCAAAAAAAACTGTTTACTGGATTTGAAAAATAACACCCCTTTCTTAGCAATAATTGATGTTTTTCATAACTATGTATTGATGAAAAGATATGAAACATAAGCAGATATTCAATAGATTTCTGGAATGTTTCATGAAAAATGAAAATGAGCTTACTTGCAACCTAATTTTGCTGATGCTTATCATTGTCCTGGCTTGGAAAAATGAGCTGAACTTGTTCATTTTTAGCTGCTACTCCCAAGTCAGCTTCAATTACATCTTCAGTCCTGGGTGCAAGCATGACCTTTGATACTTCAATGGTCTCTAGACTGGCTAAGTATCTAATAGGACAACCTCTAGAAGGAACAAAACTTGGAATTTTGTTATTGGTTGCCTCTCTTTCTTCTGATTTCACATGGTTGTCATGCTTCATAGCCAAGTCTAAGAGACAATATGAATTCTCAGAAACAACAACATTACCTTCATGTTGTATAATAAGTTGCTAGGTAAGCTCCTTCTTCATGGTGAGTGGACAATCCTCTTCCACTAAAGTAGCTAAAAACTCATCAAAACCATCAACTTCTGGAAGGTTCTTGGAAACAGCTAGTACAAGTTCTAGTCATTATCATTCAAAGATATATACTTCAACTCAAGCTTGTCTTCTTCAATGAAGGAAGGAAAAAACTCTAATAATGATGAAGCTTCTTGAAGCAAACTTTCATATGATAAATCAGCTTTAGACTCTACTATACAGTAGAAAGGAAGCTCTTCCAACCAGTTAAGATCTTGCATATCAGGTTCATGAGAAACCTCTTGATCTGAGAGAATAAATTGTCTATCAAGACCATATTCCTCCTGTTGTTTCAGCATTTTCTCAAGTTTGTGAACTTGCTGCTCAAGTTCATCATGACTGTCAATTGTTTCAAACAGGTCTGAAGTGTTGTCATCCAACTTTGAACAAAATTGATCAATAATCCCTGTGCAAATTTCTTCATAGAGCTCAACATTAGCTCCTTCCTCTCTAATATGTTCAAAAATATCACAACTCATACCTTGGAGAATGGTATCAAGTTCAGTTTCATGATGTTCATGATGGTCGAAAGCTTTATTTTCTTGTTGATCATTATTAATTGGAAACTCATTAGCTGGTTTGATGTCTTCCCGCTATCTTGGAATAGTTTATTCAGCTTGGAGATCTCTTTGTGCTAGCCTATAATGATCCGTAGCTATATGTAACAAATTTGGAATTCTAATCTCCTTCATAGAGAATGAGCTATTTTGATCAAAGGTCTTCTGTTCTTTTGCAATAGTTCTATGTTTTTCTAAGCTCTCTTCAAAATTATTCCTTTGAACCTCCTCATGCAACTTGCATTGATATTCTAGGTAAACCTAACTACCTTGCACCTAAGCTGACGAAAGCTTCATTTGTTCCTCCTTAACAGCTATCTCGCATTCGAGACCTTCAAACTGCATCCTTTCATCCTTAACTCATGATCACAAGAATAGGCCTGTTCAACTATATCTTATTGTTGCATAATGGTCCCTTTCTACCTCTTGATATCAACCAACATCTTAGATAGGCATGCAAGCACCCTATTAATATCATTAATCTTCATGTTGTGGAGGCCTTGACTTAGATCCCACAACGTGTAGTCAACCTGTTGGATCAGGTCCAATACGTTCTAGTATGGATGCTTTTGAGGCTGATTATATAAATAATCATATTGGTTAACATTAGAAACCTCCTCTTGGGGTTGAATTTGATCAAATATTGGTTGAAACAAAGGTTGAACTAGAGTGGGAGGGTGGGAAACATAATGAAAATGTTGATTAGTAGTTGTTGCAAGAGAAATTGGGCTAAAACTAGCACTGTAGTTGGTTGGATGTGACTAATAAGAAGGTGTAGGAGCAACATTCTCATGATATGGGGAATGGTAAGACATATTAGCATGAAACTAGCACTTAGCCTACTGAAACTAGTTACTTTGGGCATGGAGTCTCCAAATATGTAGATTTCAACTTCTTAAGGTCTAAAAATTGTTGATTGCATATCAAAACCAGCAATAAGATGTGCTCTTTCTATATTGCCTGATTCGACAGTCCCACCAGGTGTGCCAAAATTGTTATCTCTTAAACTTTGCACCCTGAATGATTTATGAAACTCAGTAAACTAGAGAAACGTGGTAACTTTTCCAGGTTGTGGGTCACCTAATAAAGGAAAAGAACCTCCAAAGAAGGCTAGATTCCTAGCTGGTTATCACTATTTTACTGATTCTTTTTTAGGGAAAAGGGAGAAAGACTGCTAAAAATAAAATGCTGATGAAGGTAAAAATGAAGTGATACACCAAGACTAATAAACAAAATATGATCACAGAATACTAACACAAATGATCAAAACTGGGATATACCTAAGTATGCACAATTCATTGTTGTATGTTAATGCATAAATACTTTACTAACAGGCATGTATACATAAATTTGCAAAAAAGGAAGTTAACTTCACGATTAACAAACAAGATCTATTAAGTAGACACAATCAGTAACCTGCATGAAAAAAATAGTTGCAGAAAGGTATGAACATGTGAGACAAACCTATGAGGAAAAGTAATTTCATTGCTAACTTGATCAATCACTCACATATACTAATTTGCAAGAATGAAAAGAAAAGAGATAAATCACTAGAAATAATGAAGGTCTCCACTGTGAATCATATTCAGATAACTGAGTCACAAAAGTATGCCAAATTGTCACAAAGGACTGTAAAAATCACTCCAAGCTAGAATCTTCATAATTCAGAACTAACTAATAATGAGTTACAAAATGAGAATATATCCAACACTCAAGTTGCTCCACAAAACAAGTCTCTAGAAATCCTTGGGTCGGATGCAACAATAAGGCCTAAAATATAGCCTTAAAATCCACTCAAAAAGTGCTCATGTTGGATGAAAAAGTCATGCTGCAAGATTTAATCCAAACATAACTACTGCTAAAAGTGCTCTAAAAAGTCTTATATTCTCTCAACAGAGAGATGAATCACCCTATCTCTTCTCCACATGTTCCCACACTGAAAATAACCTCCCCTTATCAGTGGCATGCCATCAATACGAGCATATCTCTATCCCTCCTTTGACTTGATCATATCACACATGTTCCTATAGTTTTGCATTCTAAAAGAAATACTTTAAGTAAAAAATAATTCATAAAATATCACTTTACTTAAGTATTTTACAATGAAAACTAATGCAAAAATTAAAAAAACTCACCATGTGTTCGGCCATGATAACTTACAAAATCACAAAAATAGTGACATGGCATACTTAAGAAGAAGAACTTAAAAGACCATAAACTCTTCAAAGGAATTGGAAATAAAAGGATCAAAGCCACACATCCATTAGTTGACACTTTTTTTTTTTTAAACAAAGGATAAAATCCCAAACTCCATCGACAACTTTTAGGGTTATGAAAACCATAAAAACAAAAGGAAAAAGTAAAAAATTCACTTCATTTGGCATCGAAGCTTCAAAAGGAAACTGAGTCGCTGACACAATATGGAGCTCAACTTGTAGGTTTTCTATGGAAGATTTTCGTAGCTTTAGAAGCATTTTTCTGCATTTTCATGGCTGTCATTCTCATAAAACAACGAGTAAGCTATTCAACTTTCAAAAACAAAAGAAAAACCTTTATTTTCTTTGATTTAAAAACTTCATGGGTTGCGACCATAAAGATTTCATTATGCATTTTTGTTCTTCTATGACTTTTCTGGAGTTACATAGGTTTCGCCATGAAGATTTCATCAGATCTTCTGTAGAAAATATTTCTGCAGCCACAAAGATATTTACTTGTATTTTCTATCATTTTCATGAAAGACATAGAAGGTAAGCATTCTTGCTTTTCCTCTTGAAGAAAATGGAGATTTCTATTAATTTCATGGCCACGGGCTTGCATTATTTCTCACCCATTTATTATTTGTCATTTTCTTTTTTCACTTCTGCCACTATGTAGACCTCAAGTGTTATGTCAATACGAAGTCATCTCCTTTAGAAAAAGAATTTAAAAGAAAGAGGCACAAGTTGGGAAAGTTCTTACTGAACATGTTCTATTGTCTTTTCTATAGATTTATTCATTTCTCAATTCATAGAAACCCTCATTTGTAAGTTTTCCAGGGTTTATCTCTTTAAATGGCCACAATCTTATGCATTTCTCTTTAAGAACTTGGCTTATCTTTGTCAAACATTTGAGAACTTTGCTTTTTGTAATCGGCCCTACTCCTTATTTTCTTAAGAGAAAAATGAGCTCAATTGAGGTGGCTCCATTTTGATTTCTAGAAAAAAAAAGATCTTAACATATATCTAGGCTTTCTTCATCAGATTTCCTGGGTTTCTGGGTTTTTTTATTTCTCTGTGCTCGGCCCTACTACTCTTCTTCATTTCATGAAATGATTTATCCAATTGTTGGGTTGTATTTAGTTACAAAATAACTTTATTATCCTCTACATGGTCGTATATTTGCAATCTAATGGCTCAACTTCATGATTTTCTGTAGATTATGACTCCTTCTGGGTTTGTTTCATTTGACAAGTACCAAGGGTTTAGACTTACAACCCTAACTAGTTCCTTGTTATGGCTTCCTCTCAAAGCCACAATCTCTGCCCTCTTCACAATTTTGGAAGACTATCCTTCTGCTTTGGATAGGGGTTCTCCCTTCATAAGGATTGCCTCTCTTTGTTAGATTGAATATATATCACTCATGGGAGGATTGTAACATTACCTTTGTTCATGATTGTTTATCATCTCCACTCAGAAATATCTACACTGTCACTTAGATCTAAAGTCTCCATACAACCACAATCTGTAGCAGTCTATCATTTACTTGTAGGGGTTTTCAACACTTGAAATTGTTATTCAATTAAATGACCCTTACTCAAGACCACAATCAAAAGTGTTTTTTTGTTTTTATATATCTTGCAATGAGATCACTATATAGATATAATACTAATTATCATAGTCATAAATCATGGAGATCTTGCACTCCATTAATCACCATCAAGTCACCTACATAGCCCTAAGGTGATTGACTAATTTCTTTGATATCTGTCTAACGAAGTCAAAATTCAAACACCCTCTCTATGATTCTTATCTCTGCATACTCTATAAGGTTGATCCATTTGAGTGCATCTAAAGATAACAATAAAATCAAAATGACCCATAATGAATATGCACTTAATATATCAAACTATTTTGCAATGGACCTGTCTTATATATACAATGACAATCCTCATGTTCGTGAATGTCATAACTATAAATTTCTATTTGCATCTCTATTTATATCAGTATGACATCGTTAATGCAAAATTGCAAATGATGATTCTCTAGTGCATATGATCATTATGAACAAGGTAAGTTATCTATGAGATGAACATTTATGATATTATCTTTATGATGACACTGTTCGATAAGAAAAGACAATTCCATGCTCTTAACATCTCATATTTATTGCACTCTATTGTTTATGAATCTTCCTACAATCTCCTGAAGTACTATGAGCTTGTAATAGTTATGCTCATGATTTGAAACACATTGCATTCTTACTGTAGCTGTTAATGAGAAATGATATATCACATCTGCATTTACTCATGATATTTATGTATGCACGCCTTATTATGAGTTGGGCTCAACCCTTGTGGGAGCCACATTTATCCCCACTCATATTTAATCAGATAAATGATTGCACATGTTGTTGTACATGGAACAAACAAGTTACAAAAAAACATGTATATTTCAGATGTAGTTGATAGCTTCACTAATTTTCTCTAGTATATCAAGCTATGGATGTTTTTTTGATGCAGATTAAGGTTAATTTATACCTGAATGGGTAAATGATCAGGTATGGTGTGCAATCTTTCATTGCTTAGAGTGTTGCTCTAATACATTGCTTTGGTTTAATGCAGGAAACAGGAGTCTCAAGGAGCTAGGAAGGCTAGGACAACGTAGACGACAATCAAACAAGAAGACTCGACAAAAACTAGTCATTCTCAAGCAATGACTGGTTACCTTCCCTACATGCATATTATTTTCTTCATTTTCTTATTCATCTATATGTTCATCTTGATTTGTATTGAATAAGTAGAAGTTAAATTCACAGCTTGTATATGAGTTAAATGAATATTTCTAGTGAATAAAATAACTTTTCTAAAGAAATTTGCAAAATATTCTTATGTTTCATGCATCTGTACAAATGTGATGATTTGTGTTTTTTGTAATCTCTCAAGTTATTTCATTTGTACACATGAATGCAATGTAAGGGGAATAGAAAATGTACCATTTTCTTTCTTCTTTTTGTTAATGGGTTCTACCTGATTGAGCCATGGGTGAAAATATGGTAACATTAAGCTGATATTTTGAGAAAACTATGTGCTAAAACAGCTATATAGGTCTCATAAATTAAATTTAGTGTATCACCATAGGGTTAGTTTCATTTTAATGTACTCTTTCTTACCCTTTCCCTTGGAAAAATAGTAGGATAGTATTAGGTGATTACCATTTGGGAGCCAACCTTATCTGGAGGTCCACTCCAAGTTTAGGTGACCCACAATCTAGGAGTTTTCCCATGTTGCTCCAAATTGCTAAGTTCTGCAACTTAGCAATGGTGTAGATTTAAGAGCTAACAAGAATACATACAAAGAAAAGACTAGGACCTGTATTTGTAATTGATATAATATACTGTATATGCAAAGATATAAGCATTGATAGATATATGTGTTATAAGTGGATGAATGTTTCTTTTTTTATGCTAAGTAAATAAGGAATGCAGGTTAGCATAGTTTTCCTTTTGCAATTGCTATTTTCTCTCATATATCCTCTTGGGTATAAATTGACTACATAATGGATTTGGGATTTAGATCTCCAGATTATATTTTTGTCTTTCTCTTGGTAACACATTAATATTTTCTTGCACTCCCCTTAAGGCCTCGACTACCTCATCTATCCTTCCTCTAGTATTGTCGATATAACCTTTATCATCCTTCTCCTTGGCAACATCCTACTGCCCTAAATCTCTTTTATTTATTTATTCTTCTTAAGGTATTCCTTCTAGCTACAATATCCCTTTTTGCAGGGAAACACCCATAGTCACTACTTATAGGGTTTCTTTAAGTCTCAAAGAAAAATTCACTATCTTTCTTCTTATAGGTATAATTGTTCTTTAATATCACACTAATGACACCAACCCCACTACATGTTCCCAGAACTTAAGAAAATGTATTTTCTAATTTTTAGTTTTTTTCTTTCCTATTCCTACCTATTATATTCTTTTTTCTTATTTATCTTCTCTTTATTCTTTTCTTCTCTTTTCTCTCAAAATCCCTCCAAGATATGGAATTTTCTCCAAAATCTTGCTTAAAATTTGTACAGTGCTCAAAATATAATAATAAACCAAGAGGACCGATAGCTTAGAGGTATAAAACCCCAACAAAAAAAATGAGAGGTCCTAGATTCAACTCCTAGCTAGTCCATGAAAATCCTATAATAAATGTTAAACCAATCTTTTTGGGTTCAAAATTGCTTCTTAGACTTGTTCTTCTCCATTTTACCATATTGTTGTTCATTATAAACTAGTGGATAGGTGGTTTCTTCCACAAATGGTTAAGAAGAATCAAATTTTAAATCACCACAAACTTGTATCTAGGAAAGTAGAAGAAGAAAGTACCAAAATAAAAGAAATAAATGATTCCCCTACACCAGTCCTCCAATAAAGACTTATCTCTAACAAATATCCTTTTAAATCACAAGCATTTAGAATGGAGGATTTTTATTTTTCAATTTATATAATCATTTTTAAGCACTATGACAACTGTAATTTGATTTCAAATATATTTGCAACAAAATTTGAATAGACACCATACAATTTCAATAACCCCAAGAATCCAATTTTTTATCCTAGTCAAATGAAGATCTTTTATGAATTCTTTACAAACAAGTGTGGTTGAATATGTCTCATTTATCCCTCATCTAGTAGCAATACAATTATCAACATGACCCTTCAGTATAAAATCAGTGATAAACGTTTTGCACATGACAATATGAAATTTAGACTTTTATGAATTTTTTACCAACAAGTGGAATTGAATGGGTCTTGTTTATTCCACTTGCAGTAACACTAAAATTATCAACATGACCCCTAAATATCAAAGAAATGATAAAATTCTTACACATGACAAGATGAAAATTAGACTTTTATGAATTCTTTACCAAAAACTAAGGTTGAATAGGTATCATTTATTCCTCATCTAGTAGCACCACAATTATCAACATGACCCCTTAGTATCAAAGCAGTGATAAAATTATTGCACATGACAAGATGAAATTTATAATTTTATGAATTCATTACCAACAAGTGGTGTTGAATAGGTCTCATGTATTCCTCGTATAATAGCACTACAATTATCAACATGACCCATTAGTATCAAAGCAATGATAAAAGTCTTGAACATGACAAGATGAAATTTAGTCTTTTATGAATTCTTTATCAACAAGTGGTGTTGAATAGGTCTCATTTATTCCTCATCTAGTAGTAATGAAATTATCAACATAACCCATCAATATCAAAGCAAGCATAAAATTCTTGCACATGACCAGATAAAATGTAGACTTTATTGAATTTTTTACCAATAAGTGAGGTTGAATAGGCTCATTTATTCCTCATCTAGTAGCACTACAATTATCAACATGACCCCTCAGTATCAAAGCAGTGTTAAAATTATTGCACATGACAAGATGAAATTTAGACTTTTATAAATTCTTTACCAACAAGTGATGTTGAATAGGTCTCATTTATTCCTCATCTAGTAGCATTGCAATTATCAATAGGACCCCTTAGTATCAAAGCAGTCATAAAAGTTTTGCACATGACTAGATGAATTTAGACTTTTATGAATTCTTTACCAACAAGTGAGGTTGAATAGTTATCGTTTATTCCTCATCTAGTAGCACTACAATTATCAATATGACCACTTAGTATCAAATTAATGATAAAATTCTTGCACATGACAAGATAAAATTTAGACTTTTATGAATTCTTTACCAACAAGTGACGTTGAATAGGTCTCATTTATTCCTCATCTAGTAACACCACAATTATCAACATCACCCCTTAGTATCATAGTAGTCATAAAAGTCTTGCACATGAGAATATGAAATTCAAACTTTTATGATTTTTTTACAAAAAAAGTGGCGTTGAATAGGTCTCATTTATTCCTTATCTAGTAGCATGTTGCAATCATCAACATGACCCCTCAATATCAAAGCAGTGATAAAATTCTTGCACATGACAAGATGAAATTTAAACTTTTATGAATTCTTTACAAACAAGTAACGTTGAATAGGTCTCATTTATTCCTCATCTAGTAGCACTGCAATTATCAAGATGACCCCTCAATATCAAAGTAGTGATAAAATATTGCACATGACAAGATGAAATTTAGACTTTTATGAATTCTTTACCAACTAGTGATGTTGAATAGGTCTCATCTATTCCTCATCTAGTAGCACTGCAATTATTAACATGACCCCTCAGTATCAAAGTAGTGATTAAAGTCTTGCTTATGACAAGAGAAAATTTAGACTTTTATAAATTCTTTACCGAGTCACATTGAATAGGTCTCATTTATTCATCATCTAGTAGTACTACAATTGTCAACATGACCCCTCAGTACCAAAGTAGCGATAAAAGTCTTGCACATAACAAGATGAAATTTAGATTTTTATGAATTCTTTACCAACAAGTGACGTTGAATAGGTCTCAATTATTCCTCATCTAATAGCATAATTATTAACATGACCTCTCAATATCAAAGAAAAGAAAAAATTCTAGATGTCAGACAAATATATTAGTAAGGGAATCTTAGCATTAAATTCAGGAAATAAACTTTTCGTAATCAAATTTCATATACATATGAAAGCTCAACTAAAAAATCTGATTTGAATATCATGTCTTATAAAATCCGATATCGAGATATTCTCTCACCTCTACGTGTCAAATGAACAATTTCATATCCAAGCAAGTCTTATGTGGCATGAGAAGGATATAAACCAAATTTCATGACGTTCTGGGTCTACATGATATGGAAATGTGACATGTTGCAAACATTAAATGCTATATAGAATTAACTGATTTTTTTCTACATAAAAGCTTGAGCACAAAAAACGAGATTGGCATAGGTAGAATGTTGAGTAAAGCGGGTTTACAAAGTCTTACGAGGTTTCTCTACAGATGGCCTTGGAGTGCTTCGAAGATGACAAGGTTAATGTTGTGGACTTGAAAGCTCCACTTAACTGTGATTCATAGGGACCTTAGGTGGATGCGTAATGCTGAGCATATCAAAATTTATAGAGATCTCAAGTCTGAACATGAATGTTCCCACTCGAAAAGATTGAATAGTGACATTTGGTTAGATCATTCTGGGCATGAACAAATGCCGCCCTAAAAGGAAGAGCCTGATTGAAACATCTCAAGGTCTATAATAGATAATACGAAGCTGGCACAGATAATTACTTTCAATTTTTCTCTCATGTAGGAGGAATATTAATGATATTATTGAAGTACCCTAAATCTGCAATGTAAGACCAACCTCAAAAACTCATTAGAAGGGTTAGTCTAAATATACAAATCTGCAAATACCTCCATGAAATAGAATATCTATGCTAAAGAAATGCCACAAGTAACAAAAATAGCATCAAGAAGACATTTTAAAAGCAAGATAATCACCTATTCCATGTTGGATTGGTGTCACATGTGCTAGTGACCCTTTCCCAACCCTTGATCAAAGCTCAAAATGATAAAACGTAAATGGAGATGATGGAGTGAAATGAACAAGATCAAATCTCAAATGAAGAGAGTAACCTTGCATAAAATTGTGGATCCATGAATGAGAATGAAGGCCCTATTTTATAGATTTTCAAAATGCTAAGTGTTGAAGAGGGACCAATGTGGGACTAAGATTGGACCAATGAAAGGACACTTGTCAAATGGTGAGTGGTCAATGGTTGTGCAAGATTTGGAAAGAGTGCCCATGAGAGGGAGAATTTGAATTCAAATTTTGCCATAAATGTTGAGAGGGGACAAGAAAAAGAGCAATAAATGCCATGTTTGACTTGTCATGTTGAAGGAAAATGAGGTTTTAATAAATCAATAAAATTGATTTATTGTGCAAGTGGCTAGATCTAGATAATGCAAGTGGGATGGGATTAACATTTAATCAGGGTTAGATTAAATAGATGATGATTATGCTGATTTAATGCTGATTAGGTGATTTGACTTTCAAGACTTTGATAATTGATTTATTTAAATCAGAAAATGATGGAATATGATTTAAATGGCTTTTTGATTTATTATTAAAAGATTGGTGATAATGCTCATTTGATTTTAAATAAATAACCTTAGGCAATGAGATTATTTAAATGAATGGATGAAGGTGATGAATGGATCTAATGCAACATCTAGTTCAATTGATGAATGACCCTGATCAAATGTAGAATGTAAATTTTGCATGTCTACAATTATTAAGATGATCAATTGTCACAGCGGCTTTAAAATTCGAGAAACTCTTCAAATTAAATTTCTAGTTCTAAAGTCAAGGAAATTCTAGAAACTCGAGTTAAATCTAAAATTGAGATTTGGCCTATTAAAGCAATGTGTTACCATCATACGACTTTTCCACTGTTCAATAAGAATAGTAGCTATTGACTCATTGAGACTCGCATACACGGCACTCTCACTCCCACACGCCTGCATTCTTCATACAATAATATTTAAGAATTTTAGTGTAAAGCAGACATGGAAGTTACGCTTTCATATGGCAGAGTTGCATTTGCAATCATAACAAAATCATACTGTTTCTTCTGCTTCACCTCTTCTCCTGCAATCGCATGCCCCCTACCTGAAAGAAATTATCTCCTCAAATTCAAGGCAGCTGTTGTAGATGAGAATAACACACTAAGTTCCTGGCACGGATTCAATTGCTGCACGTGGAGTGGAGTTAGTTGTAACGTCCGCGCAGGCCGTGTTTCTCGACTGGATTTGAGTGGATACAATTTGAAAGGCAACATCAGTTCATCGCTGTTTCAACTTGAACAGTTGCAGTACCTCGATCTCAGTGACAACCTCTTCACCGGTAATTTCACTCCTCCCCATTATGGAAACTTGAAGAGTCTCACTTTTCTTGACTTCTCATCTGCTGGTTATGTAAATGAATTCGATGAAAATGAATTATATGTGAATTTGAAAAGCTTATCAAATCTGGTGAGCTTGGAATACCTCTCTCTTGATGGAGTGAACATCTCTGTAAGCAAAGAGTGGGGTGAAGCTGTTCGTGGTCTAGCCAACCTTCAAAAACTCAGCGTGTCTTCCTGTGGACTGGAAGGACCAATTTCCAATTCCCTTCTCAACCTCACCTCTCTCCTCCATCTAAACCTTTTTGGCAACTATTTGTCAGCGCAAATACCAGCTTGGTTTGTAAATGTGACTGCCCACTTGCTCTCACTCAATCTCTCTCGGAATTTGAATCTTGGAGGAGACGTTTCTTTCATTGGACAACAAAAGTCTTGGTCACTAACCAGCATTGATCTTTCACAGACAGCCGTGGGGGGCCAAATTCCATCTGCTATAAGGAATATGTCATCCTTGCAGAGTCTTGCTCTGTCATATCCCAACATTGAAGGTGAGATTCCTCTCTCCATCGCCAATCTCTCTAAACTTGCTTACTTGGATCTATTCCAAAACAAGTTAACAGGGAAAATCCCACCTTCGTTGGGCTCGCTTTCTTCCCTTTCTTATCTTGACCTCGGTTTTAACCTATTGAATGACTCATTTCCGTTCATAGTTTCAAATCTTGTGAACTTAGAAACCCTTTATCTATACTGCATCAATTTAAGAGGCTCAATTTCCCTTTCTCTATTCGATAATCTCACTAGACTTGAAATTCTGGATCTTTCGTTCAATCACTTAACTGTAAGCATTGATTCAACATGGACTCCACGATTCTGAGAAGCTCAAGTTTTTGGGATTAAGTTCTTGCAATTTGGATAGAATTCCATCGTTTCTTGAGAACCAATATCTCTTGGAACATCTAGACCTATCCATTAACAGTGTGACAACTATTCCATCCTGGATATGGAAATTGCCCAGTCTTAACTATTTGAACCTTAGTTGTAATCAATTAACAGGTTTGTTGCCGTCTAAATTAACATGCAAGGCTGATTTGTATCTGGATTTGCACAATAACAGCTTAGAAGGCGATCTTCCTCTTCCTGTTGCTGGTGTTAAGATGTTGGACGTGACAATGAATAAGTTCAATGGTTCTATTCCTGTTGATATTGGTGAACATCTTCAGCATATAGAGTTCTTATCCTTCTCGAGAAACAATCTCAGTGGGGCCATTCCAGATTCTATCTGCACTTCAGATTTGAAGTTACTTGACCTTTCAAATAATATGCTAAGCAGTATGATTCCTCCTCATTTAACCAAGAATTGCTCTATCCTCAGAGTTCTAGATTTGGCAGGAAATCATCTAGAAGGTAAAATTCCAGCAGAATGGGGAAACCTTAAAGAGATTAATACATTGAAGCTCGCCGGTAATCATTTGAGAGGAGGTATTCCCTCATCCATTGCAAAATTTCAATCTCTGCAAGTGTTGGATTCGGGAAATAATAATTTGGAAGGCCTCATCCCCCACTAGATTGGAAATCTGTCACAATTGCACATCTTGATCTTGAGGTCCAATGAATTTGAAGGCAGTGTTCCACCCCAGGTATTTGGCCTTCCAAATCTTCAAACTCTGGACCTTTCTGATAACCATCTGTCAGGACCTATTCCAAGAAACCTTACAAACTTGCTTGCATTGGTCAATCCATCTCAAAGGACGTATTTCACATGATTTGCTATATACAAATAGCATTAAAATTTTCTGGAAAGGTGGGGATATTGAGTTGGTGAATGTTATTAGCATTCTTAGATGTATTGATCTTTCGAATAACAATTTATCTAGGAGCATTCCTCTAAAAATAGGGTCACTTCAAGGTTTGGTGGCCCTTAGCCTTTCAAGAAATCATCTCAGTGGCCGAATCCCAAAAACATTGGGATGTATTGATCAGCTAGAGTCTTTGGACCTCTCGGTAAACATGTTGAATGACAACATTCTATGAGACCTTCAATCCCTTAGTTATGTGCAGTTCTTGAATCTATCTTATAACATGCTTGAAGAAAAAGTACATCATCTAAAGTGTAGTTTCTAACCTTTGGGGAGTCGTCCTACTTAGGTAATGCTAAGCTAAGTGGGATTCCACTTAGAAATACAACAATCTGCAACAACTATTCTAGCTATGGCAACTACACAATAATTCATACAAGCGGTGAAACAGAGAATTCAGATGTTGAAATGGAAGGGTGGGCAGTGGCATTTGGATTGAGTTATGGTTTGGGATTCTCTATTGTGATTGGCGTATTGACTTTTAATAGCAGGGTGAAAAAGAGAGTCTTGAATGTATATGATGCTATAATTTTAGATGTGTATATAAGAGGGAATGGATGAAAGGAGATGAACAAGATAGAGGATTTTATTAGTATATTCTTAGTGTATAAGCAAGTTAGAAGTTGTTTATGTTAGTGATCACGTAAATAATTTAATAGGTAATATACATAAACTGATGTGTTTTCTTTATTTCTACTTTTCTAGTTTAAAAGCTCTTTTTGAAATATATGTTGTTGAAATATGTGAGGACAAATAAGTTTGAAGTTGTTTCAATGTGGTTTAAATAATTAATTTCATGTGTAATATGCAATTGTATTGAATATAATTTAAAAATTTATAATTTATATTTTTTTATTCTATTTTATTTATTTACATAAATATATAATTGTAATATAAATAATTATCTTTATTTAGGTATTAATTGATTTATATTTTAAAAAATATTAATTAAATGTTAATATAAATCAATTTATTTTTTATTAATCATTATTATCATTTTTTTCTTGTTTAAAATTATATTCTATCATGTGACTAAGTTATAAGTAAAGAATATTAAGTCTTTTGTGACAATTAAAATATTTGTTAAGTTTATTTCACATATTAAAATATAAAATAAAATGACTTTTAGAATAAACACCTTAATTACCACTAAAACACATGCATAGTTGATGGTTCACATGTGCAAGTTCATTTTCCAATTATATGACTCTATATTTGCAATGCATTTTCTTTTCAAACATTAGTGACAATTTTATCCCATAGTTGTAAGGTTTATTATGAATTATAAAGACTACACAATGTTATAGAATACCTACCTTAACTGATTTCTTGTCACATTGTAAAATTCTTCCCTTAAAAAATATTACTAAACACTCATACCCATTTATTGTGACAATGTTATCCTCAAATAACAAAAAAAATGAACTTATAGCCAACAAACAAAGCGAGCACATTGTAGCTCTAGTAAGGAATTATATGGAGAAGTATGAGCATAGTCACAATGTGTCATCAATAGTATATTTGCATGGAAAAAACTAAATCTTGAATCTCCAAATGTCTAACACCAATCATATTTCAAAAATATTATCAATTTTTCTTTCGTTATGATAGTTTAATTAACTAGGCACCACATTAATTATGGTGATGAAAACTAGCTTGAGATAAACAATCTTGTTACTCAATTCTCCATTAATATTTTATTATCATCCTTATTAAATTTAAGATAATTCTTTCTTCACCATTTGGCTTTGGAATAATGTCATCAAATTGACCCTTTTGTCCAAGTTTTATCTAATGGTGGTATGTCACAAGATATGAATATACAATTTTTTATGGTCAACCAAAATATTTATATTTCTTAAATGGGTCTTAGTAGGAAAAATCTAGATGTTGGAAAAAAATCCTACTTGGCATTTAATTCATCTCTAAATTCATTCTAGGTCTATTAGTCAAGAAAACACATTTCATAATATTCTTTAAAAGAACTTGTTAGTCTCCTAGTTACCACAAGACATTTTTAAAAAGTTTTTTTTGAGAAAAGAATATCTCTTACAAGATCATCATTCCTTTAAATGGAAATGGATCAAATTGTTACATAAAGGTACTCATGGTACTTTGTGCTTACTATACATCTTATAAAAGAACTAGTAAATTCACACCATTCCAACTAGTCTATGGCATTGATTCATAGTTCATATGAACTTTATAATCCCTAATATATGTAGTGTATTGACCTTTTAGTTGGATGATGATGAGTCCTTGCAATGAAGGATAGAAGAGTTGGAGAATTTGATAAAAATAAGATTTACCTTATATAACAAACAATTAGAATAGAAAAAAATCCTAGCATGACATAAAGCTTTGGATTAAAACTTTTAAAGTAGGTAATTTAGTTATGTTATATGAAAGAAAGCTCAAAAAGTAAGGAAAAATGAAAATGTTCCATAGAAAAATAGCCCCTTGTCATTTTTATGGCCTTTTAGGTCTTGTTTCATGGTGTTGGAACTATGTTGCTTTGATTTTATGTTGTAACATGGCTTGAACATGCTTATTTAGGTATTATAATTCAAAGAATGATGTCTTGTGAAGGTGTTGTGAAGTGTTTTAATACATTTCTATATTTTTCTAGACTTTATTCATTACAATTCACCTAAAAACCACCCTTTTACTCATCAACAAGTCCTATTTTGAAGTGTTGTAAAGTCTTGTAACAAGATTTCACACTTTTCTAGGCATATTTTCACTATTTATCCCTTTCACATGCTTTATTTGGTCCCTTTATGCTCTCATATGCTTTATTATCTTGACAAACAACATTAAATACAACATATTTCTTGACACTTATTTTTAGGTCCTAGGTGGGACCCATTCACCATGGGTGGCGAATGAGTCCCCCTTGGCCCCAAATTCAAAATATTTTAAATTTCCTTTTAGGATTTTATTCAAAATCACTTGATGTCGGCCTGTGATGAGGTATGAATAGATGCTAAGGCACAAGAACTGTATAAATATGTGTTTTTCACCCCATTTTACATCTCCTACAATCCCCATTCATCAAGTTCACTTATCCACCTATTCACTCAAACATTCAAGCATTTTACATCATCAATTCAAGCACTTTGAAGTAGCCATTAACATTACTTCATATTTACAACATCAAGAGCTAGGTAAGTTGATAGAATTTCCATGTTATTACTTTATCTTTCTCTTGCATTTCATTGTCTTTTCAAGGGTTTAATTACCAAAAGTGGTGTTTGACCAAGGAAAAACCCTATTCACTAAACCTTAATCATTTTCTCCCTATTGCATGTTTGTTTGCAGATTTGATAGGTTATTAGGTGTTGAATATTTATTTTCAAGGCAACTAGGTGTTTCAAGTCAACTTAAGTCAATTTCAAGCTTGGAGAGAGTTATTTGTCTATTTTCTGTAGATTTGACTTTGACAACCCAACAAGCAGACATTCCCAGATCTGGTGTTATAGAGTTGTCTCCTAATTTTTCAGAAATTTGGGAGAGGATTTATTTTCCACTTGTGTCAAATGAGTCCCACCATAGGACTGAAAAACTTCAATTTTTTCAGATTCTGGATCTCGGCAGAAAGAAACTAGCTCCTGACAATTTTTCACCAATAGGTGGACTAATTCACCACCCTGGGCGAATGAGTCCCACTGTGAAAAATTAGTGAATTTCATCAACATCCAAAATACTCCAAAATCATCACAATTCATCCAGGTGCACTTAGATTCATCCTTATCCTTTCTATTTTGCATAATTTCTTCATTTACATAGTTGTTTGCATATCACAATGTGTTTTCAAACATAGTTGTAATTACACTTTTGCATTCATTTTCAGTCACCTAGATTAATCAATTGCATTTTCTTAACTTCATCTAACCTAGAAAACATTACATACATCCTAATTTGAGTGTTACATAAGCATTTTTGGCCCTATATCTCTCCTTTTAGGTGAAAAACCCTAGAAGTGCAAGAGAAGTCTTAGGGTCCCAAAAATCTATGTTTCATTTGGGTGAACCTAAATTTTGAACACTTTATATTTCTGATTGCATTCACATATTGCATCTTAGTTTCCATTTGCATTATTTTCATTTTTGCATTCAATCTCATTGAAAAAAGTCAAAATATGCATTCTACATCTGTAATTGCATCCTATAGAACATTTAAATCATCTTTAAATTTCTATAAAATGCTAAAAACCTTCATACTAGGACTCATTCACCACCCAAGGCGAATCAATCCCTCTACACTTTTTAGACATAATTTTTGGTATTTTCTGGCATTTGTTTGCACTTCTGTTTTAGGTAGTTAGATCTCTGTTATAGTTAGCAGATTGTCTGTTATTTACATTTTAGAGCTCTTAGATTAGCTTGCATTTTCCTTCACCCATCCTTTGTGGTACTTGTATGAGTGTTTTTTGCCCCATTGATAATACATTAGTGAGAAGAAGTTCTAGACTCATCACATCCCACGATAGCACTTTCGTTGTGGACCTTGGGATCTCACGAGCTCTTACTCCTAGTATGGAAAATGGTGCATTAGGCCCTAACAATACCACTTCCATGCCTTCACCTTTCCATCCAATGAATGTTGACAACCAAAAAAATTCCCTCCCACAAGAAAAGGTCATTAGTATTCATGAAGACTTTGCACATTTGCAAGAAGATTTGTCACTTGAAAACATTTCCACCACTGTCATACCCTCCATTAAGAATCTTTATCGCCTAATTGAGAGTGATGATGGCTTGGTAGTGATGAAGAAAATTTGCTAACATTTACAATAAACATGCCTCTTCAAATACCCAATCCGCAAACATTCCTATAAGCCAAGGAGCACCTCAAGTTCCTCCCCCTTCAATCATAGCATCCATACCAACTTATACCAATCTGCAAGTTCACACAACCATGCAACAAGTTAAGTATGCAGCTACTTCTTTCCCGATTTCAACTAGCATTCCTACTTTTCTTGTGGCATCACAAGTCCCTTCCACCACTTTCACATCTGTTAGCATACCTTTCACTTCCCCTAACATCACCTACAGTCCATTACCATTCTCCCTTCCACCTCAACCCACTTATCTTGATTCTCTTCTTACACAACTCCTTAACACTATTTCATCCATGCAACACCAACTTTCCACAATTAGTCAAGGTCAAACCGCTCTGCCCACATATCATGTCCGCAACAGCCCCTTATCCTTAGAAATCATAGTTACCCTGATGCCACAAGGGATAGAAATTCCTCGATTTGAGAAATATGGAGGAAAAGGAGATCCTATCAACCATGTTAATGCTTATATAGCTTTGTATAGTGACTTTTTCCTTGACGATAAAATTTTAGCAAAACTTTTTCCAAGGACCTTGAAAGATACTGCATTAGAATGGTTTTCCAGTTTACCCAATCATTCCATCTATCCATTCAATAAATTGGTGGAATCTTTCATTAGTAACTTTCAAGTTCACATGACACCTAAAAACACCACATGGTCGACCTTATGAGATGTAGAAAAAACACAAATGAAAAAGTGACAAATTTCATTTCATGCTACCAATCCTTATATGCTCAACTTGATGTCAAGATTCCAGATGCACATTTGTAGAAGTTGTTTATCGAAAACTTGCACACTAACCTTTAGGATAAACTCACCATGATGAAATTCCCTTCATTCATGCATTTATGTACAACCTTATGTGATTACCAAAATTCAGTTTCAAATTGTGATTCAAAATCCACTTCTAGCCAAATTGACAAACCTAAACACACCAATCCAAAAAAAAAAAACACAAAAAACTTCTGCAAACCTAATAGAGGCTTTTTACAATTTAATATGCCTCCTCAACCACAACTGCAACCAACTCAACAAGTTCAAAATTCAATTGCTGTTGTTAAGGAATCATTCCTTATCATTATGGGGATCCGAATAGACAATTCACTCCTTTACCCAATACCCTCCATCACACAATGAACCAATTAATTCAAAAATTCATGCACACTTTTCCACCCATTCGACCACTTGATCCTAATCAGCCATTACCACCCACCTTCAAACCTAAGCTTATTGTAATTTTCATTGCAAAAATGGCCACAACACCAAACATTTTAAGTGTCTTAAACATTTAGTGTAATCAAGGGAAAATCCTAAATTTTTATTATTAAGTGGGTTAGCACAATAACAATCAAAATCCCTATGAAAATAACAAAGCACAATGGAAGTGAGGTGAAGACAAAAGGGATAGTGTTACCCTATGTCTCCACCTTCCATGATTAACCTCTGTTACACCTCCTAGCTTGCAGATAAATAACAATGCCCTCAGATTTATGAGCAACTATGACTAAAGACTAAGCCCTATGCAAGTGTTGAAGGATTTGCAGAAAATAAAAATAACCCTACAATGAGCTAAAATGACTATGACTGTTAATGACTATGACCTAAGTTGACAGCAAGTTGACATAGACTAAGAATGCAAGAAGTCAAAATGAGCTAAAGACTGAGAGAGAGATGCAAATGAGGTCAAAATTGCCCTTTTATAAAAATTGCAATTTTGAACGTGTGGCCAGGATGAAAAGATGACAGGAACCCTAAGATCAATGCTTAAGATTGAATATTGCTGTGTGCATTAGGGGTAGGTCAAAATTAGGGCAACAGGTAAGAATGAAGGGTGGAGATTGAATTATGAAATAATTCAATCAACGGTCGAAATTAAATGAGAAGTCAAAAGTCAAGAATTAAATTGGAAGATAAGGCTGGCACGGACAAAGAGGTTGCTGGAGAAATTAAATAATAAGATTTATTTATTCCAGATAACTAGCAAGTAATTAAATAATAAAGATATTATTTAATTATGGAGGAATGTGATAAAAGAATTATTTTGAAATTAAATAATGATTTTAATTCAAAATTCAAGAGAATGGCTAAATTAAATAAATCAAATTTATTTAATTTTAATGGGAGAAAAAGCTAATGAATATTTAAATAATTAAATAAATTATTTAATTATAGTGGAAAATGGACAGAATTAAATAAATAAGAATTTATTTAATTTTTAGAAGAAGGGGACTTAATTAGTGACGTAATTAAATAAATAAAATTTATTTAATTAATCAAGAAGACATAAATGGTAAAGGGAAATTAAATAAATTATGAAATTTATTTAATCAAAGGAAGACTTTAGATAATTAGTGATGTATTAAATAAATAAATAATATTTATTTATTTAATAATCAAGGAGGAACAAATGACATGAATTAATTAAATAATTATGAATTATTTAATCAATAGTCGAATGTGGACCAAGGACATAATTAAATAGCTTAATTATGCTAGGACGAAAGTGGTAAAAATGAAGCTTGCAGGCCTAGGTCATTTTTAGGTGTCTACATTTTGCCCCTCTTTGTCATAATGTCGCTTGTCGTATTGTGACAAAGAAAATTAAGTCAAAAATATGCCCCAGTGAAGGTACGGAGTATTCTTGCCCCCTCAAAAATTTTCAAATTTTGGGTCGGCGCCAGAAAAATTTGCAAAAGGTCCCGATAAATCAATTTGATGGTCAGAAAAACAGCGGCGCAGTCGGTTTCAAATTCTGACATGTTTAAAGCAACTTACGGAGAGGTCAAAAGCGCGGAAATGAGCCTCCAGTATTAACTGCAGTTGAAAAATGTCACTTTCACCCTATAAATAGATGGTCAAAGGGGTAAAAGTCAATTCACTTTCACTATTTACCTTGTAAATCTTGAGAGCTCAGAGCAAAAGGCGCAGCAGCGACGATGGTGATTCCAGTGACAGAGCACCGCGGAGAGATCGTGAGGACCTTCAGGCGGCTAGAGGGCTCAGGACCTGCGGTATGTACACTAAACTTGCTTTGTCATTTTTTCGATTTACGTGTTTTTTTATGCTTTCTAGGATAGTGAACGAATGCGCCGCGACGCATATGCGTTCGCGTAAGCCGCAATTGACTTCGCGTTCGCCGCATTTGATGCGTC
>VDFB02000363.1:83423144-83526962 GCA_007258455.2 Sequoia sempervirens | reverse complement strand
AAATATCCACGTTGGGGTTTCAAGTAATTGTACATATTTTCACCATTTCTAGATAACCCATACGAGGTTTTTATATGAAACAAAAGAGTATAGAGGTAAATCATAATGATTGAGTTTTCTTCAGAATAACAGATATCAATGTCTAGTTTTGTTTCAGAAAATACAAAATGAGAATTTCCTTTGGTGGGTCGAGCTTCAGGATAAGAAATATGAGTTTTCATTTAATTCTCATGATACACATATACGGGTTTGTCCTCAACAATGCAAAAATGTGAGATTCTTGTTTTGGGTCAAGCCCAGAAGCTTTAGAAAAGTGCTTTCCCTGAGATACACATGGTGCGGCCAGTGTAATGGCCAGAAAGTAACAAATAAAGGTTCATTATCTACAGAGAAATGAAGCTTTTACAAGCTTTGTATTTGAGGAGAAATATCAATAAGAAAGAAATATGTGGCAGTGAAGTAACTCACCATTTCTTGCTCGAAGGAGAACACATTGGCTGTGGCCAAAACATTCACAAAAGGCTCCAAGCTTGAAGGTTTTCACCATGGCGTACAAAGGTAAATACAAATAACCCTAAGCCCATGATTCAAGTTCTCTTGAAGTGAGCACAAAGAGTATAAAAATACATTAGAGGTTGTCTTAGCTACGGCCACAAGAGTAGAAAGTTCAAAAGTGAAGCCACAAAAGCTACAGACCAAGAAGCTAACCTTGTGTAGAGAGAGGAAGACAAAATCTGTGAGCAAGCTCTCTCATAGAGCTTTTAGATAAAAGACCCGAGCTCATACAGATTGACCAAGAAGAACATAGTCACAGGAAATGTAAGGAAAAGTCAGAGATAAACATGAACAGGCCGCGGCCTTAATGGCCTTTCTTTCTCTTTGAATGGAGTAAAGAACTACAATAACAAGCAAGTCGAGCTTACCCATTGAAGAACTCGAATATTTGAAGGCAAGAGTGAAGTTTCTCTATAGCACACAAGCTCAAACCGAGTTCAATCATAGCGGCATGCTCTCTCAAGCATAGCTCATTTTTTCCAAGTGATCATTGCAAAATGAAATTATTTTTAGGGTTTGACATCTTTTTCTCATGCCCTAATTCGATCCACCCTTATGATTATCTCGAACATCCACAATGGTCAATAACAGATGGGAAATTTGAATTAGGCTTATTTTTTGCATTATGATTTATTGAAATCTGAAGCTAATGTTTGGTGGCCGAATTTCATATGCCTAAATCAAGCTTTGAGGGGTGATGGAGTTATTTTCCTAGGGCTTAGGGTTATTTGTTATTGAATGGAGGCGGTGGACTTAAGGAAATTTGTTATTGATAATGCCTTTTCCTTAGTGAAGAATGAAGGATGTCTATACATAATGTATTTGTTTTTAATTGATTTTGAAGGAAGTCAATTAAAGTTTGAATGGTAAATATCTTATGACCTAAGTTAATATCACTCATGACTTAGGATTTTGTTTTAAAATTGATTTTAGAGAAATCAATTAGAGATGTTGATAAGAGAAAGTGATATGCATTGATATTTTTATGTTTTTTTTGAAGAAAATCAAAGCATTGTATTGATGAGTTAAGCATGTAATTATTTTTGCAAAAGATTTTGTAATCTTTAGTTGCAAAAATAGACAAATTGTAAAATCTACAGTGATGTAAAGCATAATCATAAAGCAATCTCTTATAAATTGTTTTATGATTTCTTGCTATTTTTAGCAGATTGATATTGAATTTTTCCTCTTGGTCAAGTTTGAGATTTATCTTGGAGAGATAAGGTGTTTTTCTGGCTTTTAAAGCAGATTCAGCCTATTTTTAGAGGCTTTACAGTTTGATCATAAAAGCAGTGTGCTTTTTTCTGCTTTTATGTAGTTTTTGAGACAATTTGAAGCTTTTTTCCTTGAGCTTCTTTGTGAGCTTGGATTAGGGTTTCTTGGGTGATATATTCTGAAGAGACTTAGTCTTTTGGGGGTTCTTCTTAGTTCAAATTTCAATTTCTTGCTCTTAACACTTTGGAGCTTGTAAAATTTTGTACTCAGTTCTGAGAGTTTCACTCCTTGATCTAATTAAAAACAACATTCCTATCTCCAATTTATGTTTCAACTTGTAGTTTTAGTATGATATTGATGTTGTGATTCTATTTACAGATCATCTTTGTCCTAAGTATTGCGAATCATGGATGTAGAAATTTCATTGTTGCAGGTTGCATGCTGTGTTTACTTCTGAACCTTCATGCAAATCAATTTTGCACTATTGTTCATGAGGGATTGTGAATTCGTTGCTATTTTTTTGAAGATTGCTTGTGAGAGAAATATAAGCCTGTTTTGTGAGAGAAGTTATCAAAGTCATTGTTAAGTTTTGTGGATCATTTTAAGTCATAGGTTTTACTTTCAAGTTATCTTTCTATCCCTCTCCTCAGAAATATTTAGAATAGGATTAATTATTTGGAGAACCAGCTCACTCTGGAGATTCCTTCTTCATTCAGATCACCCACGTCTGAAGAAATTTTCCATGTTTCATTAGATTGTTGAATCTTGCATTCAGCAGGGTGCAAATCTAATTGACAACAGTTTTTGGCATGCCCGGTGGGACTCAGAAAGCTATTTTTAGATAATTTTTTAATATTTTTAGTTCATTTTTTGGTGTATGCAGCAAATTTTCCAGTCTTCTGGAGGCCATCACAATATACCTGGCAACTCTGCTTATGTTTTTGCATGCTAGTGCAGCCCGCACATGAGAAAGATACAAACAAGATCAAGTTCTACACCCTTCAAGTATCGAGAGTTCTCCCCATCACGAAGAAGAGGCGGGACAGCAAGGAGGCTTTTTGAAGCACCCATGAGATCGAAGTCAACACCTCCTATTTTCAGTTCCTTGGTGTTATCACCAGGAGTTCCAGTTCCAATCTCACAAGTACCACTAATGGCAGCACCGAGGCAGCACCCGTTTGCATCCTTCAATGGTGGTACCCCATTAAACATTGTTCAGCATGACAACATACCAGATGCAGCCCTTAGAGGTCTGCCATACTTCACCAGGGAGGATTTCACCACACCAGTTGAGCACATCTGTGACATAGCCACATTATGCTCGGTGCATAATATTACACGGGAGAATGTCGCACTAAGGCTATTGGCTATGTCACCCAAAGGAAAAGCATTACAATGGTTCAGAGGCTTCATAGCCAACTCGATCACGACATGGGATGCATTAGGTAATAGTTTATATCAACATTTTGCTGATAAATTTGACAATTTATCTTTATTAGAGCAGTTGAGCACCATTCAAAGGGCGCCACATGCGCACTTGGCTGACTTTAACTACCAATTTCAGAGAACCTGGGATAGGATTCCTACAACGGTAAAGCCCTTACTAGCACATGCTTTTTTGTTTTACTTAAAAGCTTTGAATAGTAAAATTGCAGTCATGACTTAGTCTATGGGCGGGCTTACACTCCCTAACGCCTACAATATAGCCATTAACATTGAAAACTGCCTCATCCAAGCTGGATACATAGCTCCTAGATCTCCTATGCCTTTGTTTCTAGAAATACAACCACCTATTCCTACTGCTATATCTCCCTTGGCTGCTATCCCGCCTGTTTCAGCGATAGGATATCATAACACAGCGGGCAAGACGTTGCTACCCCAGCCCCAAATCAGGAGATGAAAGAGATTAAAAGCATAAAAGACCTTTGGAAATGATCTCATGACTATTAAAAAGCATGTTGGCCAAGAAAATAAGCCTTATCAAGCCCCTTATCAGCAAAACCAACAAAATAGACCCATTTTTCAAAATGATTATCAATCCCAAAGGAGGAATTCGAACGCAGCCATACAATTCGAACGCAGCCAATTCATCAAAGGAACTTGTGTCACAAAATAATGTTGCTCGGGATTGCGATTGGTGTTATCTGTACAATCAGCCCCATAACCAATCAGTGTGTGCCATTGGAATGAGAAATCAGGCTTTAATGGTTCAGAATAACTATGTTGTTTCAGAAAATGTTGCAGATCAGAATCAAGAACAACAAGATAATGTGGAAGTTGCCTTGCCAAACTGGCAGAGCTCTAAATTTTGTGGCGTGAATGGCCAAAGTCAACAAAATTCTCCTATTTCGGCTAATACCAGGTCAAAAAAGAGAGCTATGGATCTAGGACAACAAGCTGGAAATTCATAGCAGTAGCCTTTAGATAGTAAGAAGTTTGTTTCATCAGATGTTAAAGCTGTCATGCAGCCTAAAATGTAGTTTCTACAAAGAGGTCAAGAGATACCCAGCAAGGAACAATCAAAAACGCATTCTCAGCCTTTGTAGAGGCAAAATGATGCTGCTGTAAAAAAAAACAAGCAAAAGGTAAACTCTTCATCGTTTAATATTGTTGAGCATCTCAAGAAAACCACTGCCAGCATGTCGATATTAGATGCTTTACACCTTCCAGGGTAGAAAGATTTACTGCATAGTGCTTTGGTTGAGTTGTCTATTTCTCACAACGCTAATCAAGGAGTTGTGAAGGTTGTGCTGGCTAATGACCCGGAGGATAGAAATGAGAAAAAAGAAAAAGAGGTAAAGCCCCCTCCGTTCTATTTAAATCTGATCATTGGTGATAAAATTGTTCACAATTGTATGGTTGATTCTGGTGCTAGTAGTTTAGTCATGCCTAAGAGTTTAGCAGATAAGCTAGGTCTTGTTTACAAGCCTAATCTTCAAAAAAGCGTAGTGCAATTAGATGGGTCTACTGTTAAAACTGTTGGTATTATCAAAAATTTAGCTCTTACCTTGCACGCATCCCCAAGTTTTTCTATTCATCAAGATATTCATGTCATAGACTTACTGTCGCACTTTGCCATTTGTCTCTCAAGGGATTTTATAGCCAAGTTGGGTGGGTTCCTATATTCTTATTGGTCTCATTTATTTTTTAGAATAAGGTATGGTACGAAAGTGACCATAAAGTCTGAGCCTCTCACCAAAAACTATATTGAACCATACTCACCAAATCCTATAAACGCTAACCTCTACGCCACCTCTACACTGGAGGAGCAAACCATGACCTCAAACTGTAGCACCCATGTAGACAATATCAATCTAGATGAAAGGGCAGTCGAAGATCACAAGCTTGATCCATTCCAGCACACAGATGAGATAGGATTAGGAGTCTATATGATCCGAGAACCTGATTTCGATATGCCTAATCTTTGTAAAGAGGAAAAATCGTCTGCAAAAACAAAAAATGAGCTTTGGAAGCTTTATTTCAATGGTTCAAGGAGCAGTGTTGGTGCCGAGGGTGGAGCTATGTTGATATCACCCGAAGGAGATAAATACTTTTCAGCTTGCAGATTTTCTTTCAGCTGTTCAAATAATACAGGTAAGTATGAAGCATTGGTGCATGGCCTTGAATGGGCCCGCAAACGAGGTATTAAATGCTTGCAAGTTTATTGTGATTTAGAATTGATTTTAAATTAGGTCAAAAATTTAAATGCTGACAAGAATGATTTTCTTAAGAAATACAAGCATCGTGTATGGGATTTAATGGAGGATTTTGACACTTTTAATATTATGTCAATTCCTCGTAATCAAAATAAGCATGCTGATAGGCTCGCTACCATAGGAGCCCAGTTTGATATTCCCAAGGAGATTCATAAGGTAGAAGCATGTTAATACATGAAAATAGTGGTTAGACCTTTTGTACCTGAAAATAATGCTAGCTGGTAGGTTTTTGACAGCGATGAGCAAATCATAATTTTTTTGATTGTTGAAGCTGAGTTTGCAGATGGAAACTAGCAAAAATGGCAGTAGCAATATGAGGACCAGATTGTGCAGTTGAAGACTAATAAGCTTCCAAAAGGATTGGTGACCTTGGAATCTGTGTTTAACTCAGATGACCAAGTGCGTAAGGACAAATGCAGCTTGACTTTTAAAGAGGAACATTATGCAACCATTGAAATCTTCAAAAGCAAGCTTCTCAAGCTGAGAAAGGTATGTAGTCAAGACGAACAACAAGCCTTTATTCTGTTATGTCAGAAATTTAGTAATGTTTTTGCTTGGGAATACAAGGATTTGAGAGGTTTTAATCCCGAACTAGCCCAGCATACCATTGAACTTGAACCCGATGCAAAACTGGTAAGGCATAAATAGAGACCACTCAATCCCAAATTAGAGCACCTTATGAAGGATGAACTGAATAAACTAGTTGAAAGTGGTATTATTTTCCCTATCAAACACACCTCTTGGGTGTCAAATTTAGTGCCAGTTAGGAAGAAAAGTGGGGAAATCAGATTATGTGTTGATTTCTGAGATTTAAATAAAGCATCATTGAAAGACCATTACCCACTCCCTTCCATGGAGCAAATTTTACAAGTAGTTCCTGGTTCTGACAGATTTTCTTTGCTAGATGGTTACTTAGGTTACAACCAGATTCTGGCGAAGCAGGAAGATCAGTTCAAAATAGTGTTTACAACCAAGTGGGGCATGATGGCCTACAAGAAGATGCCTTTTGGCTTATCCAATGTTGGAGCAAATTTTTAGCATGCGATGGATATGGCCTTTCACGGCCTCATGAGCAAGTTTGTTTTGGTATATATCTAGATGATATTACTATTTTTTTATAGAAATGCTAACAAACACCTTGATCATTTGGAGCATATTTTTGAGAGATGCAAAGAGTTCGGAGTGTCTCTCAATCTGAAGAAGTGTATATTTTAAGTGCACAAAGGCAAACTGCTTGGAAACATTATTTCAAAGCAAGGTATTTCAATTGATCCTAAAAGAGTTTTTGCAATTCTTGAATTGCCATTACAAGCTCATAAGAAAGGTTTGCAAAGCTTTCTTGGAAGAATAAATTTTGTAAAGAGGTTCATACCAAATATTGCAGCCTTGCTGCAGCCTCTTACTTCTATGCTTAAAAAGAATATGCCTTTCAGTTGGACCAAGGAAGGTAAGAGGAGCTTTGAGCAGATTAAAGAATCCCTCACAGCCACTCCTACTCTCATTAATCCAAATTTTGACAGACTTTATTCTATATGCCTTTGGAGGAATAGATATTGTTTTAGCTATGTTATGCCAGCAAAACAAGGAAGGCTTGGAGCATCTTGTTGCATTTTTCAGCCAAGTATTGGATGATTACAAGGTAAAATATTCTTTTGTTGAGAAGCATGTTTTTACTATTGTAAGAAGTTTAAAGAAATTCAGGCATATGTTGTCCAATAGCAAGATTCATTTGTTGGTAGCTCATTCAAGTGTTAAGGATTTTCTGCTTATAAAAGATATTAATGATAAGCATGTTGGTTAGATTACCAAAGTAATGGAATTCAACGTGGATATAAAAGTAACCAAGCTCGTTAGAGGCAAAGGTTTGTGTGAACAGATTGTTGTGAATGAGGACAACAACTTAAAAGAAGCTGAAAATATATAAACATGCTAAATAATGATGTTGCAGGTGTTGTTTCAGCATCTCCCGCTACGTGGTTGCAGCAAATGATACATTATTTGCAAACTGGTGAGTACCCCGAAGGCTTAGACAGAGAAAAATGAAGGTATTACAGATTACAAGCCATTTCTTATGCGATCATTGATGGCATTCTTTATAGGAGAGGTTTTCAAGGTATCTTATTACATTGTATTCAGCCTGATCAAGTTGACAAGCTTTTAGCAGAGTTTCATGATGGACCTTCAGGAGGTCACTTTGCTGCAAGGACAACTCTAAAAATTATGCGAGTTGGTTATTACTGGCCAGATTTGTTTAAAGATGCTATTGCTTGGGTCAAAAAATGTGAGAAATGTGGTTTATTTGCTAGTAAATAGAGGCTTGCATCGCTGCCCCTGCATCTGATCTAGGTAGAACAACCATTTGCTAAGTGGGGCTTAGATTTTATTGGTCCTATTAATCTGCCTTCAAGCGCAGGTCATAAGTGGATTCTTACTACCACAAATTATTTTACAAAATGGACTGAAGTTGTTGCTTTAAAGGAAGCAGATGAGACTTTGGTGCTTATATTTTATCAAGATCTCGTATCGATATTTGGTGTTCTAGATTCAATCATTTCTGACAATGGTTTGGCTTTTATTGGTTTGAGGATTTCTGATTAGTCAATTAGAAATAACATCTATTTGAACACATCTTCCAATTATTATCCATAGGGCAATAGTTAGGCGGAATCTACAAATAAGAATTTGATTTGGATAATCAAGAAGACAGTCGAAGATAATCAACGGACATGGAATGAAAAGTTGAAGTTAGCCCTTTGGGCTGACAGAATAACCCCTAAAAGGGCCACTGGTTGTTCTCCTTTTGTTTTAACTTATGGTAAAGAGGCTAAGTTACCTGTTTCAATTGAGTTACCAACTTTAAGTTATGTTAAAGAACTGGAATTGTTGAATGGACAACCTCTTGAGGTGAGATTTGCACAACTGGTAGAGCTTGAAGAAACCAAAAGGGAAGCTCTAAGATAGCTGGAGATACATCAAGCTCAGATGAAGAATTCTTTTGATAAGAGGGCAAGACCATGTGATTTCATGGTTGGAGATCTATTTTTCAAGTGGAATGAATTCAAAAGCAGACCTGGACGACATTCCAAGTTCGATGCAATGTGGGACGGGCCTTATGTGATCACGAAATGCAAGGAACATAATGCATTCCAACTTTCCAAGTTGACTAGCAAGGTGCTGTCTATCCCAGTTAATGGGATCCACCTCAAGCATTGCCTCTGAGATAAGTTCTATCTTGTAGTTAAGTAGAGTAGTTTGCAAATAAGTATGTTTCACACATTTACTTTTAGTAGTTTTGCTTTCCCTAAGCGCTACTGCGCATGTTCTGTTTGTTTTCAATTCTATTTTGTTTTCTTTTGCTATTGTTTGGAGTGTTGTTGTTCAAGTTCTGAGTTTCAAGAAGGGGAAGATTTGACTCCACGCCCAATGGAGTGTTTTAAGGCAACTAATCTATGCTTAGTAGGAAAGCACTTAGCGGAAATCGCCAAAATGTTACCAATTTTTTGCCACAGCTCGATTGGTGGAGCTGGTTGAATAGTTGAGGATTAAAAAGAGAGAACTAAGTTTTAGAGGTGTTATTCGATGTTTTACAATTAAATGAAGTATAGAATTGACCATATAAACAACAGAGCATTTTAAATTCTTTTGTTCATTTCATAAAGTGATTCATATTTACATAGTTTCATTTGATTGAAGGAATCCAAATGATATTACAACATTGCATTGAAATGCATTTTCTTTTCGAAATGAAAAGCATAAAATGAAATCAAATATCCACACAAGCCGTGGATGTGACTGTCACAATGCATCATTAATAGCACACCACACTATGGAGGATGCGAGAGAAGAAATCACATAAGTAACGACATAATCATCATTGCCTGATTGGCCGATGGTCGATGCTGAAGTGGTGCACCTTTGTCTTCTCGAGCTTCGTTGACCTGCAAGAAGGAAAAGAGGGATGTCAGAAGCTTCGATTATGAAGAAACCTATATGAATCACCAACAATAATGTAGTCTACTGCTAATCATGCACTGAAACAATCAAGAAAAGTACATAAGAAATGAGCTGAAGGAGAAACATCAACATGATCATCATATCCTATTTTTTATGCTAACATTGTTTGTTTCTTTGTGCAAGTATAGGTAAAATCATGAGGCTAATCATTATTTGAAGACCAAGCATGTGGAGGTAAATGGGCTCCCACAGGGGTAGAGCTCGACATGTTGCCCTTATTCATTACAAGTGGGTTGATAAAGAGATAGTGATTACATCATCATATTCATCAAAAGGAGTGATATACAAGTGAACGACTTAAACAGAATTATCCATCAAGCTATTAAACAAACTCTGCATTCATAACAATTAGGTGAATGCTTTCTGAAAGCTACAGGTGAATAGTGAGTTTAATCTGCTCAATCATCTAACTGAGTACAATTATATCAAACATTGTTGTATGGTTCACATTCTTTTACAATTAGTGCTATTTGTTCATCATGATCATTTATCATTCAAGGTTTAGTTCATCAGTGTTCTTTCTCACAACCAAGGATAGTGAACAGGCATACATTATGCCTTAATGAAGAATTTTGTTTTAGGGTGTGTGCAGGATCATGATGGGCCAAAAAGTGGCAATATTATGGGTATTTGTAGGGTATGTGGCTGACAAATTTTTTTTACCCAAAATTGATGAAACGAAAAGGGTTTTTAGAAGAGATTCTCAGCTTTCCATAAATATAAATTATACTTTAATTTGAATTTAATAAATAATTATTATTCATTTTCTATTAGAATTACGACTAAAGTCCTGATCGATAGGTTGATTGAAAAACATCTATAACTTTCAAACAATATCATGTTTTTTGAATCTGAAACATGCGTCACATTCTATGCTTCACATACTATAGGATTGAAAAAATAAAAATTAAATTTCATGAAGTTTTGATCAAGTTAAGGTGGTCAGACATACAAGTTTTTATATTTTTTAAAATTTGTAATAAAAAATTCATAATTAATTATTTACTTGGAAAAAAATTACAAAAAAGTATGCATCACATCTGGACATGAGTCCTCTACTTATATATAAAATATTATAAAAAAAATATTATCATTTTATTATGGTTAGGGTGGTCAGAAAGACACCTACTTATTTTTTCCCTGAAATTTAAGTACTACTGCATTGAAATTTCAAATTTTCACCAAATAGATTTTATTTATTTTTATAAAAACCTAGTAGTTTAGAAACTACATTCAATTTTCTGCAAATTCTATTCTTACATATTTTTGAAATAAAATAGATAACTTATTCAAATTTTTACGTCAAGTTGCCTAACACTGATTTTTCTGAATTTTTTGCCACTTAAGGGCCTATTTTTTCCATGATTATCCTGCACATACCCTTCAAATTTTATCCCAGAGGAGAGTAATGTCACGGAATAGTTTATTAAATGGAGTATAAAAATGCATGAAGAGTGCCAAGTTGAAGCCCAAGAGTATGAAAGATAGACAATGCACTCAAATAATAAATGAACAGTCAGTTCCAAGTTGACTGATAATACAAATACAGAATTAAGAATTACAATGTGAAATGATTATTCCAAAATGACAAGGAAATGACAAACATGAAAAAGAGGTGTTTTTGAACTATTAGTCACACTGGCTAAAATAATCAAGTAAGATGCAGTCCTCAGAATTACAATGTTTCAATTTAAAATCTTTGCATAAGTCCAAGAACAGAAAGCAAGGGTTTGTTGTAGATTAAACATGTGAGATTTCATCGAATATAGTGTGTAGGGAGATACAGCTAGTAAGGTCATTTCAAAATAATCAAATGGATAACGAAGCATAAGGAAGTGAAAAAAGTGCTTCTGAAAGTCCAGTTTAGCTGAAAGAGAGGACACATCCCATATAGCTATAATATTTTAACTAAATATTTGCATGGAGTAAAGCAGAGTGTACATTGAATATGTGATCTACAAATTCAACCAAGAGGGTTCTGTGTGTGAGGAGGAAGATAGTTATATCAGCTAGCCAAGAGCATGAAGGTTTCAACAAATTTATGTAGGTTTGTTATGCTCAGACTTCTTTATAATATTGAAAGCCTATGACAAGTTTTGTCTCGAGGAAAATAGCATAAAGTCGACATTTAAGTAATGCAAACAACAGATACATTTCCAACATTCATGAACCTATGGTTCTTTTTCTTCACAAAGAGACGAATACAGGAGTATGGGAGTAACTCTATGAGATGTAAGCAAAGTGCAGATATAAGAAGGTTTTAAACAAACTTTCAGTTTTGTCATATGGTGGTATACCTGTGTAATGAAATAACATAGATTTCTCTAAGTTCCTAGATGCCCGTATGGTGGAAATTGAAGAATTTGGATGCTAAAAGAAGCTCATATTTTGCACAATTATAGAAATGTGCAAACCTTTCATATCACAAATGAGTTACATGGTGGGGATTTCACATAAAATGTAGAAATAAGAGACATGGGTCGAGCCCAATTTTTAGTAATGAATGCCATGTCTAAGTTTTGCAACTATAAGTGCAAAAGGAGAAAAAAATCATGAATAGAAACTGGCATACAAAAAGGAATGTATTTTCTTCACAGACAGCAAATACCCACGTTGGGGTTTCAAGTAAGTGTAGAGATTTTCACCATTTCTAGAAAACCTATATGAGCTTTTTATATGAAACAATAGAGTACAAAGGTAAATCATAATGATTGAGTTTTCTTCAGAATAATAGATATCAATGTCTAGTTTTGTTTCAGAAAATACAAAATGAGAATTTCCTTTGGTGGGTCGAGCTTTAGGATAAGAAATATCAGTTTTCATTTAATTCTCATGATACCCATATATGGGTTTGTCCTCAAGAATGCAAAAATGTGAGATTCTTGTTTTGGGTCGAGCCCAAAAGCTTTAGAAAAATTCTTTCCCTAAGATACACATGGTGCGTCTAGTGTAATCGCCAGAAAGTTACAAATAAAGGTTGATTATCTACAGAGACATGAAGCTTTTACAAGCTTTTTGTTTGAGGAGAAATATCAATAAGAGAGAAATACATGGCAGTGAAGTAACTCACCATTTCTTGCTCGAAGGAGAACACATTGGCCGCAGCCAGAACATTCACAAAATGCTCCAAACTTGAACGTTTTCACCATGGCGTACAGAGGTAAATACAAATAACCCTAAGCCCACAATTCAAGCTCTCTTGAAGTGAGCACAGAGAGTATACAAATACATTAGAGGTTGTCTTAGCCGCGGCCACAAGAGCAGAAAGTCATTAGGGGAAATTTACATAAAAAATGGGCCTCCTAAGGATGACATCATTAGCTTTTTAAGTTATCAAAAATCAACTAAAAGATGACAGTAACCTGTACGGTGACATCATCCAAAATAAATTTAAAATTTTCTAAAATCTTATGAATTAACTCATGATGGTTAATTTAACTCTACATATCCTATTCTATCTTATTCATCCTTCTAAATATAAAATACTCTTTTTGTTTTTTAGATCTATATTCTTAAGTTCTATTAAGTTCTATTATAGAAATTTTTTATATTTTAAAAAAAAAAAATTTATTGTTTAAGAAAAAAAATATAAAAAACATAAAAATCATTTATGAAGTGCTGCAAAAATAATATGAAATTTGATTTAATATATAAAATTTATATAAAATAAAATATTAAGTATAAAATAAAATATACTTTACCACTATTTACGTTGAGAGGCGCTCTACAATCTTCATGTAAATATATAGCAAAAATAAAAACAAAAAAATGGAAAAAAAAAATCCAAAAGAAATTACAAATTGTTCTCACAAAAACTACGAATCAAATAAATTGGAATAAATTACAAAAAATCAAAAAAATTGGACAAAATAAAATAAAATAAAAATAAATGGAAGAAAGGAGAAAAAGTTGGAGAATCAAAACTATGGAAAAAATAATTGGAAAAATTAAAAATTAAAAACCAAAAAAAAATGCAAAGGAAAGAAAATGAGAAAATCAAAAGGACTATGGAAAAAAAGATATCCCTCAGCATACATTTTTAAATATAAATATACTATTATAAAACCTATAAACGCGTTTATTTAACTAAACGTACATAACATAATAAATCTAAATGTATAAAATCATAAATATATATAAATTAAAATACTAAGTAAAAAATAAAATATCAAAAGTTACTTTTACTTTGTCACTTTTTAAATAAAAACCAATAATTTAAAAAAACAAATAATCAAGAAAAGAAAGTGAACTTGACTTTTTTAATAAATTATAATAGAAATATAAGTTACCAAACTTGAGTTTAAGAATTTTTAAATAAAAAATAAATAATGAAGAAAGTGAACTTGGGTTTTTTAATAAATTATAATAGAAATATATGTTACCACTTTTAAAAATCATGGACTTTAGTTTTTTAAGGAATTATAATAGAAACGTGTGTCGCCACTTAACTCATGTAGTTAAGTAATTTATATTTTTTATATTTAAATAACTTATATTATATGAGATAATTTTTGCTTTTTTAGAGTTCCTTAGGAGGCCCATTTTTTATCTAAATTTCTCCTAATGTCAAAAGTGAAGCCACAAAAGCTACAGACCAAGAAGCTCACCTTGTGTAGAGAGAGGAAGACAAAATCTGTGAGCAAGCTCTCTCATAAAGCTTTCAAATAAAAGACCTGAGCTCAAACAGGTCGACCAAGAAGAACATAGTCACAGGAAATGTAAGGAAAAGTCAAAGATAAACATGAACAGGGCGCGGCCTTAATGGCCTTTCTTGCTCTTTGAATGGAGTAAAGAACTACAATAACAAACAAGTCGAGCTTACCCATTCAAGAACTTGACTATCTGAAGGCAAGAGTGAAGTTTCTCTACAGCACACAAGCTCAGACCGAGTTCAATCATGGCGGCGTGCTGTCGCAGGTAGAGCTCATTTTTTCCAAGTGATCATTGCAAAATGAAATCATTTATAGGGTTTGACATCTTTTTTTCATGCCCTAATTCGAGCCAACCATATGATTATCTAGAACATCCAGAATGGTCAATAGCACAAGGGAAATTCAAATTAGGGTTATTTGTTGCATTGTGATTTATTGAAATCTAAAGCTAATGTTTGGTGGCTGAATTTCATATGCCTAAATCAAGCTTTGAGGGGTGATGGAGTTATTTTCCTAGGGCTTAGGGTTATTTGTTATTGAATGGAGGCGATGGACTTAAGGAAATTTTTGATTGATAATGCCTTTGCCTTAGTGAAGAATGAAGGATGCCTATACACTAGGTATTTGTTTTTAATTGATTTTGAAGGAAGTCAATTAAAGTTTGAATGGTAAATATCTTATGACCTAAGTTAATATCACTCATGACTTAGGATTTTGTTTTAAAATTGATTTTAGAGAAATCAATTAGAAATGTTGATAAGAGAAAGTGATATGCATTGATATTTTTATGTTTTTTTTGAAGAAAATCAAAGCATTGTATTGATGAGTTAAGCATGTAATTCTTTTTGCAAAAGATTTTGTAATCTTTAGTTGCAAAAATAGACAAATTGTAAAATTTGTAGTGATGTAAAGCATAATTGTAAAGCAATCTCTTATAAAAAATTTTATGATTTCTTGCTATTTTTAGCATATTGATATTGACTTTTTCCTCTTGGTCGAGTTTGAGCTTTATCTTGGAGAGATAAGGTGTTTTTTTGGCTTTTAAAGCAGATTCAGCCTATTTTTAGAGGCTTTACAGTTTGATCATAAAAGCAGTGTGCTTTTTTCTGCTTTTATGTAGTTTTTTAGACAGTTTGAATATTTTTTCCTTGATCTTCTTTGTGTGCTCGGATTAGAGTTTCTTGGGTGATATATTCTAAAGAGACTTAGTCTTTTGGGGGTTCTTCTTAGTTCAAATTTCAGTTTCTTGCTCTTAACAATTTGGAGATTTTAAACTTTTGTACTCATTTTTGAGAGTTTCACTCCTTGATCTAATTAAAAACAACATTCCTATCTCCAATTTATGTTTCAACTTGCAGTTTTAGTATGATATTGATGTTGTGATTCTATTTATAGATCCTCTTTATGTCCTAAGTATTGCAAATCATCGATGCAGAAAGTTCATTGTTGTAGGTTGCATGCTGTGTTTACTTCTGAACCTTCATGCAAATCAATTTTGCACTATTGTTCATGAGGGATTGTGAATTTGTTGCTATTTTTCTGAAGATTCCTTGTGAGAGAAATATCAAACTGTTTTGTGAGAGAAGTTATCAAAGTCATTGTTAAGTTTTGTGGATCATTTTAAGTCATAGGTTTACATTCAAGTTATCTTTCTATCCCTTTCCTCAGAAATATTTAGAATAGGACCAGTTATTCGGAGAACCAACTCACTCTAGAGATTCCTTCTTCGTTTAGATCACCCACATCTGAAGAAGGTTTCCATGTTTTAGTAGATTGTTGAATCTTGCATTCAGTAGGGTGCAAATCTAATTGACAACAATGACATAAGGAATGATCTAGGGGTTTGTATTTCTTAGGAGCATTATGACAACAAAGTGTTTGACTATGGTTTCAGTCCCAAGTTACATACTTTAGTGATTTGGTCAATGACACCAAATGTGGGAAAACTGGAAGTCATAAAAACAATTGAGGAAATAATAAGTGTTGTCATGATTAAAAGAGATATTAAGATCACTCCAACATAGGATGTCAATTTCACAATGTGTGCATCTATGTTGAGTGTAGATACTACTCAGATATCTCAAGAGAGATATGATAAATTATTGGACAAGTTCAATAGAATCATAGATGAATATAATAAGGTGAAGGTCACTAGTTCCAAGGTGAATCTAGTACAAATGACTCTACCATATCCAACCTCTACTTTTGATTTTTAAACATAGGATAGAGAAACCTTATCTTTGAAGATTAAGAATTGGAAGGAAGAGTTGCAGATATAAAAGGAAAATGTAGATAAATCCAAAACATAGACTTCAAAGTTTGTTGTAGATATAATGGAGGATGTTTTGGGACATAGGGTTCCTCGGCTTGTGCACAGGTTAGATAATGTTTGGAATGTGTATAAAAGTATTCATGAAGCCTAGCAAAGGTACACTCAAGTCCAAGATTCTTTCCAAAATGTTTGGAGCAAATGGAGTACAAGGGTTGGTGCTCTTAAGGAAATGGTGTCAAACATGAAGGATGGTCCTAATGCTCCCACACATATTCTAGAATTGATAAAAGTAATTAATCTATTGGGAGAAATTTCAGCTTTCCATGGCAAGTTAGGTGTGCAACTCTAGGGTAAAATAAAGATGTTTAGAGAAATGGAAGGATATGGAGTGCCTAAGATGTTGAATGATGAAGGTGAGTAGAAAGACTTCACTACATGGAAATAAGAGGTGGGAAACTTCCTTCCCCACTTTAAGGAAGTTGTTAACCTCATTGATTATACAATGTTGAACAATGCTCTTGATGACATGACTAGGATTGAGGTGAAAATGGATGTGTTTGTCAGGTACAATCTGCATAGTTCCAAATTGCAAAGATTACTAGACACTAAATGGCCCACCGAGGAGGAGTACAATACATGGCTTGTAAAATTTATAGATTAAGCCTTGGATAAAGTATTGATTAATTGTCTCCTCTAGGTTCAAAAGCTAGTGACACATGATGTTGATGTGGAAGTTGCCTTACACTTCTCTATTTTCTTGTTTTCTTGCTTTATGTCCCACATTTTGGAAAGCATGTTGAAGGAGTGTTTTTCTCATGGAATGAATATCTTCATCAACGAAAGTGTCTTTTGGAAGGTGGGAAATATCTTCACCAAAAAATGAGAATGGTTTTTGTCTCATTTGGATATTTCCTCCCATAGATTGCAAATATAACAATATTTTGGAATGCAATTGTAATTGTCAAATGAAAATAGGACAAGTGTCAATTGGCCTGAGGCTTTTTTTGCTCCCTTGATTTGTAAAAGGAAATTATCGGCCATTTAACGAGGTTGTTTTTTGATCTCCTAATAAAATTTTGTAATAGATAGTACAGGGAACAAAGGTCAAGTATATGTCTAGGTTTTGATTCTTCATTTCTTGCAAGTCTAATTTTGTATGACAGTGCTAGCATTTGAATATAAGAATGGCACAATTCTAAAGCCAATTCTCTCCTCATGTATTCTTTATATGAATTATCAATGAAATTGATCAAAGATATTTTCAACAATCTTCATTGTGTTCCAATGAATGTATTTTTTATATTTGTTCTAATTCAATAAATTCGTTAAATTTCATTGATTAAATCATAGGTTTATGTAATTTGAGTACAAGGATATGATAATGAGTTCTAGTCTTGGATATTTGAGTATAATGTTGTAATGCAGTGTTGTAGAAACTTTGTGATGCTAGGTTCTAAGATGTTGTTCATCATAGTTTGTGTTAATTTGGACTCCATACCCTAGTTTAAGGCACTAGTCTAGGATCTATGCTTATGTTGCATATTCATGATCTATCACAAACACTACATTTAAAATCAATGAATCTTTACTTTTTTGTCAGAATGTATGTGGATAAGAAGTTTACCATGCTCTATTGCTTCTGAAATGATTATTGAGTAAAGGTATTATCAAATCTTTACGTTCTTTGAATTGTTAAGCATTTTTTTATAGAGCATATATGTTGTTACAATGTGCATAAGTAAAATGGCACAAGAGAGCTTGAGAACATTGTTTGGGATCACCCTCTCAAGTTTTGTAGATCCCAAAGTGTCGAGGGAAAGTCTTGAAGACTTTCACTTGTTAAGTTGCCCAATCCCTCCTGATTATTGACTAATGAATAGGGAAAATTCATAGGTAATTGGTGAGATTGGCTTGGTTTATTAAAAACACCAACAAAGTGTACCCACTATGAACAAAAAATTGTCAAACAATCATAGTAAGACACTCAAAAGAAAAACTCAAAGAATAGAAACAGATAGAGAACAGAAAGAAAAAGGTCTAATAAAAATTTGAGCTAAAAAAGGAAAATAGGGGTGCCCAGGGCGCCTATGTCCTAGACAAGATCTTGCATAATTCAAAATTTGACTATGTATGATACTTTTTAAAGTTTATGTGTTTGTGTGCAAATGGGTCTGATAATGAATTTTTTCCCAAATTTGCTCAAATTAGGATTATGTGACTCAAAATGTAAATGTGCAATAATGTTGAAAATGTTTGAATAATGAATGAAAATTATGAATGTAATTTCTAGATATAAGATGTAATAATTAATTGATTTTAATATGTAAAATTAAAATGGTAATTTTGATGCCTTTTTCAAATTAAAAAATGCAATTTTTTCACGTTTTGAGCTATATACAGGATTCCTAAATGGATGCAATTAACACTTTTAAACTTGTTTTCAGATTTAAATGACCTAAAGCAGATATTTAAATGCAATTGAAATGTAGATGACATAAAATGAATGAAATTAACCCCATTGCAACCTATAATGTAATATGATATGCATTTTTAAAAAAAAATGATACCTTTTATGATGCACAAATGAATGCCTAAATGAATAATGCAACACAATGCAATGCAAAAACCTTAGATCTAGGGTTCAAATTTTAGAAGGTATATAATGTTAATAGGTCAGGTTCACAAAAAATGAAACATATAAAAAGTGAGTGGCCTCTAGAGATTTCACTTTAGGGTAGGATTTGACACCTTTTCCACATTTTATTAATTAAAAAAGGGGGGTAGATGATGTGATAGGATTGTGAATGGGGATTTGGTAGATTTGGTAGATTTGGACAAGATATATGATTGAATTATAGCCTGCAAGGTGAGTCAACAAGCCCTTGACCAAATTTGAAATGACCTCAATAATGAAATGCAATAATTCAATTGACCTAATGATGCAAATAACTGTTCTAACATAGAAACAATAGATCTAGAAAGTAATAGACAAAAATAGACTACATAAATGGATTGAGTAGAATATTGTGCACTTGTGGTATAAATTTAAGCTTGATTTCTAAGGATGTTTCCCCCATGGGTGCCATTGTCCTTGTTGACCAATTTTAAATCTATTTTCACAATCCTCAAGAGTCAGATTAGAGCTTCCATTTCCTACTTGTCATACTATTGAATCATTGTCATATATTTTTGTAATTAAGTTTCCATAAGTTGTCAAGGTGTAAGTTTTTTATTGAAATGATGAATAAGTGATCTTCAAGCTTCCCCTAATCCTCTTCAAGCCTAAAAGATGCACATTCAAATAGAGAGGAAGGGTTGTGCCATTTAGGGGCTTGCCTTATTCAAACCCATTGTTAGTTTTTTTCACTTCCACAATGGCAATGTCAATGATAAAAGAAGCATCCATTTGAGGGATAGGGATAAATGATAAAAGGAATGATGAATCAACAAAGTGTTGTAACTCACCACCACTCAATGGCTTCCTTGAAGGACTAAAGTCATACACATATCCTTAAGGCTTAGATCTTGCACATGCATGAATTGCTTGGAGACCTACAAAGGGTTAGCCTTCACAAACAATGATAACATGAACATGTAAACTCACATAGGATTTGACATGATGCTTGGATCTTGAATTGCTACAATAGATCACTAAAATTTTGCTTTTGACTGGCTCAATAATGCTCTTAATAATCATTCTTGCTCAATTTTCTCCTTAGCTTTCAAATAATGCAATAACTAGGTATTTATATGCAATTATTCTAATTTCCCACAAATTAAGTCCCAATAGCCAACAATGCATATTTGAATTTCAAATAATAAAAGGGGGCCTCTGACATATTTAAATTTGGATCCAAAATAGGGAGACATAGGCGCCCTAGATGCCAATGTATTAAATGAATGCATTTTTTCTAGTCACAATTTGTTGGTAATTATTTAAATGGGCTATGGAATGCATAATTTACAAAATTAGGTGTTCAATTAGGTCCAATAATTTAAGGGAGAGAAAAACATAGTGTGAAATTGTCAAGGGTGACAATTTACAATGCTACAAGTAGACAAAGAGTGGTGAATGTGGAGTATAAAAGCCTTGGCAAGAATATTATATAAGATGCTAAACACACTTTAATAGGTCTCCAACTATTGATAAGTTTTAGATCATCAACTTTGGGAATAAAATTAGTATATTATTTATTGATAAAACCTAAATATTGATTAGAAATAGATTCATTATAGACCTATAAAATGTTGGGACTAGCAAAGTTTCATGTGGCTTTGATAAACTTGCATGGAAAGTCATCCAATCTAGGTGTTTTATCATTGATAATTTGGATGAGTGTAAAGTGAATATTATTTAGAGTGAGTTAGGAATTGTAGACCCAATTTGAGTAGAGTGATTGAGCTTATTGGAAACCACATTCAAGCACTACAAAAGAATTTGAACTTGCTCTAAGGTAGTATTCTCCCTCACCTAAAAAACCCATCGTAAAATGGTCTAGGAATTATTGAAATATTTGAGGGAGGGAAGTGAAGCTCCCATGATGGTGCAGGAGCACCTTGGCTTAACTCCTTCATGTTTGTTTGCAATTTTGGCTTGTACTGACCTTAGCCAATTCAAAAGGTTTGTTGTGTTTGTTTTAGACCTTAGAAGGTCTTGTTTATGTGAAAAGTTGGTTACTAGGACTTAGGATATCCTGGTTTAATCAACGTTGTTAAGTATTGCTTTGTTTAGCCTAAGTTAGCATATGTTAAGATATGAAGCATTAAGTGTGTGCTAGACACATCCTCGTTGGTAGAAGATGCTAATGGACAGTTAGGGAGGTGTCTGATTCAGAAACAAGGAGTTGGAGATCCTAAAATGAAGGGTGGTGGCGAAGTTGCAAGGATATTGCAAAATTACATGCAACAGAACTGTTGGTTTCCCTTGAAATCAGGAAAAATACCAATCAACTGCCCTTGAACTGGGGAAATGGCATCAAAATGGATGTAGTGGCTCGTAGATAGTTTAGATTTAGCATTGTAATGAAATTTTGTGGAAAGGAATAGAAGCAGTGAGCAGATTTTCTGTATATCTTATGTGTTGGAAAACTTCGTGTGTTTTCAAAACAGTGATGGAAATGATCTGTGTGCATCTATTTGGCGTTGGATCAGAGTTTATTTAATATAGTCTAGCTCTTTCCTTTTGTAAATAGTTCTTTGAATAATAATATTTGCATTGGGGTCAAGTTTTGTAGTGCAAGGAATAGTTAAAGTCTATTTTTTTCTGTGTTCCACCCGAGTTCTGGAGAAACAGTCGGACAAAAGCCATTGTATATACAGTTTTCTCACTGTTATTGTGCTTTGTTGAATGGTATAGAGTGTATTTCCTCCTGTAGTCAAGAAGCTTTGAGTTAATTTAGTGCTTTGTGAACATAGATTAGAGTGTAGGTCTGATTTTCTTTTGTTTTGGACAGTCCAACAAAGAAATGACTTCCCTCTAATTTTTGCCTGCGGGATTTACCTGAGAATAGCAGAATATGAAAGGGAAGTCATACGTTTGTGTAGGTCTAGAAGTAGGGAACTTTGAAAGAAAAGCTATGCTATGCAAGACCAAACCCTAGGCAAGTTAATGTAACTCGGTTAGGAGTTTGGTGGGATAAAAATTGTGAACTAAGGCAGGGGATATAAGCATTGTACGAAATCTGTACAACTCATGGTAGTGCTAGGTAGGATATTTGACTGCAAAGAGGTTTTAAGTTTTAAACAAGCTTTTGGTAGAAGATCTGAAACAAAGAACAGTGGAACCCTAGAAGATAGGGCAATTAGGTCTCCACTCCAAGATCCTTGGAATTAACTGTATGGTTTTGCTAGAGGTCAGACAACCTAGGCAAGATTTAAAAGTCTGAAAAGGGTGTCAGAATATGTATTTTTTTTGCTAGGTTGTGTGGAGATTTTGGGCAGAAAAAGAAAATTAGTGACTGGTAAGGGCTAGTAGAAACTAGGCCCCCTCAAGGTAATTTCTTGGAATCGGGTGCATTGAAACTTAAAGAATCACCAAGATGGATCCCATTGGTGATGAAATGAATGGAAATAGAGTACCTACCTCCCTTGCAATGAGTTCAAGTCAGATGGTGGAGTTAGCATCTAGACTCTTCTAGGTGTAGTGATAAAGATTACAAGTGCAAGAAGGTGTTGAGTTCTCTGAGGTTAAAGCACAAGGTGGAGACTCATTGAGCAGAGTTCTAGCAGGGTTCTGTTGGTGAACCAGGTTAGTACAGAGCCTAGAATATTGTTAGGTTCATGGTGAAGGCAGGGTAATGTCTTCTTGTTGATTAGGTGCAAGCAAACCTTGGAGGTTTCTTCATACACCATATTGGTATCAGAGCCAGGTTAGATAAAGGGCTTGTGATTAATGAGCCAATCCACTGAGTCAGTAGGAGAGAATACACCAGAGGAAGGAACCATGGTGACAAATGCAGAGATAGCAAAGAAGGTTGAAGAACAAGAGGAAGATAACCGGATGCTCAGAGAAAGGATATCTCAGATGGAGAAACTCCTGGATGAAGTCCAAGAAACAACAAATACTGTGAAGGACAAGATAAAGAAGAAGGAAGAGCAAGAAGCCAAAGAAAAAGAAGTGGAATTGGAGGAGGAAGCTCCAAAACCTGATCCTATTCTTGCAGAAGAACCATTCTTGAAGGCATTGCAGGCCTTGAGTGGTAAAGCATTGGATGGTGTGCCACTTTTCAGTGGACAAATGGACCCTGATTCAGTTGTAGACTGGATTGAGAGCATTGAGAATCACTTTGAGTGTGATGGCATAATAGAGGCTCAAAAGGTAAAGGTGGCCAAGTCAAGGTTGAGAGGAGCAGCTCTCACATGGTGGAAGTTTGTGCAATCTGAAAGAGAGAAAGAAGGCAAAGGTCCCATAGTTTCATGGAAAGGAATGGTGACTAAGATAAGGCAGACCTATCTCCCTGATGATTATGAAGTCCAGTTGCACAGGAGAAGACACAATCTGAGGCAAAAGGACATGGATGTCCAAACATATACAAAGGAATTTCAAAAAAAGTGCCTTAGGTCAAAAGTGGTTGAAGATGAGAGTATCAGGTTAGCAAGGTACTTAAATGGACTCAAGTGGTCTATCCAAGAAGATATGAGCTTGGTAAACTTCAAAACAGTCCGCCAATGTTATCAAATGGCTTTGAAAATAGAGGAGAAAGGCAAAAAGAAGCAAGAGCAAAACCCTAAAAGCAGAGGTAAAGGGAAACACAACAGAGGACAAAGAGGAAGCTATAGTGGAAGAAGCTCAGAATCAAGAGCCCAAGGAGAAGTCAGATTTTCTGAACAGCAAGAAGGAAGTTCTAGTAGAGGTGGTAGAGGAAGAGGTTTCAGTTCCAGAGGAAGAAGTGGTGGACAAGGAAGAAGCAGTTACTTCACCAACATGAAATGCTATCATTGCAACCAATTGGGACACCCAGCCTATAGATGTCCAGAGAAAGGTAGCACTTCTCATGGAGGAGATAAGAGAACCAATCTGATTCAAGATGAAACAGTTGCAGCAAACAAACAATCAAAAGTACCCTTGAAATCAGAGGAAGGTGAGAATCTTATGATGAGAAGAACTTTGATCAAAGAACCTATGAAAGAGGAGCCAAGCCAAAGAAGGTCCTTGTTTAGGATAAAATGCAAGATGATGGGGAAAGTGTGCAAGGTCATTATAGACTCAGGTTCAACTGACAATATTGTGTCAGAGGAGGCAGTTAGCAAACTGAAATTGACAAGAATACCTCATAATAATCCTTACAAGGTCACATGGCTCAATAAGGGTTAGCATGTCTTGGTGAATGAACAAGCATGGGTGGAGTTTTCAATTGGCAAGTACAAAGACAAGGTATTGTGTGATGTATTACCTATGGATGCATGCCACTTGCTCCTAGGTAGACCATGGCAATTTGACCGTCAAGCAGTGCATGATGGAGCTAAGAATTCATATACCTTCAAGAAGGACAATGTAACCTACAAGATTCAATCTTTGTTGGAAGATACTGAGGTGCAAACAGCAGGTTCTAAGCTGCTAATAGCTGGTGAAAAAGAGTTCTTAAAGGCCTTGGAAGAAGGAGAAGGAGTTGGCTATGCAGTAATGATAAAGCCAAGAGAAGTAAGCAAAGAGAAGGCAGCTGAAAAGCAAGAACTACCAAATGAGATCCAAGACCTATTGCAGACCTATGAAAGCATTGTAAGTAGTGGTCAACCAACAACCTTACCTCCTAAAAGAGCCATAAGTCATAGGATAGACTTGATACCAGGAGCCACCCTTCCAAACAAAGCAGCCTACAAGATGACACCTCAGCAAAATGAGGAAATAGCTAGGCAGATTCAAGAACTTCTTGACCAAGGTCTCATTAGGAAAAGCATTAGTCCTTGTGCAGTACCCACTATCTTAGCACCTAAGAAAGGAGGAGAATGGAGGCTTTGTACTGATTCCAGGGCAATAAACAAGATAACCATCAGGTATAGGTTTCCTATCCCTAGGATTGAAGATCTCATGGATTTTCTAGGTGAAGCTAGGTACTATACCAAGATAGATTTAAAGAGTGGTTACCACCAAATTAGAATACATGAGGGTGATGAGTGGAAAACAGCCTTCAAAACCAATGAGGGTCTCTATGAGTGGCTAGTTATGCCATTTGGCTTGTCTAATGCCCCCTCCACATTCATGAGACTCATGAATGAAATTCTCAAGGATTATATTGGCAAGTTTGTAGTAGTGTATCTTGATGATATACTAATCTATAGCAGAACTAGAGAAGAGCACCTCCAACATATTGAGCTAATTTTTAGGAAGCTACAGGATGAGAAGCTGATGATCAATCTAGAAAAGTGTGAGTTCATCAAAACTGAGCTGGTGTACCCTGGTTTTGTACTATCACATGGCAACTTGAAGATGGATAGCAGCAAGGTAGAAGCCATTCTCAATTGGCCTACTCCAAAGACAGCAACAGAGGTAAGAAGCTTCCATGGTCTTGCTTAGTATTATAGAAAATTCATAAGGCAGTTTAGTGCAATTTGTGCTCCTATGTTGGATACCATTAAAGGAGGAATGAAAACTAAGTTTGTATGGAATGAGCAAGCTAACAAGAGTTTTGAGTTGCTAAAGGAAAAGATAGCTACCCAACCTGTTTTGGTGTTGCCAAGCTTTGAGAAGCTATTCACCATTGAATGTGATGCAAGTAATGTAGCAATTGGAGCTGTTCTCAGCCAAGAGGGTAGACCGGTGGCTTTTCATTCAGAGAAGCTAAGTGAAGCCAAGAAAAAGTACTCTTCTTATGACCTTGAAATGTATGCATTGGTCCAAGCACTAAGGAAGTGGAGGCACTACTTTCTTCCCAAAGAATTCATTGTATACTCAGACAATCAAGCACTCAGTTTTCTGAATTCACAAGAGAAGTTGAGTCACAGACACATGAAATGGGTGGAATACTTGCAAGCTTACACCTTCAACATCAAGCACAAGAAAGGAGCTCTCAATAAAGTTGCTGATGCATTGAGCAGAAGAGTTCTTACCATTCAAGAAATCCAGTTGAAGAGCATGGGAATAGATCACTTCAAAGATCTATATGCAGATGATGAAGAATTTGCTGATATTTATAAGGTATGTCTTGAATATAAGAACCATTTCCATAGAAAATATGCTGAATACACCTTGCAAAGTGATTTATTGTTTAAAGAAAATCAACTTTGTGTTCCTAGAGGTTCTATTAGGGAGAACTTGATACAAGAGAAACATAATGGTGCATTGAGTGGTCATTTTGGGATCACTAAAACTCAGGAACTAGTTCAAAGGTTTTATTTTTGGCCTAAGATGAACCTAGATATCAAGAAATATGTAGAGAGTTGTGTAGTGTGTCAAAAAGCAAAAGGCACTTCTTCAAATGCAGGCCTATACCAGCCACTACCTATCCCTTCTAGGCCATGGGAATGCTTGAGCATGGACTTTGTAGTTGGTTTACCCAAGACAAAGCAAGGTATCGACAGTGTGTATGTTCTTGTAGATATATTCAGCAAGATGGCTCACTTTGTACCCTGCAAAACAACCAATGATGCCAATCAAATAGCCTCTCTTTTCTTCAAAGAAATAGTCAGAATTCATGGCTTACCAATTAGCATTGTCTCAGACAGGGATACTAAGTTTATGAGTCATTTTTGGAAGACTCTTTGGCAGAGAATGGGCACTAATCTATCCTTTGGATCTGCATACCATCCCCAAACTGATGGTCAGACCGAAGTTGTGAATAGGACACTTGGAAACCTCTTGAGATGCTTGACCAAGGAGTATGGTCAACAATGGGATTAGATTATTGGGCAAGCTAAATATGCCTATAATGATACAGTGAACAGATCCACAGGGAAGAGTCCCTTTGAAATTGTCTATGGACTGCACCCTAGAGGTGTCTATGAGCTGAGAGAGTTGAAGGATGGAGTCAAGGGAAGTGGTTATGCAGATGATTTTTCTTATGCAATGCAGGAAATTCATGAGACAGTCAGAAAAACCTTGGCAGAAAATACCATGAAGCATAAGGTTAAGGTGGATGAGCATAGGAGAGAAGTCAAATTCAATGTGGGAGACTTAGTGATGGTCCATTTGAACAAGGCTAGATTGTAGAAGGGAGTTCCTCACAAGCTGCAAATGAAGAGGATAGGTCCCTGTCCTATCTTGGAAAAGTATGGTAGTAATGCTTTCAAAGTGCAATTACCAGAGGACAGTGGACTGTCCACTGTTTTCAATGTTGCAGACCTAGTCCATTACAGAGGACCACCACCAAACATGGATCAGACCATCCAAGAAGTCATTCAAGATGTAGAAGAGCTCAAACTGCCCTCCACTGCAGTTAAGCAGGCCGACAAGGTATTGGATACTAGAGTCTACAAGAAGACTAGGACCAAAGAGTACAAAGAACACCTCATCCAAAGACATGGACAATCTGAAGTTGATGCAGTATGGATCAAGGAGGCAGAGTTCAAGAAGTCGAGAGTTGATCCTAACTTGCTCAATCCAAGGATGGATTGAATTTTTCTGTTTTGGGGAGGATGGTGCAGGAGCACCTTGGCTTAACTCCTTCATGTTTTTTTGCAATTTTGGCTTGTACTGACCTTAGCCAAGTCAGAAGGTTTGTTGTGTTTGTTTTAGACCTTATAAGGTCTTGTTTATGTGAAAAGTTGGTTACTAGGACTTAGGATATCCTGGTTTAATCAACGTTGTTAAGTATTGCTTTGTTTAGCCTAAGTTAGCATATGTTAAGATATGAAGCATTAAGTGTGTGCTAGACACATCCTCGTTGGTAGAAGATGCTAATGGACAGTTAGGGAGGTGTTTGATTCAGAAACAAGGAGTTGGAGATCCTAAAATGAAGGGTGGTGGCGAAGTTACAAGGATATTGCAAAATTACATGCAACAGAACTGTTGGTTTCCCTTGAAATCAGGAAAAATACCGATCAACTACCCTTGAACTGGGGAAATGGCATCAAAATGGATGTAGTGGCTCATAGATAGTTTAGATTTAGCATTGTAATGAAATTTTGTGGAAAGGAATAGAAGCAGTGAGCAGATTTTCTGTATATCTTCTGTGTTGGAAAACTTTGTGTGTTTTCAGAACAGTGATGGAAATGATCTGTGTACAACTCATGGTAGTGCTAGGTAGGATCTTTGACTGCAAAGAGGTTTTAAGTTTTAAACAAGCTTTTGGTAGAAGATCTGAAACAAAGAACAGTGGAACCCTAGAAGATAGGGCAATTAGGTCTCCACTCCAAGATCCTCGGAATTAACTGTACGGTTTTGCTAGAGGTCAGACAACCTAGGCAAGATTTAAAAGTTTGAAAAGGGTGTTAGAATATGTATTTTTTTTGCTAGGTTGTGTGGAGATTTTGGGCAAAAAAAGCAAATTAGTGACTAGTAAGGGCTAGTAGAAACTAGGCCCCCTCAAGGTAATTTCTTGGAATCGGGTGCATTGAAACTTAAAGAATCACCAAGATGGATCCCATTGGTGATGAAATGAATGGAAATAGAGTACCTACCTCCCCTGCAACGAGTTCAAGTCAGATGGTGGAGTTAGCATCTAGACTCTTCTAGGTGTAGTGATAAAGATTACAAGTGCAAGAAGGTGTTGAGTCCTCTGAGGTTAAAGCACAAGGTGGAGACTCATTGAGTAGAGTTCTAGCAGGGTTCTGTTGGTGAACCAGGTCAGTACAGAGCCTAGAAGATTGTTAGGTTCATGGTGAAGGCAGGGTAATGTCTTCTTGTTGATTAGGTGCAAGCAAACCTTAGAGGTTTCTTCATACACCACATGATAAAATTCAACAACCTTGACTTGAGACCTAGCTTTTATGATGTGCAAGACATTAAATAAATCTTTGGAAGCTCTATTATTAAGATAAATCTAGAATAGCCAACTAAATATTTGGGTATGTTTGACTCAATGGTGCTCTCCATGCTTTAGATTATTCTTAGTTTAAGTAGATAAATTCTTTAGATAAGAATCAAAGGGATCAGCATCTACTTCCTTGGTAAAATCTAGCAACACTATGTTGTTAGATCTTTTATTGATCCTACCCACCTGCTTGCCAAAATCTCATAATAAGCTAGAAATGTGAGAAATCACCATGTTCACCATTAAATCTAGTTGTTTACCATTGATGAACATGATGTGAGATTCTAGATTATTTTAGTAATAAGGACAATAATCCCCTTATGATTTAGGAATGGAATATGGAAGAAAAAGTGAGTGATTGGAATTTTCAATAGTTATTAGAGATAATAATGCTTAGGTGCATAGTGAACACTTGCTTAGAAAACATGAAATAATCAAGATGTTTGATTACTTTGTCATCACTAGCCAACATGTTAGACCAAGTAAACCATAGACCTAATGTGGCAAGTTGTTATTTAAAGTCTATATTCAATAGTCCCCAATAATATGAAAGATAGAATCACATACCACATTATTTCAAGCACCAAAAAATAAGAAACATGCCCTCTTTATCCTTGATTGGCTCAACCATGGCAATATCAAGCCAAATAAGCCAACTAGAAAATCATAAGTTGCTAGCTAACCAACACAATCATGCTACTCTCAATGGACCATCATTAGGGACATACATATTGATGATGCCTATTAAATGAATAACAAAGTCCAATGTCCAATGTAACCTAGATGACATGATGTTTTGGCTCTTCTCTAGATGCGAAAATGACAAAATATAATGAGAAAAAATTAACATAAGTATGTGTCTCCATGCTCGTCCTCATGTGAGGTGGTGAGCTACATGGCACAAGGCCAAATTATCTCTAATGAAGTTTGGAACAAGAAATCAAAAAAAATAACTTAAACTGCAATCATATGAAGTCAAATGGGTCATGTTGATAATAATAAAAACCCTATGAGAAGCTTTTATAATGTAGCAAGCAAACTAGGATATGAAATTCATAATCATAATCATCTTAAAAAAAGGGAAAATTCTTTTATCTAAAAGAGGGTGTTGATTTGGTATTTAATAATTGATGAGCAATATAAAGTGTGATTGCAAGAGTTCTAAAATACCTGAACAATTGAACATTGACAATAAATTTTTATTATAACAAAAATAATAATTAATTATAAATTTAGAGAGGCGAATTCCCTAAATTTGGTTAACTTAGAGCCAATGGGATTATTACCGTCCACAGTCAGCTGAAAAGCAATGAGTTTCACATTAATTTTGTAGTAGTAAAGTAAGGGAACTATATTTTATAAAATTTCTAAAATCGTAAAGTAAGGGAAGTATGGCCACGTAACAAAGATAAAATCAAACGATATTTCAAACCTAGAACTTAAAAATCAGAGAGTTCACACTGCACTAACCTTACTTCGTCGACAAGAATTGATGTATGCGTAGAAACATAGATGTTTTTGTATGTATGCAAATTGAATGTTCGGCGCGTGTTCAAAACATTTTCTCAACCTTTTGAAGTCAAGCCAAAATTGACTGTTCGTTTTCAGCCATTGTTGGCCATAGAAAATAGGCATTCTTTCTTTTGAGAAACTCTCAAGATAATAACTCTGATTTAAATTTTCATACTTTTCAAGATAGCAATTCTGATTTGAATACTTTTCAAGATAGTGACTTTGATTTGAATGTTCATATTTTCAAGATAGTAATTCTGATTTGAATTTTCATACTGATTTGAAAGTAACTCTAATTTCAATCGTAACTCTGAAAGATAGTAATTCTGATTTGAATCCTCATACTTTTCAAGATAGTAACTCTGATTTGAATGATCATACTTTTCAAGATAGTAACCCCTGATTTGAGTCCTCATACTTTTAAAGATAGTAACTCTGATTTGAATGATCGTACTTTTCAAGATAGTAACTCTGATTTGAATCCTCATACTTTTCAAGATAGTAACTCTGATTTGAATCCTCAATACTTTTCAAGATAGTGACTTTGATTTGAATCTTCATACTTTTCAAGATAGTAACTCCGATTTAAATCATAACTCTGATTTGAATTTTCATACTGATTTGAAGTAACTCTAATTTCAATCATAACTCTGAAAGATAGTAATTCTGATTTGAATCCTCATACTTTTCAAGATAGTAACTTTGATTTGAATAATCATACTTTTCAAGATAGTAACTCTGATTTGAATGATCGTACTTTTCAAAATAGTAACCTCTGATTTGAATTATCATACTTTTCAAGACACTAACCTCTGATTTGAATCCTCACTCTTTTCAAGATAGTAACTTTGATTTGAATCCTCATACTTTTCAAGATAGTAACTCTGATTTGAATCCTCAGACTTTTCAAGATAGTAACTCCTTTGAATTAATATAGACCAGAGAAGATAGACTTAGTTGTATTAGCTATTAATATAGATAAGCATCATAGAATTAACTATAACTATAATTCAAACTACAAAACCTTTGGAGTCAAGAGAAGATAGACTTAGTTGTATCAACTATTAATATAGATAAGCATCATAGAATTGTTTGTTTGGTCGTCCGCATATAATAGTCACATAAAAAGAAAACTTGCATTTACAATGAATTAAACTTTTCAATTTTTAACACATTTGAAGATTAAAATAATACTTCTTCTATTTTGAGTAAGATAGAATAAGTATCTATTATATTATTTTAGAAAAGAGATATTACATTAATTAAAAAAAGTATAAAATTGTAGTTCAATAAGTTAAGGTAAAGTTTTATGTAATTTAAAGTACAAAATATTATTACAATCAAATTATGAAGTAGCAAGAGTTATAGACCTAGCACGGCGAAGTTGATAATTACAATTAGAGGATTTCCCTTACTATCTAGGAGGTCCTAGAAATCAATAATTTTCTTTCACTTCATAAATGATCATTCTTCATTTTGTTCCTCGTCAAGTTGCATGCCATTCCTTATAAGAGAGCTAATCAAATTCAACTAAGGGACCTTCTCACTATGTGGCCAACCAAAGGCATCCATGTCATGTAGCTAAGAGGTAGTTAAAGATGCACATGCCTAGAATGACCATCCATGTCCTCTGTGTTGAGCAAAGCCATGTGAACTATGAGAATTATGTTTGGTATAATCATACAACTACAACCACATCTACACCCTTAAGGAGGAGATTGTCCCCTCTAAAAAGGGAAAGGTGGCACACAAGAAATAGTATAAGGACCATTAATCCAATACTCAATAAGAGTTTATAAACGGACATCTTTATTTCAAACTTGTTTTCTTTGAATCTACACAACAACACTCAAAGAAATCATACACTTAGTATAGAAGGAAAGATAGGAGTCAATAAAAGCTCTTGAAGAAAGAGTTAGTTTATCTCATTTAAAAAACTATAAAAATGTCCACTCTAAAAGTATGTTAAATTTAGGTGGAAAATTTAACCAATATTCATGGCCAATCACGTAGAAGAATCATGTACCAAAAAAGAAATAGAATAAAGTACCTAAAGAAATCATGTATTCGATTCCATGCAGCTTGAGCCCATGCTAGAGCTAGAAGATATGTTTGAGTGTTTCTAGATGACCATATATAGGATAATAGGGATTAACAACATGGATTGATAAAATAAGAACCAATGGAGAGACCCTAATAAACAATACACTAAGAAAATTTGAGAAAGCTCGATTTCCAAAATAACTAACCAAATTGCTTGAAATATTCATTGTTAAATAGTTAGAAGTGAAGATAAGTACATATGTCTCACTACAAGTGAGGATCTGATAGTTGTGGCTATACTAAACACATGTATGTATACCAATAATTAAAGCTTATAACCATTTATTTGTAGTGTGTGGTAGCTATAGAGTTTATGAGGCGACTTTTCATATGGATACATCACACTTGGTGATTTTATGGTATGTTAATGTTATGTGTGGTTCAATTATAGCTACATGATTAGATTGGTATTCCATAGGTTGGTTGGATAGTTAGATGGTTGTTTTTCCCATGAGAATGTCTATATGAGTCAACTTGCATGAATATTTCAATGTTAGACATTGGAACAATTGTACAAGCTAAAATAATAGCAATGGACCATAAATTCTTGGTGTGGAACTTTAAAATGATTACAAAAGATTTTTTTTGTAGATCAAGAGACTTTGATAAGATCTTGTTGCATTGAATTTATTTTGATTCTAAATAATATAAAAATGAACACACATTTGTGGTGGATTTTCTCCTAAAATGATTTCCCAAGTAAATATTTTTATTTTGTATAATCTTGTGGATACATACTATTCTATTTAATTATGTGCACATTAGATAGATTTTGTTAGTGCTACTAATTATTTTTTGAATGCATAATCTTAAGCTTTATATAACTCATTCTATCAATCACCTACAATATAGGCTAAAATTATCAATTGGTGTCAAAGTGCAAGGTTGTTGTGGTAATTAATATTTTATTGGGGGAGAAAATCATAGCATGTGTGGTGGTAAATATTATAAAATTAGTGTATTGCAGCTCATGTACAACTAGTTTGAAATAAAAGACTTCAAAATATTTTGTGAGAAAATAAAATGACATTAAATCTATGGCTAGAATGTCAAGGTCAATTATTAATTTAAATTTTTTGGACATAACTTTCAACTATGGAAATTGAAAATTCAATATATTTTGGTGGAAAGAGATTGATGGACATGATGGTATCTTCTTCAACCAAACCCTCAAGTATTTATGATGAATATTGTCAAGTGTCATCAATTATCAATAAAATATTAACAATTATAATTCAAACTAAATCACAAAACATACTAAATAAAATGCTAGAAATCATTCTAGTGCTTCTTAAGAGTGGGCCTTCCTCTCCATCCACATAAGAATGATTTACTACATTGCTACTCAGTTTTCAAAATAAAAATTGTTGCATATATTACATTCTCAAAAAAATGTTGCATTATTTTTTTGCACTATGCTTTCTTCATGTTGTCCTCTATTCTCTCACCATTTTTCCACCACACTATTTCGTAGCCTCTTCCACATGTCATTTATAAAAATAAGGTATTTATAATAATTTTAACTTATTTCAAATGGCTTGTGGACTTAAATAAAACTAGCCACAAATATAGGAGTTTGTTTTTCCCTTCAACCACTCATCTAAAATCATATTATTAGTAGACAACATTATTGCAATCATTGAATTTTAATTAGTTATTAATAAATTGTTTAACAACAATTTATAAATAAGTTTTTTTTCTCTTGATGATTTTTTTTATTTTTCTAAAATCAACATGCAAGGTTTATAACTTTAGAAATTTATGAAATTATTGTTTATTAATATGATTGGTTAAAAACTTTTAGATGTTGAAGGTAGGTTTTTGGGAATCTTGGATGTGAACATTTTTTCGCAATGGATCATTGTGCTTATTAACTGCCCTCCACTATGCACAATTTGTTTCCTCAGTGAAAATCCTAATCGCAAAGTTTTAAAGGGTCAAATAGCGAAATAAATGGAAATAAAATTATGTAGGTGAAAAAATATATTAAAATTTATCATTATTTTATTATGAATGGTGAAATAAACATAAATAAACTTACGCAAGTGAACAAAATGTGCTCTTATTTGTTTCGTGTTTGTAAAAATCAGCTCAAAAATAAAAATATAATAGTTCTATATGTTCCGAGCAGTGTGAGGAACTCCTTGGTCAAATTTCTGCTAACATTAAGATGTTGAAAATATATGGAACAAGGACATCACATCTTCATTGCAAGGTAGATATTGCTCTGAACATAGCATCCAAACCTTCTTAGTGGCCTTGATTTATCAAATTATTTTATTGTGTCTTATTCTTCACAATGTGTTATTTATATATAGAGAGTATGTGCTAGGCAGTGGTATTTATATATCTGGAATCCTAATTTTGATAAGATTTTTATCTTCCCTATTTTATTAAATGGATTAAAATTTTCATTCAAATAAAAATATTTTGGTTTTGCATTACAATGAATCTAAAAAAGAATTGCAATGTCTTTTTTTCTTTCCACTTTTCCTTTTGTCTACTTATTACTTCACATTAATTTTTTTGCATGTCTTGTATGTCTAATTGTTTGTGGTACTTAATGATTCATCCATGTTGTGCAATTTTTCTTTGCATTTTATCATATTCATCTATTGGTTTGGGATGTTTTTGTAGTCCTTGACTTTTCATTCTTTTCTTCCAATTTAATTCCTTGTCATTTCTAGTTATAATTTTCTTCTTTTTATTGTATATCCATCATTGGCATTGGATTCATGTTTATGAAATGAATTTGATATGGGTTAAGTCACCATGTAATTTAGGTAGTTCTAAAAATCTTTTCATTGTGAGCTTCAATTCGGTGATTGTGAATTGGTACTCAAGCTTGATGGAATGTTTTGTTTGGTGATTATTTTCACAGTGATTTTGAATTTTGAAAAAAAAAATCTCAATTCCCTAATATTAATGTCTAATTATCTCTAAATTAAATTTTAGTAAATGTTGTATGACCATATGAAATAAATTTGTGGGATGAACTTGAAGCCACACCAGCCTTATTAGTCCACTCCATGCCTAAGTAAATGCAATCTTTGGAAATTTTAAAATGGGTAGAAAAATAGCAAAAATGAATAATTATGAATGATGGTCAATTTAAATGGATAATGAGCACTATGAGGAAATAATTCAGGATAATGAGAAACAAAGGAAATAAGTTGATTGTATGGTGTATCTCCCCCCTCCCCCACTTAAAATATTAATCATTTAGAAACAAAGAGGGGATCAATGGGAATGTTGTTTTATATAATTAAAATAAAATAAAAAATATTATTAAAATTAAAAGATAAAATAATATTATTTTACCAATTTGCATGTTCATTTATGCAAAGGTCTTGTATCCAAATTAATTCACTAAGTGTGAATTTCCACCAAGGAAGTAAGAGTTACAACACAAACTATCACAAGAAGTGCAAAACATGAAATATATATGTCTCACTGAAGCATCATGGATCATATTGATGGTAGTTGATTCCTTCTTCACTTTTGGAAACATCTCAACTAAATGTGTAATATTTTGTGCTTTAGATAGATGATCAAAGTCATTTTGACCACTACAAACTAGAGTGTAGCTAAACAACTAAGCTACAAGAAGTGCAAGAGGCACTCAAATAGACTGAAGCAACCATGGAAGCATTTGAGTGTGCCTAAAAAATAATTAGCTCGTAGAAATAATAGATAATATTTATATTTTTTATTTTTCCAATTTTGAGAATGACAAGTGACCAATGGCAAGCTAGTTTTCAATCACTTACCACTTAGTGGTGCTATAAAACAGTTTTCATGGCTAAAAAAATCAATACAATCCACCACAAACTAGTTTTCAATTTATAGTTGTCTAACACCTAAAGGTTGTCATTGTTATAATTTTTATTTATTCTCTTTTTTTCATTTTTTCATTTTTTTTTGTTTTTATTTTATTTTGATAAATTGTATTTAATTATTTAAATAAAATTAAACTCTCATGTGGATGTTGAGTTGATACCATCCAAAACAAGAGTAATCTTAATGTTGAAGTGATACCATCCAAAGACTAATCAGAGAAGCATGTGGCTATTGCAAGTTGCATTGAGGGATAGTCACGAGAAAAGACAAGTCTAGTGGGGTTGCCCCAAGCTAGACATAATGGATTCATTTGAGAAGACATGCATTCTCTCGAAAGGACCAAGTGGATTGGGTCGACTTTATATCCTCCAATGAAGGATTCTGTAAAGTCTAAAGAACCTCAATCATCACCAAGACATGCATTCTCTTAAGAAGAGGTAGAAGAAACAAACTTAATATTTCTTGCTTCAAAAGGATATTCTTCAGGGACATCTGTCTCAAGAGTATCATGTGTAATAGGTACTACTAGAGTAGATGTCAACACATTGGAAGATACTGGAGGGATAAGAGTAGGCACAACCAAAACCTGACTGGCAACTACCATCTCACATAAGTGCATAGCCTCGAGGTTAGCCTTGACTGTGACTACTCGATTATTACAAATGAACTAGATTAATGTAAGGTAGATGGGATTGCACCCATAGCATGAATCTTGGGTCTACCAAGAAGAAGATTATATGGTAACTTTTCTAACATAACATATACAAGGGTAGGTATGGTAACGGGTCCTAACCACAAAGGAAAAACTATCGTGCATACGGCTTGTCGACTAACATATCGAACCCATGAATGATAATAGAAGAAGCATTAAGAGAAGATGAATCAAAATTAATCTTAGGAAATAGATCAATGCTACATACATTGAGCACCAAATCGACATTAATGAGAGACCATCTAAAGCCAATGTCGTTAATGTTAACTATGATCATTAGAGGGTCTACTTGCTTCTGTACTTCCGGAGGTGAGAGTTCCTACAGATAGAACGTAATATTTGGTGAATCCGCATGAATATGAGCTATCAATGCATTAACATTTGTCGACCTAGCAAAATCAGGCAAAAGGATCTTTTGCAAGGCTTCTTGAAGCATGCCTTGATAAATCAGAGTAGACTAAAGCAAGTCCCACAGTGAGATTTTAGTGAGAGTAACGTGAAGTTGCTCGACAAGATCATAATCACCAGGTGCTTTAGTTATAGGTTTAGGTGCTTGAGGAAGGTTTGGTTGAGAAGGTGGTAAAGAAGTAGGTTGATCAACATTTTTTTATTCTTTCTAGTATTATAAGTATGGGCTACCACTTTGTAAGAGGGATCCATAGAAAGATCAAGAGAATCGCTATCAAATGGGACACTATCAATAGAACAAATCCTTTTAGGAGAAGGACTAGCTAGAGTCACATAAATAACAAGTCACTTAGGCATTTGAGGAGCAGCAGAGACATAGATTATATTTACAGACTAATTACAACTAGTGAAATGATTATTTGAAGGCATTCTCAACATCAATCCGGGGAGGATCAAATGTGGAACTTGAGATTCATCATTCGCTAATGCATCATCTCTAAAGGAGAGTGCATGGGAATGAAGAGAAGGTAGAGTGGTATTAAGAAAGGTATTAATGATTTCATCTTCTTGCAACAAGATACCCTTCAAAGCAAGAGGAATCTCAAGAGAATGATCAAAGATACAAAGTGACATGGGCAAAGCCAAGTCACTATCACATGCATGAAATGGAACATCATTAACATTTTGAATATAATTAGATATTGAACTCATAAAAGAAGATATTAAATTCATTTTGAAAATAGTATGCTAAATATAATAAACAATGACTAAACAAGTTGGCTAATCCAGAACAGTCTAGGGGTAACAAAACTAAGAAAAACCAAAAATCCAAATTTTTTGAATTTTTTTAAAATTTTCTAAGTTCTAGTATTTGCATTTTCGGAGGTCTTCGGAGCATAATTTGGGGTTGAAAATTGTGTCAGTACTTAAAATTTTATTGTCAAAGGCACAATATTTTAGGGATTGAATTAGTTCTCTTGGAGACCTTTGCAACGATGTAAACAGGTTCTAAATTATGAGCACCAAGTCAAAAGTTATGACCCCGCAAGTTGGGGTAAATAAATTCTTAGTTTTTTGAAAAATATTGTGATTCACATCGAGTTCACCAAAATGTAGAAGCGGGGGATTAAGCTACTCATGAGTCTCTTTATTCTCAAGAGATTCCCAAGGGGCGAATTGCCATAGTATGTAATACACTCAAAACTGATTGAAAACTTCTAAAATTTGGCCTTGGAAATTTCATCAAACACTTTGCATACAAGGGTCATATGACTGATATAACATTTCAGTTTGCCTTAATGGCTCTTTTCCTCAATTAGCATGAATGAGAATGCTTACAAATGACTCTAAATTGACTAAATAATGACCTAACATGAATGTGCAACTTATTTTGGCAATATTCAATGCATATATGTGACCTAAACATGAGAAATGGTCACCTACAGCCAACTGGTATTTTGTCAAACAGTTGGTATACAAGGAGTATATGACTATTACAATATTTGCAAGGTCTGCCCTTGGACTGAAAGAGGGTGATGCAAATGCTTAATAATGAATGCTAAATGATCTAACAATGAGCTGAGAATGAAATGCACTTTCCTTTACATGAGTTTCTAATGAACAAATGCACACTTATAGCCAAGCACATTTTTACAAACACTTGGCATACATTCTAATGCACTATTCTAAATGATCATTAAAGCAACTATAGGACTTCAACTTGCAGCTCTCTTACTCAATTTGCAATCCATATACAATGTAACATGAATTATCCAAGACTCTTTGGCAAATATGAAGATGTAACAACAATGCCAAGTCTGATATTTAATGACAAGTTTGAGTACAATGATTAGCTACAGCTGTACCTTATGCATCTAAAAATGACAATGCAATGGGCATAAATAAATGCTCAAATGAATGACAAAGAACCTGATAATGATTGTCTCCAATATTGATTGGAAATCTTGTAGCCTTTCCTTTGGAAATGAACTCCAAACAATACTTATTGGTGTCGCCCCTGTTCTGGACTAAATTGATGAAATAAATAAATGGCATCATGTAACTCCACTTCTAAATGCCAATCTTCATCGCCATGCTCTTAGGAAGGTAGCGCCTATTTTTCCATGTGAAATCGTTGTTCCCTTGAAGTGCTATGAACAAAATCGTAGGATCCTTGTCTGCAGCAATTGTGATTGTAATCTGATAATAGGGCCACCGAAATGCATTCAAATGCACCTTTTAATCACCACAAAATCAACACAAGAAATGCGCCCAAGCTGGAAGAGGAAATAACTGAGAGATTGAGCCTTCAAGAATGAAAACATGGTCTCCCTGAGCTGGTGCGATTATCTGAAAATAGATATTAGATCTGATGGTAATTATATAATGAAATAGAACCCTCCAAAGCCTGAACAGTGGAAATGCAATGCATAAACTAACTCTAGCAATCTCCAAAATCGTATTATGCAAATGAACTTCCTCAAAACAAACTATACAAACTTCAGATCGAATCTCTCCACCAACTTCAATAAGCTGATATTTAAATTTGAGTATGAAATCGACCTCCTTGATGACAAAAAAAGATTGAAGACTTCAACACAAATGTCTCCAATCGAACAATACCAAAAACTTGGCCAAAGGCCACAAAGTTTTTACAATGAAGTACAAATAGAAAGTCTGAAGTGACTTCCTCCAGCTGCAATAATTCAAGTGATATTTCACACCCTCAAAATTGCTCACCAATTGAGAGTTTTCATTCTCAATGGCCAAAGACAACTGCAGAAACCCTAGGCTCCACAACCATCAACATCAAACATCAACAACAACAAATCTGGATGATAGGAAATGAGCCCTCAATGCCTATTTATTCTTTTTCCTCAATAGGTCGGCCTCCTTCTAGAACTTTCCCAAGTCACCTTCTAGAAGGAATATTATTTTATTATTTTATTATTTTGCACTTTATAATAAAATAATTATTCATAACATAAAGTGCAAACATAACATTACTTTATAACATGAGGTTTCTAAAAATAGAAACATATCAAGAAATCATTAGAACACCTCCATATGTAGACTGAATCACGAAATGAGCCAACCAATCAACTGGGTATCTGCCAAACGATCCTCTTATCAAGTCCCATTAGCCTACAAGGATCAAGAATAGGATAATTCCTCCAAAATCCATCGCTCATAAAAAAGGGGACATTACATAAACTACCTCAAGGAACAACGCGAGAGTTTCAAAATCAGAAAGAGCAGGCCACATAGGTTTTCTGGACAGACTGACGGGCTCTCGGCCAAAGGATGACAGTGCGAAATAAGGGTGACAATGTGGTGCACTGGCGTACCAGAGATGCACTAGCATCTCGTACAAACTAGAGAACAAGAATATCACAGAAAACAAAAAAGTGACTACTAACAGTCTAATTATTGAGAACTTCCAAAGTACAAGAAAATAGCATAATACAATAGCACTAAAATAAAGTAAAGTAAATGATAAAGTTAAAGAGGATAAGAGATAGAAACTTCTCACAACAACCTAAGTAATGAAACCTCTAGCACATGAATATCTTCAATACCTGCATATGTAAATATCTAGAGAAAATGTTGGGGTTGTATAGGGGTTTGCCTCAGGCAAACCCCCGTTTTGGTGTTCTCACCTCCATGAATAGCCAAATAGATGGAGAGAAATGAACAAAGGAGTGATAAAAGCAATCCTCGCTCGAGAAGGAGAACCTATATCACAAAGTAGAGATGCAATAGATAGGGGATGTGAGAAATCTCAGGTTGCTCACAAGCACAAGATAAGGGAGATATCAGTTGCAAGGCTTAAGGAATCCAAAGAGGGAGAGCAAGATAGCTGCAAGAGCCAAGAGGGTTGTGAGGATTATTATAAGAGCTTAAAAGTGTTGGTATAGCAAGCTATATGGAGCTGTGCAAGCAAGATTTCAAGACAAAGGGAAGAGGATGAGGCCAGAGACAAAGCTAGGGAGGTCCAGAGAGAGCAAATGAAGTGAAAATATAGCATTTAAAGAGATATTAGGAGGGAAAAGAAGCTTCCTAAGCCGTTACAAAGTGGCACGAGCCGTTACCACTGACAAAAGGAGGTGACAAGTGGAAAACATGCTTGGAAATGGTCGTTTGAACGTTGAAATGTCATAGGACACTAGTGCGGCGCAAAGACATCCACACAGCACGCTAGTGTCCAAACACATCATGCTACAAAATGACACAAACTGGAAAAGCACAAGGTTCGACGCAAAGCTAATGCACGAAGGTGGCTATTGAAAAGGGGTTTTTGAGCATCCCCAAAGGGGAAGAGGCTAATGCAAGGGCTAAAATGAGCCTACATAAGTTCTAAGGGAGTGGACACTAAAGCGGATGCAAGAATGTATGTGAAATTGCAAGGGGTGCAACTTTACGATAGTACACCTTACTATGTGCAATTCCACATCTGTCTTGAATTTCAAGCAATCTTTTCTCTGCAATCCTTGACTTAGCTTCTTTTGTAGCCTACTCTTTTAGGCTAGAAGTATATTCCCTTAATGAATCAACCAAGAACTTCAAATTTTCAACAAGCATTAAAGAATCATCAACAGTGTTACTGGGGGTCGCATCCTGTAAAACTAAATAATGACATCATTGATTAGCTCAGTCCCCTTCTGATGAGTTTCTATGATTTCTCTTCTCCCAGAAGTGATAAAAGTGCCTCCAATCTCCATTCTTTGAACAAATGAGGTTTTATTCAGATCAACATAGCCTTGTTGTGATAGGAGTTGAACCAACTACCTCGAGGAATGACTGGTTGAATCCTTATTTTCTTTGTCAGACAACCCTTGAGAGTGTTGCCTAAGGATTCTATGAGTGACTTTGTTGGCTCTGTGGTCTTCTAGGATTCTTCTTCATTTCTTTCAACTGCAAATGTTTTCTTCTTTCTCCTCTTCTTCTTCTTTTTTGGAGTTGTTTTCCTTTTTCCTGTCCTTTTCATCGTCCTTTTTATCTTTATAATCCTTATCATCATTATTCTTTTCATATTTACCTTTTTCTTCTTTTGCATCTTTATTTCCGATATCTTCATTATGTTTGTCATGTTGGTCTTTAGCATTATCATTGACTTCATTCCTATTCTAATCTTCATTGTTTTCTCCAGTTGTATTCACAATGTCAGCCGGAGGAGTAGATATCTCCGAAGGGGCATGTGTATCATCAATCGTATTCCTTTGGACATCTAAATGTGGAGTCTCATCTACAGAATAAGCATTTACCTCTTCTACTACTACATTTTGAAAAGCAAGTAAATCAAATATGGGGGGAATATTTTCCTTCTTTTCCTCTTTACCAAGCTCCTTGACTTGAGTTGTTTTTGATGCAGGACCAACAATCATCCCATATTGCAGTGCCATGTTTCTTACTGTATGAAAAGTTTATTGTTTCAACTTTTTTGTGTTGTCCTTTTCTCTGGTCATAAAAATAGTAACTCTCTGCTTTACCCTAAATTGTTGTGTGTATGCTTCTAGTAGGGTGGCCTTCTCATCCTCAGACAAAGAGGATCCAATCTTGTTCAAAGCATCAATTTTGATCTTGTTGTCTGGTTTGACCACTTTATGTCTTCTTTTCACTAGGGCTTTCCATACAACATCAGTTACCTTTTCCTTCATGTTGTCCATACTTTCATCCTAATGATCATATAGTGAGAAAAAGCGTCTAAAATAGTTTTCTGATCTTCATCAACTTCATCATATTATTTGGCAGTGGCTTTTAATAAGCCATCACACTCTAACACATTTTTAACCAAGGATTCCAACTTAATAGGTGGACGAGCACTTACTGAAGGATTCTCGAGCTTCTTCTTCTCAACCTTTTATGTGCCTTCATCTGTTTTCTTTTCCTCTTTCCTTTTGTGCAAAAGAATTATGAAAGTTTCTTTCTCCTTTTCCATCTCCTCTTCTTTAGATGAATCCACAATATTGACTCTAGCCCTCTTTGATTCAGTACTAGCCTCTTGTGAGGCATCTTCACTGTAGGTGGAAACACTACTTCTTTTCCTTTTCAATTGTTCTTCTTCTAAACCAAGTTTAATCTCTTCTTCCACAGCATCACTTAAGTTTTAATTTCTAGATGCTTTATGTTTCTTTCTACTTTCGGAGGTAGCAAGAGGTGCTATTGGTGGTATATTCTTCCTCTTGGAGGTCCAAGTGTGGGGTCTGGAGGGTGCAGGTACATCAACTGCAACTGGAGCATTAGGCTCCACCTTCTTCCCTTTAGTGGTAGTTGTGGCAAGCGGTTTTGGTATTGCAGAGGCAAGGGTGGAATTTGATCTTCCTAATCTTCATCATCTGAAGAACTCACCAACCATCTCAACTACTTTAGCTTTTCTTTCTGTTGCAACTTCCCTCAATCTGTCAACATCTTCTCTCAAGAAGTTGTACATTTTAAAGAGTTTATCAACTTGTTTGTTCACCCTTTTTGTTCTAGCAGGTGTTGAAGTCTCCAGGTATACTTCAATAGATTTCTCCTCATATGTGTCATGTGTAGGCAAAGAGGGGTCTTTAGGGGTATTTAACAATATTTCTATGTATCTCTCAACCTCTTTCTCATCAATTTCATATATCCCAGAGGTTCAATCCATATTGTTTTGGGTTCTACTACCTCTATTATACATTCATTAGTGGAGACAAGAAAGGTTATGTCATTTGCATACTTCTCCACTAAACTCAGGAATTCTTTCTCTCATACATGTTTCTTTGGAATACATAGAAAAATGTAGTCAATGCATCAACATGTGCATTGTAGTCTCCAATGTTGTGTAAATAATCAAAAATTTGGTGTGCAACTAGTCTACTTCTATCCCATGTAATATTCTTGCTTCCAAGTAACTCTCATAAAGTAGATAAACAAGCAAACAACCAGTGTTCCATACTTGAAAGCATATTTCTTGGTTTTGGTCTGAACCAAGTTCTCCAAAAGTTGTTGCTGAAGCAACTCACACAAATCATAATCATTCCCATTTACTACCATGTAATGAGCAACATTTATTGTAGTTTTTAGATACTGATTTATCTTTGTTTTGGAAATATATTTTGAGACCAATCATGATAGATGCATACTTTACTGCATGATTGGTGATTGCTTTAGTAGTCAATTGCATAACTACATCATTCTTTATAGACTTCAGCACAGGTATGGGTCTAGTATCACACAATCTAGTCACATCCTTAATTGCATCCTTTGAAACTAATCTAGGCATATCAATCCACATGAATTTTTCATGCATTCTGCTCAGGGCTATCTTTACATACTTTGCATCCAATTTACTACTAAAGTTGGGAGACCAGTTCCAAATGTCTAGCTTGTTTCGCACTAGGTTTTCATATTCTTGTTTCACCAAAAAGTTATCTACAGTTAACTCGTTAGACCATAAATCCTTGAGCATTTGATGATCATATTCTTCCAATTTGCAACGTATATAGATTCTTGTGTCTTTTGTAGGAAAAACCTTAATTGTGATTTTTGAAAATGCACCATCAGGGTCATTCTCAAACACTTTCCATGAAAACCTCTTAAATTTCGATCTAGGTCTTTCATTAATCTCTACTATGGTATGTGTAGCCATAATCTCAATTCTACCTTCAAATGTTTGTAAAACCACTTCTAATACAAACCCACAAAGAACATATAGCAGTAACTACCTTTTTCACGCTTCAATAGGAACTAGGGTTTGAACCAATTTGCCTCTACTCACCTTCAAATTCGTTTTGCTTTCTTTCAAAAGTGCAAGAGTTATTTAAAAATCAACTAGAGACTTCGCTTTATACATTATTGATTTGCCCTAAATTCGCATTTAATGCCTCAAATTTCCAAAAGTTGATAAGCACTTCTTTGAAACACTATAAACCCTAAAAGGCTCTACAATAACTCATATTTGCATATTTTCTACCAATCTTTTCCAAAAGCTTAAGCATACCATTCTTCACCATATATCTTTGTGTCATTGCTTGACACCTCGTGATTCCAGGAGGTTGTTAGATTTTTTTTGTTACTACTCCCCCTAAGCCTATCATGGGCTTAGTTTTCAAAAGAGATATTTGCACCATATGTAGGTATAGATGCATTTGATTCATCCTTGTTCTCGGGTTCCTCATTTTTCTTCCAAATCTTCTCCATTTCTTTCTTGACTAATAGGATCAACTTTCTTCGCTGGGTTATTCCTCTATTCTGGATTAGTTTGTCTTATATTCTTGCTTCTGCATAATCTTGAAATGTGTCCAGGCTTGTTGCAATTGTAGCACACAACATTTTTCTAACCAAGTTGTCTTCTAATCATTCTTGATTTGCACCAATTAGCGTTTTGTCTAAATACATTGTGTGTATAACAGTAACCATTTAAGGATTGAAACATTCTACCAGTATTGAATCTATTCAACATTTGACTTCAACACTCAGTAGCTCTATGTCCAAATTTCTTGCATGCAAAACATTGTCTAGAAAAGGATCCAACATTCTGATTCATTCTACTTCTACATTGTACAGCCTTATGTCCAAATTTATTGCATGAAAAACAAATACCATTGAAAGATGGGTACCTTTGAGCATTTGGTTGTCTGATAGGAGGTCTTCTGGTAGCTTTGTACATTCATCAGCCTTGCTTTGTATTTTATAGACAATCCTCAATTCTCTTCTTTTCTTCCACTTGCACTTTTAGTCCAGTGATGTCTTCATTTGCCTTCTCCAACTGTTTATTAACTTCTCTATGTCTTTCTTTGAACTTCTTGATTTGCTCTCTTATCTTTTTGATGCATTCATTTGCTTCTCCTAGGCTTTCCTTCAAAATTTTGTTCACTTTCAACTTTGTCAAGATCTTCAAAAGCAACTTTAAGTTCTTCTTTGTCAATCATGCAGTCATCTTCATATTCAATTGCAGGAATTTCTTCTGAAGGAATAGAATACATTTTATCAGTCATGTGTTCAAACTCCAAGATCTTTCTCAAGTTGTTAGACTTTTTAAAAGGAACCAAGCTCTTATACCAATTATTGAACACCCAAAATACTAAAGGGGGGAGAAGGGGTGAGGGGCGGAGGTGATTCAGTGTTCTATTAAACCATTTAGTCATAATCCAACCAATTATCAACACATATTTAACTACAGCAATGAATGAGTACATGAAGAAAATCATAACATAACTCAAAAACACCAAGATTTGTACATAGAATAACCAAGAAGGGAAAAACCACGGTGAGGATTAACTCAATATATTATAACCGATTATCAGATATTACAAGACTCACTGTTAAGACTCACTGTCCTTAAAAGGCTCAGCCTAAAAATAGATACAAGACAATGGCTACACAACCAAGGTGTGTACTGATACAAACTGCACCTTCCTTGTGTTGAATTATGTTCCAATGAAGTTTTGGATACAGGACACTGCTTTGCACTGCAATCGCTTTGCATTCACGGTAATTTTTCCCTTATTCTAATTTCACACATGTAAATTCACAAGTTCACACAATCTCAGATTTCATATACCATGCGTCACTTCATTTCATCCATACATCACACTATGCTTCAAGGTTGTTTCATATATATATAATTAGGTTGGCCTAATTAGATGTAGCCCTATTTCAATTCAAAAACATTTGTCAGCTTCATCCATGGAGACAAAACTTCTTTGCACTCAAAACAAACATGCAAAACTTTGAATTAAGGTTGGCGCAGATCTAAAATAGATCCCTTTTAACATCCACAATACATATTAATCTTCATAGCACAACATCAAGCATTATGTCGGTCAGGGATTAGACTCATCCACAAAATAAGCCAATCCAACCAACATCAATCATCTATGTAATCATATAAGCATGCACTATTTGGAATAAGTGCAATGTTGACACCTGTGAATCATCTCTCAAAATTGTAGAGTTTGAAACCAAACACCGGAGGAATGCGGACCAGATAATACTTATCATCTTGTATTGTATAAACTAGAGTACAGTTTGTCGAACTTCTGACATATGTGACTTTGAACCAAATTGACCAAAATTGTTGAAATATTGAGCATAGATGTATTTAGCAGTCCCAAACAACATACTATAACCGCATATGTTGATCTTATACCATGAGCGAATCCAAACCAAATTACTGGATCAAAGTGACATAAAACTATTTGTCAAACTATCAACCAAACATTGTTAGCATCAATGACAACACATCAAAGGGTTCCTTCTTCATTCTTTCAACATATACACCTATCTCTTAATTCATCCATATGTTCACACATCCCCATATATTTACCTTACTAATACATTTATTATACACATACATGTATTTCCATGTACCATGCTCCACACTTTGATCCACCCATTTTCTGTCTCAAGTCAAGTCCGCAGTTATAGTGTCAACCCCAAACTTGACCCTTTTAAATTTTAAAATTCAAATTTATGTGACTACTATCAAATCATTTCCCTCCAAGGGTTGGCTAAACACATATATGCATGATTTATTGCTATGTCCTTGAATTTGCATTCACTACATTCATTTTCACATCCTACATCTTCCAATCTATATACAAATACCATTCACACTGCAACACTTCAATTGGTGCAATAAAAAAAACATTGATTTGCATGAGTATTTTAAGAGCATATGCATGTCTAAAGAGTGTTGTTTTCAATCTTGTACACAAACATGCAATTTCACCTACGAGAACATTTTCCCCTTGTAACATATCAACAAACCTTGCAGGATATTTCCAAAACCCACCAATCTCCAAACATCACAAAAGGCAAAAGAAGCAAAGATGAATAAGCTAAAATAAAAATAAGAGTTGTGCAAATTACCAATTAAAATCTGCATCCATAGGGCATTTTCACAAAGTGTGGACTCAACCCCATACAAGACATAGAATATTCTGATCCCAAACCAAATAACAGATTGTCATAATCCTTCCATAATATTGAGGTGTTAAGATTTAGGTGCCATATCACAACACATTCATTATTTGATCATAGAGTTAAAGTACATTTATTTTTCTATTTATTTTCATTTAATTATTACTATATTTAGAAAACTACACCCTCGTATTTTTACATTAATTGATCTAGGTTAATTTATACTTAGTTTCCTAGATTACACTTCCTTTATAATCCCTATCATATCTAGGCACCAATAGTAGCCAAATACACCTACACACATTACATCCGAATTTAAGTTTGGTAACATTAAGCATAACAAAATGCTAAAAGGCCTGGTAGCAAATAGTGTAAAGCTGAGACCATGAAGTATATCCATTTGTAAAGATAAGCACTGTACGTGATAATAATACAATCGTAAGAAATAATCAACAGAAAAGCAGTTAGGTTGAAAGCATCCACTTGAGTGCGCCTATAATCTTGAAAAAAGGTGAACATTCTTGAGATTCTTTGTCAACCATGGACAAACAAATGAGGCTGCGGTGAAAAATCGGCATCTCTTACCAAGGATATATGTTGTTTAGTGCATTTTATTTTCAAGATGGAATTGCTGTAGATCAAGCCACAATCAAATCTATTCTAGATTTATACAGTTAGAAAGTTAGAAATTAGAATGTTAGGGGAGAGGACCCAGTAGTTGAGCACCCCAACTTCGCTCTTCTAATTATCCTACATGGAAATTTCAAATCACTCCCAATTTTTTACAGCAGCTTACTTGGCAAGTCCCCTGCTTATAACTTTTGTTTCAGGGCTACATCATCAAATATGATGCACATCAGCATGCTTTTTGTCAAGATGTAGTTGACCGATACTTGTGCATTCACATCATGGGTAGTTGAGCGCAGATGTGGCATCACATGATTGGTTGCTTTTTAGATCAAAGGAATACATTTTGTTTAATTATGGGTAGTCATGTCACAACTATTGGTCCAATATTGATAAAAATATTGGGCATTATATAAACAACTACTATCACAACTATTGAAACATGCTCAACTACTGGGTCCTCTCCCCTACAAATGAATTTAAGGGACAGATTTTTTGCCAATCTTTGCAGAAGTGATATCTACACTAAAGTGAGGTACAAAAGACTTAAAATGATGTACCTGAAAATTATGGGCTTCTTTGTTATTTTCAAAAATTCTATGACTTCAAGAATCATGAACTCCATTAGATGATAATCGTAGCAGCGATCAAGGCTGTTCTTTAGAGTATGAGGAAACAAACACACACTCGAGGTAGTTCTATTAGCTGGGAATTGAGATAGGTATAGGCAGTATGTAGTAGCTGCGTAGACAAGGAAAAAACAAAATATTGGCATCGTACCAATTATAAGACAATATTTCCATGGATGTAAATATTAAGGATTCCTCAATCAACTGCAAAGATGTTTTTAACAATTGTTAGTAAGCTCTCTCACCCATGATTAGAGGGATAATTGGTGAAGAATCACAGATCTCATATTACTTTTAAGTAGTAATTAGTATGGAAGGACAAACATAAATAATCGAATCAGCTTTAAATGATACAAAATAACTTTAATTAATGATAAGCAGACATGTATTATTGTATGATATACAAAATGGAAAAAAAATGTTTATTCGTTCTGCTACAAGATAATGGCATGTACATTTTTAAATAGTTAAATAAACTAGAACCTGTCATCCAATAGACTGCTACTTGACACTATATTCAACAAAATATGATTAAATGTGGAAAGCAGACATGTCATCCACACTAAATGTTAAAAAGCTTTTATTCATTGTGCGAATCTGACTCAAATAAATAACCAAATAGGGTTTGGTTCCTCATTATTTAATCAATTTTTGGTCCCTTGATACCATTTTACGGATAGCCTCTACTAGCTCCTCTTTAATCATAAAAAGTATTGCAGCTGCAAGTACACTCTGCACTATCTTTGTGCTCATGCCCTTATAAAGCACAGACAACCCTTCATGGTGAATCACCTTTGCAATGGCATCCAAAGTACCTGGTATGATAGTCTAAGCACTCAGAATATATGATGTGGCCAACTTTCTCACTTTCCCCATTCATATAAACCTTCAATTAAAATATATATTCAAAAGATGGGACAGAAACAAAAGGAGGTGATAAATGCAAACCTGTATATTGATGTGCTTTATCACTCCCGGTTTGCTGTTTTGCCTGAAGCCTTGACTGCAAAAGAGACGGATGTAAGAGAGAATTGAGAACATGTATCAAATGCCAAATAATTGCAATGTTGTTCAAGGCAATAAAGACAGAAAAAACTTACCTTAACAACCAATAGAGGATATGTTGTGACAGTCGCACCAAGTTTTGCAAGTGCTCCAAGTAAGAAAATCTACTTGAATGTAACAAGAATTTGTGAATGTTTAGGATTTGTATCAACATATATTAAACTAATTGGTAATATTACTTCTCCAAGAATAAATGCATATTGTCAGTAAAGAGAAAATTATTACCTCTACTGCACTTATGTTCTGGAGACCTGGCTTGTTCAGGGCACGTTTGGCTCTAAGGTGCTTTAATAAAGTCTCATAAAGCATAAACTGAATGGATGGATTGCTCACCTGTTCAGGCATTTAAACAAAGACTTGATTACACAACCTTTTTTCTTCTATGATTACACAACCTTTTTTCTTCTATGTTAGGAAGAAGCCTGTTGTAAAAGAATTCTGAACTGACCATGATAAGAGTTGGCATAACTCCTTTCCAGAATCCCATAAGTCCTGCTTCATCATAAACCTCTTGTACCTGAAAAATAAATGCAATCTCACTCAATATAGAATTACATACACATCATAAACAGCATTTATTGAGGAAAGATGACTCATTTGAGATTTTTCAGATTTCTATTATAAATCTAGTAGATTTTATTTTGAATCATGTTTGTCAAAAATATTCTAAGAATATAATCGAGCCAAAACAGGAAAACTCCAATTTGAAGTTGGTGAGTATGTCCCCAGCAGGCCCCCATACCCATAGCAGATGGGTTCAGGTTCAGGCGCATTCCAGGTATGACCCAGTTACACCAAAGGCCTACCTGTGGCATACCCAAGTCATCCAGACAGCACCCTGGGTGAACTACCCTCAGGACTTTGCAGACAAAAAGCTGCAGAAAACCATTTTTTTTTTTTAACAAACTTACAACCTATATTTCATTCTAACTTGCGCAAACTTTTTTTTACATGAACAAAGGTATGGTTTTGAGTGGTGAAGGGTTGCAAAGACATGACAGAGCATTTCACAAGTGCCAAGCAATCAAACAGCTTGCATCAAGGAGATTCCTAGTTCCTATGTTTATTGGTCAAGGCAACATACAAGTACATTTTTTGGAACACCATGTATTGTCCACTCCCTCAACTTGGTGATGTAAAAGATTGGCACAAAGATAAAGTGAGTGTGAAAGAAATGTACACCAAGGATGAGGAGATTCATATGTTCATGACAAACCATCATATGTTATAAGCCATATTCAGGTGCTTCTCCATGTTCAAGTAAGGTAAGATTGTGAAAGTTCCATATTTTAAGTTCCATTTTTTTTAATGTGCCTTAAGTTTAGAATAAAATTTTAACTATATGACATCATCTACTTTTTAAAATTTTAGTTTGTTTTTTTTGACAAAGTATTAGGTTGTTGAGACTCAGTTCACATCACACAATCATCTTTGAGAAAACTCATTAAGGTGTGAAAAGCATTTAGCACTATGGTAATTAACAACCTTTGGACTGTGCAGAGAGTGGCAGAGACAGTCAAAATAAGAGGGCTCAAAAGGTCAAATCATTGATCCTAGATAATGATTAGAGGGCTTGTGTGGACTACACCTTGAGTTTCACCAAGCCCATTATGAGAATGATCAAGTTTGCTGATACGGCTCAGTTGTCTTTGGGAGAAATATATCATGGCATGGACTCCATAATTGAAAAATATAGCACATAATAGCAACCAAGGAGAATTATCCTAGAGAAATATTTTCCAAAAAGGTGCAAAGTGTAATGTCCCCTTTTTTGGCCTAAGTGAGGGGAAAGGAAATAATTTAATTAACTAAATAAAGTTGTCTTGAATTGATATTTTTAGGCAACTTGCATTTAATTAATGATTAAGATGAATATTTTATTAAAGTGGCTTTAGCCAGGGAACAAAAATAAAACAATATAAAATCACTTTTGTGGAGGGAAAAGAATTATGAATTATTATTTAAAAGTGACTTTATATTTTTTCGGATGACTATTTTAATTAATTTGGAAAGGTGACTTATGTTTACTCACGGAATGAATTCCAATGTACGCAATGAGTAAACAAGAGTAATTGACAAAACATAACACCGTACTAGAATGTAAAGCATAAAACCATCAATGTTATCTTTATTTATTAAACATATGCCAGTACAAGTATTTTATGACAATCATAGCAACAGTAGTAACATGTTCATTAACTACATGACTCTCGATACATATAGTGCGCGGGCGGTGATTGAAGGACCAACCATCACATCGTTTCATTACATTAATTATTCTCTCAGGAACTAATTCCCAAACCACTAACTAGTACAATGAAACACTTACATTAAATATCAAACTAACTAAGTCTTATTTCTTTATTCCCGACCGACTAATTACATTTTGGCCAGCTACATCATCCCCCCCAACAAGTAGTCGTCTTTCAGACAACTCAAAATGAAAACTGGAAGAGAAACAGAATTAGGAAGAGGGAGGAAGAGAGTGCGCCCCTAGGTGTACAGACGAAGAGGGAGTCGTCGTGGATTGTTGTTGGAGGTGTTGGAGTTTCTAGGTGGCTGCCTTCTGCTGCTCTCGAGCTAGCTTCACCATCTTAACTACTTCGGCAAGTTTGGCTTGGGCCGCCAACAACTCTTCTTTCGTACCCACCAAGTCCTTGTCCTTATCCGCTAGCTAAGTATCCCTCTCTGTCAACTACCTGTCCTTCTCTACCAACTGGTTATCCCTCTCCACCAACTACTTGTCCTTCTTTGCCAACTCTTCCTCCTTTACTACCAAGGCCCGTGCCCGCTCAGCCGTCACCTAAGCCAGTTGTCCTGAGACTTACGGATCTGCTCCGTGAGCTCTGTACGACTCTGGGCTTCCTGCGTCAGGGCCTTGTCTCCTTCACCTTCAGTCTCATTTATGAGGAGCGACTGATGGCACAACCGTAAATAGACATCTCTGTAGCATTGCCCCATACCATGGAGCGTTGTGAGAACCCTGTCGTTCCTTCCTACTGTTGCTGGTCGGCTTGGTTGTCAAGCAGCTATCATCTCGTTTAGCATCTCTGTTGTCGAAACATTCAGCCAACCCTTTGCTATGAAGCACTAGAAGAATTCTCTCTCACATCCTTGCTGCACGAACGCCAAAATGTGTTCGACCTCCTATGCTACCAGGGGATCGAGTCCCGTGATGAACTGCTAACTTATTTCCCTGATCTCCTACATATGTCTACCCATGGCACTCAACTCTTGTATATGTCTCCCCATGGCACTCAACTCTACAATCTACCTATACAGAGTGTCAAGAGGGTCATGAGGATCCGCCAGTGTCATCCATACCGGTCCCACCGACTCATCCCCACTCAACGCTGCCTCTCCAGACTGCCACTGCCCCTATATCCGCTGCCTCAACCGTGAGGGTGAAGCAACTGTACGACCTGATGGAGTCCTCCATACCACTACCCATGTCATCATATGGTAATGATCTGGCGAAGGCTGTGAGGCAACTACTAATACTCAACCAAATAAAGTGCCTCCTTACTGCCCACCTGGCTATGTGCTCGGTGGAGTGCTCAAGGGCGGTTGTGCATCCAGAGTGCTCAAGGGTGGCTATGTTCCTAGCAACAATTGCGTACTCTCCTATGTGGTCACTGGCTAGGTGGTCGGCTGCACACTCGCCTTGGGCACTCTCTTGAGTGCTCGACTGCGTAGTGTCCTGTATAGAGATGTGAGTTGGCTCCTTGGCCATGCCTGGCAATGGCGGAGGGGTCTATGCTTGTGTTCCCATCCCGTCAAGCCAAGCATCCAAAGCCTCGTCATCCTCCTCTCCTTCCTCGCCAACAACCACTGCTGCTGGCGTGGATGTTGCTACTGGCGTGGATACTGCTAGTGTCCCTTGTCCTTCTGGTGGAGGGACTATTGGAATCGCCTACTAGGGCACATATGGTGGCTCGGCAATAATTGCCTCCTCCACCTCCTGCAACCCGACCTCCCCAGCTACCAAGACCTCATCTGCACTCATCTCCTCGTCCTCGTCCTCGTCATCGTCCTCGTCCAACAACACATCAATGGCTACACCATCTCTGCTCGGTGTGTCACCCTCTATGCTCTGCTCCTCATCCTCATCTTCGCTTGACCTCTGAGATGAACTAACCATTTGTCGTCTCCTCTTGGCCGACAATGTTGAATGTTGTGCCTCCTCTCCTGTGCTCTGTATGCCAAGGTTGGCCCAATAGAACACTGTGGGCCATCCGTCATCAATATCCGCCAATGGCTGTAGTGCACCCCAATGGCTAGCAGGTACCTGCCGACGGATTGCATCCAATAGCAGCCCTATGGCATGTTGTGTCATGAAACAGGGTTTGTGTCGCAAGCTCATAAAGTCTCTCATCCATTCGGAAAGCCCAGTCGCCCAATTGTACACAGTACCGCCAACCAATCCGACCATTAGCCCTATCATCCACACAGCAACTCCTGTAAGCCTGCTTTTGATCAAATCAAGTACACACTTCCACTCAGCATTGTCGAGGAAGTTTTTCCACAGTCCCCTGTTACCAGCCCCCCAAATGGTATCTCTCTTCCTGCATCAGATTGGACCTACAAACCCTAGCTACAAGGGCCTCCTTTTTCTACTTTGTCATCTTGCCTGGCGGTTTTGTCAGCACAAGCCCTTGAGAAGGGATTCCAAAAACCCTTGTAAATTCAGGAGCGCCATACCACACTGTCACCTCGTAACCCTTGAATTTGATTATGGATCGGTGGTCGTGCCTGTCATAGCCAACTACCAACTGGCGCAGATACAACTCGAAATCTCTAGCGTTAAAGAATGGCACCTATGTTGCTTTGTCCACATGTGCTTTTTCCAATGCTTTCTTCAGTATGTGAGAGTCAGGCGTTGAAGACCACCACAACCGACATTCTGCACCATTGAGACTCTCCCAAGTGATTGTCTCTCAAGTGACGGTATCATTGCTTCCTCTCGCCATTGATATGCCCCCTACAACCTTTGGCCGAATGATAGTCAACTTCTTAGCTTTGTTGGAACCATAGTTACAAGGCTCAGACTCGCCTCGGACTCGGCCAGCCAATTTTTGACTCGGACTCAGACTCGGAGCCCAAACTCGACAAATAGAAAAACCCAAGAAATTCAGAGATTTTTAAGGATTTAAAACTTGTTTCATGCACCCTTTAATAAATAAACCTTAAAGACACAATAACATCATCAAATAGAAATTACTATGATCCCATACACAAACATACATCGATCACATAAGTATAAACGCAAATTTTAGCTGAAGGAAATAACACATTCAGATATATAAATATTGTCAAATGTATACAAAACTCATGAAATATGAAATCCATGGCATCAAAACAAATTATCAAAACTAAAAATATAAGTCTATGGCTCAAAAGAGCTTGCATTACTCATCCCAACATCACGACAAGTCATGCGCTAGTGTCTAAGATAGGTCATAGATGATGATGTAGCCATGATATTTGCTTGCATCTCAATGATTGGTGTGTATATTCAAGCGAGGAATTTATTATTAAAATTTTATTGTAGCCTTCAAGACTGCATGCTTTGTTGTCTAATGTATGGAACAAGATAATCCTTGATTATGGCTTTGACTGCGAAAGATGCAAAGATTTGCAACAGGGGATATGTATTTTGTAGGTTTAATGATCATGATTCATCATTGGCCTATAACATGCTTAGACATATAGTTTGATGAGGGTTTGGGGGAAACAACCCAACAGGATCGAGGGGTAGTGCCCCTCGCGGGGGTCTGGGGGCAGCGCCCCTAGTGGGCTCAAGGGGCAGTGCCCCTTGCAAGGGTTTGGGGGCAGCACCCCTTGTGGGGGTTTGGGGGCAACGCCTCCAACAGGATCAAGGGGCAACGCCCCTTGTAGGGGTCTGGGGGCAGCGCCCCCAGCGGGGTCCCGGGGCAGCGCCCTGGGCGCACTCCCTGTCGCGATACAAGGCGGGGTCGAGGGGCAGAGCCCCTGCCACCAAGCCCAAATGAAGACCTTCGAAACCACACAAACCTTCATGGCGCACACCATTTAATTAAAAAATTTGTAAATGAAAGAATGCAATTTTTTTTTAAAAAATTAATTAAAATGGCCGAGTCTAAGGCACAAAACTCGGCGAGTCTGTCGAGTCCGGCGAGTACTCAACAGCCAAATCTCTGGGACTTGTTTAGGGTCACTCGCCTCGAGACTCGCGAGTACTCGCCAAGTTTGGGCGAGTCTTGTAGTTGTAACTATGGCTGGAACTGGCTGCCATTTTTCTTTCTCGGTAATATTTATTTTCCTAGTAACACCAGTGTGCTTCTGTTTCACAACTCTTGCCTACCAGATTTGAATCGCTTATTTTAAACATAGAGTGTCGACGGTTACAATAATTGTCACTCTCCACACTGCTCTTGGTAATATTTCTTCTGCTAGATGGTATGGCCTGTTGTTGAATTTTAACAATTTTTCCCGACTCCCTAAATTTAAAGTTCCACACATCATATTTTAATTTAAATCTTAGTACGGCACCCCTCAATGTAGAATTTCGTATGGCCCCCTTCCTCCAAAATGGTACGGCCAGCCTTGCCAATCGTATAACTGTCCTAACTTTTTGCAACTTGCACGAATTCTTCTTCTTCATAAAGCCGTACGAATTTTCCAACCTTGCCAATGCGTATGATCTCCTCTAATTCAACTCATTCCCTAGTCTCTTTACCTTGTACGGACTTTTTAACTTCTTGTGCAACTTTGCTCCATGCGGTCTTCAGGTTGGACTTGCATACAATCTCCTTTAGGTTGAGCTTCTGTGTAATCACTTTATTACTTTTGCAAATGCATATGACATCCCTCCTTACTCGTATGGCACTAGGACTCTTTTCTCATATAGCGCCTAATGATTTCTCTCGTACAAGTTTCTTTCCTTCAAAACCCCATGCGGTCGTTTTTGATGAATTTCTTCGTACGGCACTCAATACTAATTCTCGTACGACATTCAAAGCACTCAAGATTGAATTTCATACGGCTCTTCCTAGTGTAAGCTTTCGTACGACACTCTTCAAGATAGATTTTCGTATAGCATCCTTTTTCCTTCGTACTCCCTTTGTTGGCTCCTTCAAGAAGTTGTACGCCTCTTTCCCTATGCTGCCTCCCTCTCTTTATAACGTACGCCCTTTTGATTTTGCACGCTCAAGCTTTTATGTACAACTTTTCTCCCCTGGTTATTTCGTAAGACCTCCTGTGGGCTTTCCACGACTTTCGATTTGCCTCTTATTTTTATTCTTTTCACTTTAAAATTCCACGACTCTAGCTTTTTTAATTTTTTAGTTTTTCTCTTCTTGTCTCCTTTTTCTCTCTCTCTCTTCCGTCTCTTTTTTCTTCTTTGTCTTTATTAGGTTGTGCGGGCATTAAAGGTTGTTCACGCAATCATTGGTTGCCGAGAGTACATCTCCGGTTAGTCACTTGTTCCTCCTCTTCCTGTTTGGTTCACTCCTCGTACCACTGCAATATTTGTTGCCTTCGACATTCCTGGTCGCTCTCCACCCAAAGATCTTGCAAGATGATGAAATGGCGAGCTAGCAGTCTTGGCAGACGGTTGAGGAGATGGTCAACTTCGTCGTTCACTTGCAATCTATCCCAAATGACTGCCTGAGGGATCTCTCACCTGCGAGCTTCCCTCCATACATGGTCTCTTAGTGATATATCCCACAAATTCACCAAATCTTGTGTCAATTCGTCTTCCCTTTCTTCATTAGTTTGCACAGGCTCTTCTGCCAATCGACCTATTACGCTGCCATCTTAGCATCGGGTGATTTCCCTGGTACGCTTAGGCAACAGCGCCAAATGTTTACTCACAAAATGAATTCCAATGTATGCAATGAGTAAACAAGAGTAATTGACAAAACATAACACCGTACTAGAATGTAAAGCATAAAACCATCAATGTTATCTTTATTTATTAAGCATATGTCAATACAAGTATTTTATGACAATCATAGCAACAGCAGTAAAATGTGCATTAACTACATGACTCTCGATACATATAGTGCACAGACGGTGGTTGAAGGACCAACCGTCACATCGTTTCATTACATTAATTATTCTCTCGGGAACTAATTCCCAAACCACTAACTAGTACGATGAAATACTTACATTAAATATCAAACAAACTAAGTATTATTTCTTTATTTCTTTATTCCCGGCCGACTAATTACATTTTGGCCAGCTACAACTTAAATGATTTAAAAAGGACAAATATAATAAAATCACTTTATAAAAGTGCTTTATTGATTTATTTTAAGGCGGAAATTAAAAAGTACCTTCCAAAATATTATAAAAGGTGAATTGGAAGCTCATTTGCATATGCTTGATTCTATTCTCTCTATGAAAAACTTGAAGCTTCCAGTGAGAGCAAACACTAGGACAAAATCTCAAGGGAATTGGTTTCAATGGTGAGACATCTACCCTAGCCAATTTGCAAGTGGAATCACATAGATTTCACACAAGAGCCGAACGATTGAAGATTAAATAATTTATCAAAGGTTTGCAAGCAAACAATAAATTATTATTCTCTGATTTCTATAGGTGAAAGGAAGAATTTGTTGGATAATTATCAAGAGTGCTATCAATAAGGAAAAATCAGATATTGAGAATGAGACACCACATAGAAGGAATTCATTTAAGGTATTATTTTATTTTGCTGGGCACAAGGGCACTCCCCCAAAGTGGGACGTGGGATATCTTCTTGTTGGGTGATCACACACAACTCCTTGGCGTTGCATTTGGAAATGGATTTGTGATATTTTTGAGAGCATCTAAGCTGGTCACCATCATTCTTGAAGGTGGTGTAAGGACTGCAGATTATCAGCAGCTGGAGAAGTCGTGGGGGGGTCTTATGAGTGGCTCCTATAGCTGGTGCAAACCCTTGAAAGGTTCCAGGCGAGTTGGTAAATATAGCACTTAGTTTGGAGGCCCTACACATTGTGTGCATGGACGACTAGGTAGCAGCAGTACCAAGGCATGAATATTTGCATTTTGTAAGAGGTTAGAAGCAAAAATAACTTTATTTCTGTATTCTGCCATCCAAACAGCAAATTGCCATATTCATATCTCTTCCCTTTTAAGCACATTAAATGTATTGCAACTGTTTGATGTAATGTTCCTATAATCAATGAATGTTGAATGAGTTTGGATGATGAAATTATGTTCCAGATTTTCTTTCCCAGCAGTAGCAAACAGAAATTCTACATATTTCAGTGCATGCAAAAATGTTTGACAAAATGTCTATTTAGCCAGTTCATAAAAATTGTGCAACTTTTGGTAAAAAAGGTTGGTCCAGGATATTACACAAAGAACCATTGTTGATTATTGGAACAATATGACCATACCCTTGCATTGTCTCCCAAATATTACAGCACAAAGACACTTTACTTGCCAAAGAGAGTGGCACCATATAGAGACGTAAATGTTGTTGATGGGTATAAGGCCTAAATTTTGAAGAACCTTCCCATATCCAAAGGTAGGAATTCACGAGCAAGTTACCAATTACTACCCCAAGGTCTCTCGGGTGTCAGGTCATGACTTGCTTGGAGTACCTCAGTTGATGTTTGACGTGATTGGTAATCACAGGGCAGATTTACGTAGCCAGATGCGAAATGAATCTTGAAACGGAGTTCCTAAGATGGGCAATTAGAGTGCAATTTGTTGCAGGTTCGGACAGCAATCATAAACTCTTGTTTTATCTTAAGATTTGGCTTTACAATGTGCAATGAACCTTAGCATAGGTCACTTATAAAAAAAGGAAAAGAGCAGGGGAGAAAAGAGGTTCCTGGATCTGAAACTAACTATGAACAGTGATCATGGAGGGTCTACTATGGACAGCTTCCTTAAAACAGAGTTTCACTTAACCAGAAGAATTCACAATATCATGAAACTTGTGCAAGCTTCTAAGGACTGCAAATGTTCTACCATTCATTCACCATAAACATGCATGAACAAAAGATAAAAGTTTGGACCAGCTTTCAATTTAAGTCCAGACTAATTTTACACAACTATCTACCATCAATAAATAGCAAAAAGAATGGACAAGAAAGGAATCAACACAGCAGAAATCTGCACAACCATTGAACAGTATTACTAAATCTATCTAAGTAATCTAAACCCATGAAGAACAGCAAAGTAAATCTATCGAAATCAGCTAACTATGGGAGATGAATCATGAAACATGCAAAGAAATTCAAGAATTCACCAAAGTCAATGAATTTCTATTAAAATTTCTGCAACATGTCTTTACAACAACTCAACTCTCTCTTGAAAATGAGAGGAGACCCCCTATTTATAGTGTTCCAAAAACAAAATGAATGGCCAAGATTGATTTGCATTGTGTGGCCAAGATTCACTACAAACTAGGGTTTCACCTACCCCCAAATATATTACAATTTAAAAATACATTCTTTGTCTTTTCTCTATTTTGTCCTCTTGTGGCAGCACTGTAGCACTTTTGTCTTTTGTTGATTGCCCTTGTTGTAGCTATTCTGTGAGGAGCTTCTCATCAACGATCGGGTTTCCTTCCTGCTTCTTCAAAGTGGCATATTCTAGGAACTTGTTGATTAATGCTTGGAGTTTCTCGATCTCCATTATACTAGACTGGAGCACCTGGTAATTCCATTGTTTAGATCGGCTCGTAAGTGTGTCCCAATCTTCATCACACTTGGTTGTATTACCCCTGACCTGCTCAGATTGGGTGAAGGCCCGGGCAGCAAAATTCATGAAATCCGTGGTAAGCTCCCCTGACATTCCCTCTTCCATCTTCTTATGGAAATAAGGCTTTACCTTTCCCAGATCAATCTCAATGGCAGGCACATCATAGCCTATCATCAATTTCAAATATTCAATACAATTTGTCCTAATGTCCTTGGCCCAATCACTGTCTGACTCCACCTTGCAGAGGACTTGCTCCAGCATCTCTTTCCTGTGGTCGAAGTCCATCTTCCACATTTCAACTAGCCAATGATCGTTATCCGCGAATGCAAGGTCTTTTTTCCATGTTTTGTGAGGCAGCCTGAGGGCACATCGTAGCCTATCATCAATTTCAAATATTCAATACAATTTTTCCTAATGTCCTTGGCCCAATCACTGTCTAACTCCACCTTGCAGAGGACTTGCTCCAGCATCTCTTTCATGTGGACGAAGTCCATCTTCCACATTTCAACTAGCCAATGATCGTTCTCCGCGAATGCAAGGTCTTTTTTCCATGTTTTGTGAGGCAACCTAAGGATGGCTTCAATCTTAGGATAGGTGGATTCATATATCCCTGGGAAGTTAGTGCAGAACTTCCGCGTGCCCTCAAGGTACTTCTGGACTTCCAAGAATTTATTTGTTGTCCTGACAGCACGACTGATGCCCATGTTTCTAGCGTACAGGACTTGCTCGAACCAATCCTCTGTAGTTTTAGTCTAGTTCTTGCTTTTCTCAAGCTTGTCGATTTGTTCCTTGGACAGCAGTTGTAGTGGAGTCGAGGATGTGGTGGGAAGCTCTTCCGCTGACGAGCACACGTGCTGATGGTGGCATGCGTTCTTTGGGGCTGCTCTCCCCTTCAGCATCCTTTTCTTCTTTCTCTTCTTCATGCCCATGTTCCTCGGGCTGCTCCATTTCGGGACTCTTGTTAGCTTTAGACTCTTCCTAAGGCTTATCTTCATCTTTATTTTCCTCTTCCTCGCATTGACGTGGCATATCTTCCCGTTCTTTCTTTTCTTGCTCTTCCTGCCCTTCTAAGAGAGGGACCCCTTCACCATGTTTGGGGCTTTCTTCTTACTCCCCAGTTGGAAGTTCAGTATCTTCTTCCATTTTGTCACTAGACTTTTTTGCTTCTTCAGGAAGTGGCCTTTCCACTTCCTCTCCAACATCCTTTAATTGCCAAGCTAGCTCTTCTTCCAGGTCTGCATCGAAGGTCTCTACAATATACTCGGTGTCGGCATCTTCTTCTTCATCACCCTCGGAGGACTTTGTTTCCTCTCCTTCACGGACTACCTTATCAATTTGCAAATGCTGGTGCTTTGGATGTTCATGGTAGTCGTCCACTTCTTCCTCCAATGCCTTTGCGGCTTCCCTCTCTCGTCGCTCCAACTCCTCAGAAATTTGCATTGTGGCTTTCATCTCTGGTGGTTCAATTGGAGGAGTGGAGGTGGGGATACTAGCAAGAATCTACGCCAAGGCGGCTTGAATAGACAGGTTCATCAGTACTTCAAAAAGCTCTGTAGGAACCTTATGCATATGCTGAGAGAACACCTCCGGAAGTGAGAGTGTAGGCATTGGCATTATTGTCGTGACTAATGAGAGAGATGTGGTCCGAGACATGGAAGCAAAAGAAAGTGGAGAGGTGGTGGCGGAAGAAGAGTCAATCATTACAACTTGTCCAGTAGGCGAAGAAGAAGCAAGTTGGACCGAGATGTCCACCACGAGCAGGGAAGTAGCAATCAACACCTGGGAAGCAAGCGGAGGAGCAACAGCAGTGGAAGCGGCAGGTGGAGATTTTGGTTGCTCAGCCTCCATTTCTTCTCCCTCGTGGAGCGGGTCTTCTTGGATAACAAGCATCTCTGTGGCGTTGCCCAAACTCTTATGTCTCTTAGAAGATTCCCCTTTCAAGGTCTTTCTTGCATATACCTTTGGATTAGGTTGTTGCTCATCAATTTCTTTTCTTTTCCTTGACCTAGTGACTGGAGGGGATTTTGAAATTTCTCCTGTTGAGGTAGCAGCTATCCCGCCATTTGTTCCACTTGCCTCACTTTCGAGCCCCTCATAGGTCAAAGTGACCCCTTGTTGCTTCAATTAGGCAACTTGTCCATCAATCCATTCTTTTGTGCGAGCCTTGACAAGCTTGGTTAGAATGTCGTGGTCGTCGACCTCTTGCTCGTCCCAATTAATCAATGGTAGCGATAGATTAGCAACCACATTATATCAGGGATCCATAACCGTGCTCCCATCTTCTTCCACTTGGTCAGGCACTAGGAATAGATTGACCCTCTTTACAAAGTATGCGGTCATCCGCATATAATGTCTCATCCACACCTCATTGTCATCTTTACAATTAACCCAGAAATCCTCAACGCTATACAAATGGGCATATTCAGGTCCAAGCATTTTCTTGATATGGCCATAGGGATCCATCTGTGGCCAAGCAATGTGAAGCCTCAAATGGTATTCGGCCAATTCCTTCTTTGAATTGTGGGCACATTGCGAGATATGGAGTTCGTACATCCCTTGGCCGAAAGAGAGGGGATAAGGAATCCCTGCCATATGTTTGTTGCTAAAGAGGTTGTGCACATGCCGTAGTTGCCGAGAGAGCTCCAACAGTATTATCCAGTCATTAGGATAATGGGAAAGCTTGTTTGGTCTTTCTAAGAAGCCTTTTGCACAAATGTATGTAAACTTTGGATATTGGATGAACAAAAAGGCATACTGCTTCAAGAAAGCATTGGCGTTGTGGGAGACTCGCCTCTCGAAGTCACCCCCAAGCAATCTGATGATATGACCTATGAAAGCGTCATTGAACCTGCCTGCAATAATCTTTCTTGAAGTTCTTGTATTGCAGCTGGGGGTATTTGTCATAAACCTTTAGCTCCCTACTAGGTTCCTCATCTAGTGCTCTGAACAAGCCTCTGTATTGCCTCTATTCGGCCAAGGAGTAGACCAAATAGGATGTCATGTAGAATTTGGAAGTCTTTTTAACAGCCATAAACTACTCATGGAAACAATCACTGATTATCCCACCCCAATAGAACTTGGTTTTTCCACGTAGAATCTCCTCGACAAAGTAGAGTATCCATTCCTGGAAGTAGGTGGCAGTCGGGAGGCCCATAACTCTGCTTAGCAATGTTACAAATCATGGTAATCTTCATAAAAATCACTTCGGAACAGTTCTTGAGAAACCTTGGCAACACTGCCCCTCTTCTCCTTTAGCCAATATTGATTAATAACCCTTTTACATTTAAGGGGATCTTCATCCCATGTAGCCTTGCCATCGCTTATGGTTGGCAGCTCCATCTCCCCGAAGGTAGGGATATGGAAAGTCTTGGTTAATGCCCTATCGGACATGTCGGCTAAAATGTTTCCATCCCTGTCCACTATGGTTCGGGTCTCTGGCTGGTATGCCTCCCTGTAGACCATTACTAGTTCAGGGGCAACAAGAGCGAGAGGGAAGCCCGCAACCTTGGCTATTCCACTGCCTCTAATTAATCTTGCATTTTCTGTTGTAGGGTTGATCCTGACCCTCTGTTTGAACTTGTCGATGTCTATGTGCCCGATGTTTGTGTCAGAAATCTCCTTCCAATCTGTGGTGATTTTGCATCTTAGGGGTTCCCCCTAGAATTGATACTTCATTTGGTCTTTGTCTTCTTTTCTGCAGGGTGCCTTCCCTGTTTTCTTTCCTTTGTCCCTCTCTGCGGTTGCCCCCGAGGGTCCTACACCTAATTCCATATATACTGCAGACAAAGGAGAGCTGAGTAAAATCAAGCATGAAAGCATGAAACGTTAGCCAAATCCCTGCAAACGGAGTTAGATTGGATAATTCAGCATTCAAGAAATCTAACATTTAACCCAGATTGTCATTAGCAGTTCACAGGAGGGAGTTTGGATGGTTCAGACCCCAGGGGTCGGACTTCCCTGGCCGGATGGCTGTTTCAGAAGGGCAAACAGGGCAGGGCGGCCCGCAAGGTTCCACCTGCCCAAGGACTTGGTCAAATCGTGGGGTCCACTAATGAGAATAGGTCATTTTGTCACGTGGGTCAAAGTTTGGTTTCAAATTAAGAGCCATTTAGATCATCTTTGAGGCAGTCAGAGTTAAGGAGGAGCCTAGCCATCTGGGGTTTGCCGTTTGGAACGGATCTGGTGAGATAGCATCCCAGGGGCGAAGTTCCGTCACCTGGGACCTGCGAGTGCAGAGGGCGGTCGGCATCACACATTGGTCCCTTAGGCGTTCAGGTCGGAGGAGGCAGAAAGTCGTTAGAGGATTGTCGTTTGAAACGGCGAACAGCAAATGAAAGTCCGCTAGGAGCCTCCCGAGGAATCGGACCCAGCCAAGGACTTGGCCCCTATGTTTTCTTCATTTTCGCTTAGTGGAGTTTATCGACAAACAGAGGACCGGACCCCAGGAAGCAGGAGGACGAGGGCAATTCTCCCTTGAGCAACGGTCGAGATGGGATGGACTTCTAACAACGAAGGTCCGATGGAGATGACCCGCCAAACATTGATCACTTGGCCCTTTGATTTAACAGCCGCGAGGAAGTCGGGAGCTAAAGGGCGGAGGGCAGTTGCTCGAACGTCATAAGAAACGATGATGTCATCACGGCGACCTACAAACGGAGGTCCGCCAACCGGGACCCGAAGGGCACTTGGCATATGACCATTTGTTCATGATAATTTTACAGGGCGAGAAAAGGGGTGGGGCCCGGAGGCCGGGTTTCCGAGTTGCGAAGGCTGCCCGAAACGGCGAGATGCAAGCGGCATTCCACCAGCGGAAACCTGCTAGGCGGGATCCGATACCATCCAGAACTTTAGGATTTTCCAGCAAGTTTTGAGGCGAGCGATGGGATGGGACCTGTTGTGACATTATCACACATCGCCCCATTGCAAATGGAGACCCTAGTAGTTTGCTTTTAGGGTTTTGTTGTTGTGCATCTCGGTTTCATCTGGTCTTTGTTTGGGGGTTTAGAGTTTGAATTTTTGAAGGGTCACCCGAGCCAAGTAAGGAAGTTGGGCCCAAATCAGTGTGCAAACGTCATTACAATGCTTAGAGGGCTTGAGGGACGAAGATCGACTGTCATTTTAGTCAATTTTGACATCTCCTACCTTTTTGGGGTCTCCACCCTAGACCTATTTTTTAGGGACTTCATTTTTGGCATTTTTGCCCCATGTTGGACTTCCTATTTTTTAGGGGCTATTTTTGGAAAGTTGCTATTTTTGGAAAAGTTTCTATTTTTGGAAAGGTTTCCATCTTTGGAGAGGGCCCGGATTTCAAAAAATCAGTCAGAAGTCCCAAAAAATCAATGCACAATCACAGAAAATCATTTTAAAGATCTGGAAAAATCCATGAAAGGGTCTGAAAATCATGGTGAAATTTGCCTAAGTATGGAAGATGGCACCCAAGCTAGATGGCTTGATCATGAGCTAAGTCCACCATGGGAAGAAGTAACGGCATGAGGGTATGGAAAGTCTGCCCAAGATAAGATGGCTTGACTTTAGGTGAAGTCCGCCCAACATAAAGAAGCAATGGCACAGGTGAAAGGAAAGTCCGCCCTTGGAAGAAAGTTTGGATGGCATAAGCCAAGGCAAAGTCCACCCACCTTTATGGCTCAACACTTAGACAAGTCCACCTAGCTCACAAGTGAATGGCATGAACACAAGCCAAGTCCGCCCTCTAAAGATGGCCTAAACAATGATAAAATCCGCCATATGGAGAAGTGAACTAGCTTGAACATGGGCTAAGTCCGCCCCAAGTAAAAGTTGAATGGCAAGACTATAGGCTAAGTCCGCCCTTGGGTAAAATGCATGGCAAAAACACTAGTGAAGTCCGCCATACTAATAGGAAGTGGAAAAAATTGAAATTTTGCCTAAGCTTGGACATTGAAATGTTAAATGATATGCTTGGCACCTTGATAAATTCGCCATACTTAGAGAAAATAAAGATATTTTTTCCTAAGTCTAGCATTGATATGCTTAGAAAATGAGAAAATTCGCCAAAGACTTGGGGAGTTCTAAAAAATTATGGCAAAATAAAATGGAATAAAAAGATTTGTCTAAGGCAAAGACAATGAATAACTTAGAAAAATCAAATTCGCCTTAGATAAAGAATAATAAAAATGCCATAATAATTAAAATAAAGGGGTTCAAAAATGACACATGAAAATAATTATTTTTATTATTTTTATTTTTATTTTCAACACCCAAAGAGATAAAAATTGAAATTTTCTCTAAGACTCAGATTTGAAAAAAGACAAAAAAGGACTTCACTGAACTGGCGCTAAACTTAGAAACTTTCCCTGAAACCAGTACTGAGGATTGAAATTGCCATTCAGAAGCTGAGTGCAAGCCCAGTTCGAACTTGATTTAATGAAAACAATTGAATTTTGCTAAATTAATCAAACTTTTCATCTTTAAATGGGTTTTACTTCTCATTTTTCAATCATTTAGTTTTCGAAAGAGAAGATGTGGGAAGAAATTTTAGCTAAGGCAAGAAAGTTGAGAAGTTTGAAGCAAAGTCAAGGAAGCAAATTCATACCAGCCAGCACTGTGATCTTGTCCATTTTATTTTTTCCAAAGCATTAGGCAGACTTACTTTCTTCACTTCATTCTGGCAAAAGAACTTCATTCATTCATTCATTTCCAGCATAATCTTTCACGAAGTTTGATTTGTCACTTAGCTGGAATATTTTTCGAGTAATTTAAATTTTAATATTCTCTTTGTATCTTCTTGCAGATTTATTTTCGAGAGAATTCAAACGAAGTTCGCCAATAAAGGTTCGCAGCCACAGTCTAAGATCAAAACCAAATGGGAAAACATTGTGGATACTGACCTCGGCCATGTTGACTTTGATGATTTTAAGAAGAGAATATACGGAAGTGATGGATTTTTACCTACGCCAATTGCAAGAAGGATGATGCGCAATGGTATTGATCATGCAGTTGGATTTCCACTAGAAAAAGAATGTCCAGAGCTCATGGTAAAGTGTGCATTGCATTATAATGCACAAAAAAGACAAATGATGGAAGAGTACTAGCGTATTTGACTGAGCCAGCTATACAAGAGACATTTGGAATTCCAGCTTACCACCAGAGATCTTATCGAACCAAAGCTAATGCACGAAAACTTTACGAAGATCAGCAAGATCTCTGTGCATCAAATATGAATAAGTCTTGGTTGGTGAAGCCCAGACCCACTACCAAAAAGATGTCAAAGAAATTGTCCAGAATTGATTTCAAAGAAGAATACGGAGATATTGTCTTGCTGCTGAACAGAATGGTGGGCAATCCTCAAGGTGCGCCTTTTGAAACCTGGATGTATTATTTCATTGATAATATAACTTCTGGGGTTAAAATGTTCAACTAGTCAAGAATGATCAGTGACAATCTCCACGAGCAGTTGGTCAACCTGGAGAGAACCAAAACCTTCCATATGAGTTCTTATGTCATATATCTGCTTGCAAGGACCTACAGATATGCTGGCCTGATTTGCAAAGGCATAGTTGGCAATAGCGAAGAAGAGTTCAAGTCCTACGATTGCTATCCGCAGTTGCAGTTGAAGGAGAAGTCACACTTCAGACGGGCGCATGATGCCTTTCTTATGTATATCACTCAAATTCTCCAAGGCGGAACACATTAGAGGCTCACCTGTGAGGCCAAAAGTCTAATTGGCAGATACGGATCCTAGTTCATCCAGTTTCCCAGATTTACATACATCAGGATTCAAGGATTCACAGGTCGCCCATACAGACTGCCCATTTATCCTATGAACAAAATGGTTTTGTTGGAAGTTCTAAGGCAATTGGAGACATATCAGAATATCCAAAGGCCAAAGCAGAAAGCAGCTGTCACTTTTTGACTCTTCATTGGCAATATGGAAGAATCATGTCCATCGGCACAAGCAGCAGAGAGTGCGCAATTAGAGATGCAAAGCTACCCGTTCATATCCTACAAGCCCAGAGTTGACTTCAATCCACTCCATCACATTGGAACTATGGACGGAGAGAAATATAAATACAGAATAGACTTAGAAGATTTTTGGGCAAATGCAGTTGATGAATATGATGTGAGAAAAAGACTGTGGTCAAGGCTGCCGCTAAATATGATAAGGGTGACAGAACTCTTCCGAGTACCTGATCAGCTGGATGATGATGGAGTATACGTGCAGTCGGGCTTTGATGAAAAGCAACCACTTCCTCCTTTCAGATGGTCTGAGTCTGCGCTTGGCGACCTACCAACATTCATGAGGCCTGTGTTCAAATATTCCCAATGGTGGATGGACCAGCAAGTACAAGATCTATGGAAAAGGAATGTACAATTCACATATGAATTGATGGGTGATACAGAGTCTTGTTCCTCAAATGTCGGTGCATCTCATGGAGGTGGACCAACTGATGCTGCCAACTTGAAAAAGAGAAAAGAAATTGATGACTCTGCAAAGCAGAACAAGAAGAAAACAACAGATGAAGGATCCGCTCAAAAGAAGCACAAATCCAAGCCCCTTCATTCGGCTACATCCAGAAATATAGATGAAATATTGATCATGGAAGAAGAGTCATGGGAGCAAGTCAGAATTCCTTCACCAGTTTTGGAAAGAGATATGGAGCCAATGCAATTGGAAGATGACGACCAACCCTCTCCTACAAGCACGGAGATTCTAGAGTCGGACAATGACATGGATATCATGGATGGAGAATTTGAAGAAGGAATGATTTCCGCTCTCAAGGGAATCCAAGAAGACCCATCCGTGCAAGAGATTCAGGATATGCCAGAAGTTCAGGATATGCAAAACGTCCAAGATCATCAAGATGATGGAATTGAACAGTCAACCATCCCAGATTGGCTGAAAGAGAGACTAAAGATAAAGGTGCCAGTAGAGGTACCAGAAGAAGATGATACCACAGACTTCTTGGCGAGGCTAGACCAGACTGCCACAAGAAAACCTGCCAAGAAATTTTCTGCCATACAAAGAGATGAGGTTGGTAACTGCACAGTGCAGATTGCAGTGCCTACATTTGATAAATTCCAAGATGAGATTGCCCCAAATGAATATGCCATCACAACTATTGATATTGGTCTGACAACAAAAGGACAAGAAGTTGAGGACCTGGATAATTCTGTTGCCACCATCAAATCTAGGCTGGAGAAAGAAGTGGCAAAGAAGAGGGAATATAAAAAAGAGATTGAGCATCTGAAAGAATATATCCAGCATTTAACCAGGCCACTCAATCAAGGTGACCAATCAGCCCCTCCACTTCCAAATTCTTCGCAAGAACCGGTAAGAAATTTTGAAGAAGAATGGACTACAACTAGAGAAACTAAAGAATGGATAGCAGGAAAGAAAGAGGAAGAAATAGCATTCATAGAAAAGTTGGCATATGCTTATGGGCAAACTTCCTCTCTGCTCTCACGTGTGGCAAACTTGGCGGAAGCATGGGATGGCCTCCAAGACATTCAAAGTAAAATTATCCCATGCCTTTGAAAGATAAAGGGCATTCCAAAGCAGAGATTGATCGATGAGAAGATTATTGAAGTTGGAGCTGCATATGATTTCCGCGGCTGGTACTACGCACTAATCTTGCAAGGAGAAGTTTTGGAAAGAGTAAAGACAGATGGCGCCAAAGTTGAGGAGCAAGTAAAAGGGATCCAAAGTAAAAAATTTCAAATGGCTGCGGATGTGCTTGATAGAGACATTGTCCGGAGAAAACACTTGTAGTCGGAAAATTTGAAGGATAAAGTTCAAGAGATTTTCTCTGCCGGGCCAATCCTAAAACAAAAACTAAGGCATACAGCTTCCTGACCGTCTGAGACACCACCTTGTTGCAAGAATCGGGATGGGTGATCACCTTTGCAGAATGTGCAGAAAGTTTAGACTTGTTGGAGTACAAGGTTGACACGCTACTGGACATTAACATGGAAGAAGTCAGCATGATTGTGTCCAGGTTCACCGAACATAGTGCTTTGCGAGTGGATAAGGACGCAACTCCGAGTGCATGAGTTCTCTGCAATTAACTAAATGTTATTTAGGCAACCCTAATTAGGGTTTTGTTATCTTAAATTTGGGCCGTTAATCTCATTTTGATCTTGGCCATTCATTGTAATCTGGAAACTCTATATAAACCCCCCCTCGCCCCTCTCCTCTCTCATTTTTGATATAGAACATAATAAGATAGCATGATATAGAGGATTAGAGGAGATAGATGAGATTGTAGAGCAATAGAGCATAGATAATAAGAGAGAGTTTTATGAAATTGTTGCTAAAGACTATCTTGATAATAAAGTTCATAATGCATGAGATGCTTTGAATCCTTTCATTGTCAAATGGTTGCATGGTTGCATATTTCTCTTCCTCGCAAAGTAGATTCGAATTAGAATTTTATTTGAAATGCATTTTAAGGGAATGATAGATTGATAGTAAAGATTAGTGAAACTTAGCTCATACTTTCTTTGAGTGGATGTTTTTCATTCAATGCGTAAAGTTAGACTGAGCTTTTAATGTGGATGCTTCAACATTTACTTTGAATAATGTTGTTCTATTGACGGTATTGTTCGTGGTAAATAAACTTTAAGCACAAATCCCAGAAGATTGCACTTGCTTTGTGTAGTTGTCGTTTAGTGTGGTGAAACAAAGTATTGTTTATTTAGTTTCACTCAATCTTTGTCGTCTCTTGATTTCATAGGAATAGCATAGGACTTCTAAACCCTTACTCTTTTTTTTCACTTTTTTATCCAAAGTCAGAAAATTTGAAAATGATACTACATTCACGTTTTTGCCTTTCTGAGTAACTTACCAAAGTAAATCCCTATTGTGTCCCCAACAAATCACATCAACCAAGAGCTTATCCACACCTAACTGAAACATTGGAATTGTCGTATGATCTTTCTTGTAGTCTTAGCATACGAGGTAGTTTTTCAAGAGGGGATAGAGCGTCTTTGGACACTTTATTCTAGAATGTTTGTTGTGTCATAAAACACCCATCAATAGGACCCGAGCGTCGAAGAGCTGTGGCTGAAAAGCTATTTGGGCACGACAGGTTACGAGCGGCGATCCGGGGAAGGAGTCCTATGGGGGTGGGCCCGAAAGGTGTGTTGGACTCCGTTTTAGTTAATTCGAGCCCAAACGGCGAAAGGGTTACATCATCTCGTGATGGTGGGCCCGAAAGAGACGTTTGTCGTTTACCAGAGTAAACTTGTTTCAAGGCGGCAATAACAAAGCCCGGGCCCGAAGAGCGAGAATGCTCACCGAAAAACAGCGACGGGGAGTCCAAGTTCCGCAACCGTCTTATGCATGATTCTAAGGGTTTCTCAAGATTTGATTTCATGGGTTTTAGGCGCCTTACTTTCCTCTATATAATGCATGTGTTTTTCATCCCTTTTATCCATTAGTTTTGCGCAAAATCAAAGAAAAACATCAATGGGGCGCGAACAGCGGACTTACCTGAGGAACCTGATGAAGGAAGTAGTTGAATCAGCTAACAGATGCAAGGGATCTGCGATGGGAGGCTTCAGGCTCAAAGGCGGCACGCAGAGATAGCTCTCTGATCATTCTGCTATACTCTGATTAAACTGATATGTGAAAATGACAGTTCAGAGTCGGCCTATTTAAAGGAATTAAGGCATTAAATGCCCACAATTAATGCATGTACGGCAGACCGAGAGGTAGATGCATTGAAATTTGAAAACGGCCACAGCAAGGCCGGAACTCGATGGACGGAATGTCGTCGGCTGATGGTCCTCCAAAAGCTTGGTGGAAAGCAGGCGGCAAAAAGAACTCCAGAAGAACCCCAAAATCCGATGGAGGGGAAGCTTCCCAAGAAACGCCGTTTTGAAACGACAGTGAAGCAGCGGAAACCCGGCAGAGGAAACCCGATGGGTCTCAGGAATGGTTGTTTAAACCTAACTACCGGAAACACGTTTGGAACGGCAATCCAAGGTGGCGGGTCCCGCTCCGCAGAAGGAGGGGTCCTTCCGCCGTTTGGCACACCAAATGCAATAGGGAAATCTCCCATGGGAAACCCGCAAGGGCGTACCCGCGGAGCTCAAAGGACGCCAGTAAAGGCAAACTGGCAAGGGGTCCCCGCAAAGACAGAACTTACAAAAAAGATTTTGGAGGGGGCGGGGATTGAAACATGGTCGACCTGAGATGACACTTTTAGGGCTCACTGGCCACTTTGAACACCAAACATGGGCACGCAAAACGAAGTAGTGACAAAACAACCCGGCAGGGCAAAGGAAATAGAGGGTCCCCGTTCTGAACGAGGCATGTGTGCTGAAGGCACAACACACAGCTTGCGGTAGTCTCTTTAGAGGATGAAGGGGCTCCTACATAGTATGTAACTAGAGGGAGTGGCAGTGTGGTTGCTTGTGACTCAAATGTGATGACTTTGATGTTCTCAATGACGTGAAAGATAAAGATTATTGATTTTAATTTGTATTGATTTGATATTTACATTGAATTATCAATTTATCAATTGTCTTTATCACTATCAACTGTGTTTTCAATTCTGATTTTTTTTTTTTTGTTTTTTTTTGGGAGGTGGGGTGGGAGGCTGGGGGTGGAGGGGTTAAATTATGGGTTATATATGGACCTATAGCCAACTATTAATCTGACCTATACACCTTAAGGGTAAACATAAACCAAATGACCGCTAAGTAAAGAACTATAACATTGATAAGTAGGAGGTATTTTCCACAGCGTGTCAAATTGTGATATTGCTATCAGGATTCAATCGTGTAGTTTTACGAGTCAAACTCATTGACCCATGTTTCATGAGTAGTGGTTCACAAGAACCCATCTCTCATGATAATGAATGGTCCACTTAGCACTCATTGCATCTAGGCGATGCTCACAGAGGTGAAGCACCAAGCCTTCCCGGGAGGTCACCCATCCCAGTACGACTCTAGCTCAAGCGCGCTTAACCACAAAGTTTCCCCCAAAGTTAAGCCCACTTAGCTTGCAACCCCATTTGCAAAACCTTCAGCAAGTGTTGTGCCTTATGAACTATTCATTATAGAGCCCCATTTAGCTCATCAATTGATAAGTAGGAGGTATTTTCCACAGCGTGTCAAATTGTGATATGGTTTATAATGATTTTCCACAGCGTGTCAAATTGTGATATGGTTTATAATGATTTTCCACAACGTGTCAAATTGTGATATGGTTTATAATGAATGGTTCATACCTCAAATTGTGATATGGTTTATAATGATTTTCCACAGCGTGTCAAATTGTGATATCGTTTATAATGAATGGTTCATACCTCCTACTTATCAATTGATGAGCTAAAGGGGCTCTATAATGAATGGTTCAGAAGGCACAACACTTGTTGAAGGTTTTGCAAATGGGGTTGCAAGCTAAGTGGGCTTAACTTTGGAAACTGCGTGGTTAGACCTTGGTAAGAGTTCTTAGAATGAGTGACACTCCTCGCAATGCTTTGATGCTTCATATAAACTATGGAGATGTAAGCTGAATTGAAGATTCTCACTAATGAAACTTAATCAAGCTTAGACTCGCAAGACTCACTGCTCAATCCCTTAATCGATAATAACAACCAATTGCAAACGGAAATACCCTCTTATCAATTGATGAGAAAGGCTCTATAATGAATGGTTCATAAGGCACAACACTGGCGAAGGTTTTGCAAATGGGGTTGCTAAGTGGGCTTAACTTTGGGAAACTGGTGGTTAAGGCGGGCTGGTAGTACCGGGATGGGCGACCTCCAGGGCACAGCCTAGCGCTGCACTACTATGAGCATCACCTAGATGCAATGAGTGCTAGACCATTCATGAGAGATGGGTTCTTGTGAACCACTACTCATGAAACATGGGTCAATGAGTTTGACTCAAAAACTACGGTTGAATCGATAGCAATATCACAATTTGACACGTTGTGAAAATACCTCCTACTTATCAATTGCTAAGCTAAAGGGGCTCTATAATGAATAGTTCACAAGGCACAACACTTGCTAAAGGTTTTGCAAATGGGGTTGCAAGCTAAGTGGGCTTAACTTTGGGGGAAACTCCGTGGTTAAGTGAGCTTGAGCTGGAGTAGTACTGGGATGGGTGACCTCCCGGGAAGGCCCGGTGCTTCACATCTGTGAGCATCACCTAGATGCAATGAGTGCTAAGTGGACCATTCATTATCATGAGAGATGGGTTCTTGTGAACCACTACTCATGAAACATGGGTCAATGAGTTTGACTCGTAAAACTACACAATTGAATCCTAATAGCAATATCACAACTATAACATTATCGTGATAGCTAACTATCAGTAGAGAATAGTTAGTCCATCTACAAGACAACCAAGAAATGGGAGATGGGCACATGTTCCTCTTGTGCTATCTACTTAAATCATTATACATATGCTAAATGAAAAAGAAGATCATTACCGCATGTGCTGTTCCAAAATGATGAACTTTTGTCAACTGTGGGGTAAATACATCAGTTGCAGAAGTTGCTGGAAGCTCAGTAATTGGATGTGTAGGATTCTCATCCTCCGCATGCAAATGTCTCTTTTGTACTTTTGAATGTGTCTGTAAGGATTACAAATCAAAATATAACAAATGCAAGGATAAATTATTTTAACATTTTAATCATTAAAAAAAATGTATGCATTATGAGCTATGAAGAAACTTAAAGAGGATAACAGATTAAAACAGAGTAAAATTCTAATTCCTTACCTGCATGCGTGTGACAACAACCCATATTGGATTTGTGAACAATACATTCAAACACCTATACAGAAAAACAGTATCATAAATCTATTGCTTTTTCCACATTTAAACCTGTAATGACAATAACAACAATGATAAAAAATTAAAAATCCATGTATTGGGCACCATACCCTGTTAGCTACGGGAATTGAAATACGCACCCAGAAAATGCTGCAACAAGAAGAGAAGAGAACATTCCAACTGATCCATCACCTGTACCATTTTTTCTTCGGTCAAGAGCAATTTTCTCTGCCTTGCTTCGAAAGATCTGATAAAAATAATAGTAGATACCCTGCATGACAATATAACCAATACATGTTTAACATTTGACATAATTCACTGTCTACACATTCCTCCAATCCAAGCTCAAGAAAATGCCAATGTCTACCTTTAATTTGAATAAAGACCTACTATATCAATCTGTTATAAAGAACATTCCATTTACTGTTTACACAAAGTGTATGGAAGTAGGAAGAGGAAATTATATTATAACTTGCTGAATCTCATACATCTATGTTTTGAAGTTTGAATATCACAGTACAAGTAGCTGGCTACCATGCAATAGTAATATCAGGAGTTTGGTTGTTTGTCAACTTACAACTGTATTTAATCAGTTGAACATTTAGAACCTATTCTAACCGATGCTTTATCTAGGTTTAGCCAAAATTCCTACTACCTCTAGCAAGGGACAGGGAAACAAGCGAACTGGCCCCTAAAAACACTAAGTCTACATGGTCAAACACAAGCCCTACATAGAAAAAGTAGGTCTCTTCTGATTAGTAATAATCTCTGGAGTTCTGTTGAAGTTCAACTTACAACAGTAGGTAATCATAAACATATAAGGCAGGAGGAAGCAGGTAGGCCTGGCCCTATTAAAAAATATGATCAAACACCAAGCTCTGCATATTACTGTCCATGTACAGCAAATATGGAATCAATCTCTGAGAATCAGACTTTGTGACAGCAAAGATGGAATCAACATTATCTGCAAGGCTGCTTACCCAAGAGCTAAGAGCCAAATCTCCATAAGCAAAGATGAGATCAACATAATATGTAAAGGAAGTTCATCAACGGGTCAATAGATAACCTACATATGCAAAGATAAAAACAACATAGTATGCCCATCAAGAAAAATCAGTGCCACAAGTGTAATCCAAGAAGAGTCAAGGATCAAGCAATGCTCCAGCAACTCTGAAGTTACCATACTCGATGTAGTGTGTCAAACCATGAATCAAGAAGTTCCAATACAAGTGCTCCATAACAAGCCATAATCAAGAATGATTTTCCTCTCATGAACCCATACCACAAGAAGCAAGTAATATATATGCTTCATAATAAGGAAATACATGCAACAAGAAGCAACTCTTCTCCGTGGAGGAAATCAATGTAGGTTATGATCACATGTACCTGGATGTTTAATGTCATGTTTGATCCATAGGATACTCCTCAAACCAGAATTAACCTCTAAGTCCATAGATACTCACTATTAGAATCATCAAACACAGCAAGATGCTCCAACCCCTAGAAGTAATATTCAAGTTACTAAAACCTGGAAAACTCAATCATGGCATTTTTTTGTTTCTACATTTCTTAAGAGTTCCATAGTACAACACTATACCCACAATCTTGGTGCATGAGCTGTCTCCTCAGCATCCTCCACATTACTTATTGGCTTAGCTCTCCAAACTTTAAGCTCTCAATGTGAACCCCACAAATGCCCCCACATGCTCAATTATCAATTAATGCCCCAAACAAGGTGCATATACTCCATACTCTGACACAAACATCAAGATGTACCACAAGAAACAAAGCACTACAAATCAAAGCTAATTAAGACAATGCATTCTAACACATATATCAACAAGAAAACAATCAATTGTGCCAAAATTCACATGCCGGCATATAGAGGCACTTCACAAAAAACATGTCTCTGAGCCAACTTCCATCTCTCTCCATCAACAAGGACAAGAAAGTGGTCAAAGCAATAGTAAAAAATTAAAATATAGCAAATTTGAGTCCAGATGAACACCTTATAAGACTGGCGCAATCTCCATAGGACAATACGTGCCAACAGTGGCCATCTAAATCAATAATGAATTGGAAGATCAATGGTGGGAGCCAAGAGGCCCCACTGGTCCCACTGTTGAGGATTCTAACCTATATGAGATCCTCAAACATGGGCATAGATATATCCAAAAGCCAACATCAATCCTTCCACAATTGACCCTTGCAACAAGTGTTGAACCATAATATACATCTTTGCCTCTCTTTCTTTATGATAAAAGGAAATTCATATTAAAGAACTTTTTTAAATAAGAGGCGGCTTTTTAATCTTGCAAAACTTTGTTGGGACTATATATCAGCTGAAGATGCCTATTTTACTCTTAAGTTCTATCAGCCGAGTTGTAGAAACAGTTGTAGAAATGGGACAGCTAACTACTACAAATCTGCTGTTTGGTAGTTGTGGATAACATTATAGAGTTTGAGATTGACAATACATCTAATGAAACAAGAAAGATAAACTTCGAAAGAATAGAGCAACTATTTCTTCCCTGAGTGATGATAGCTATGTGGGAAATAGAAATGGTCATCTTCTAGAACAACTTGCCATGAGTTGATGGTCATGGGAGGCCAACCAGAGGCTACTTGCCAATTAGCTCCATGCAAACCTGTCATGTTTGAGTTCTCTCCTCAATTATTATGACACTTTAGAGAGGCTGAGAGTTCAGCCTAGTCTTGGATAATCTCCACCATCTAGCATCACACATTCTCTGGCAACAAGGAGTTGATTTCTTGGAGAGTATGTTCATTGTTGTCCATGATTATGTTGAGCAAAACAATGTAGTAGTTCATGGAATCCATCCCCTCCTGTTACTTTTTAACAACATGGAGGAGGCAAAGCAAGCTCATTTCCATAAATGGGTTGTGAGCACTAGCTTCACACAGGTAGTTACTCTGATTACAGATGGCTTCAACAATTTCTGTAAGGATGGCAAGAAGGTTTGGATCAACCTTCATTACAGGTTCAGCTGTGCGTGTAAAAGGATTTTTGAACAAGCCAAAATCTGGTGTGATCTGAATTAGTAAAAGTGCATGAATTCAAAAGCCATGAGTGGCACTCAAGGCCAGGGAGGGGCCATTTGAGGTGGAAGGAATCAACGGGTTTAAGGACAGCCTTAAACTAGGGGGAGAAATATTGAGAGTAACTGTACCAAGGTTGGTGTGAGATTGCACAATAATGGATGCGGAAAGATGTCTGATGTGTATGGCTAGAAAGCTGATTCAGAGAAATTGGGAGCGGCTTATCAGCTTTTCTATTTAGATTAAATTCCAATGAGGGGTTTTTAATAGAAATCACAGCCAAAGGGTGAGGCTGAGGTGTTACTTATGAAGCAGGGGCAAGTTCTTCATCATCCAAAGGAATGGCTTGGGGAGAAATGGTAATGGGAATGAATCCTCTTTTCGATGTTGGTCCTTTGTTATTCTCCAATGTGTTCCCTATTATAAACTTGGAACTTTGGAGGGTTATATGCCTTCTGCTTACTTCTGGTTCTACCCTGTGGCTGATTTATAAGAATGGTTAAGGTTCTAGTACTTCAAAGGTTCATTGCAGCAGCAAAAACCAGATTCACAGAATAAGGTAGATGGGGACACGAATAATCGGACATAAATTATAGAAACAGAGAGTTCAGCAATAGATGGAAATTGTTAAACAAAACTTTTATGGGGTAGTAATCAAGATATGAAATAGAATTACTTATGGAGAGGTGTTGTGTTAATTTGTTTGCCTCTGTAGAGCAGCTTAAGATTGATGGTTAATAAATATCTCATCAGACCCCTAATCAACTAGAATTAAATCCATTTAAGATTCACTTGAGTGCATGCAATTAAACAAATATATCATGTCTTCTTTTCCTCTGACCCATTGATGCAATGGCAGGGAGAATGCCACTAGGAATGTGCTGGTGTAAATACGTGCTGCCAAAGAAAAAACCTTGACAATAACAACGAGAGGAATGTTGACAAAAGTCCTCAAAATTTAAAGTAAAAATAAGTTGGCCTTCAAAGAGTCAAAAGCAATGTGACAACAGATTAGTGGAATGGATTAAGGTCCATGTTGCACAAAGAAGGGTAGTAGTAAGTGGTGAGTATGGATGTGGCATTGCAAAGTGCATAAGTGTGGAGACATAAAGTGAAATGTGGTGGCTGCGATAGCTACAGTAAATGGAAGCATAAGCAATAGGGAGCACATAAGGTGGTGAAGCCTTGGGCTGCTCAAAACAGCCTGAGTGCATATTTACATTTAATAAAAAATTGTAACAAATGTCAGCCAGGTGGGGAGAATGAGGAGGTAGGTAAGGGTCAGAAGAATGGGCTCAGTAGACAGAAAGGAGATCATGGAGATATGGTTAGGGAATGAAAGGGATTTAGAAAAAAATTTATGGAATAGGGTAGATAGGAATCTAGGCATATGCAGAGGACAAAAACTCTAATGATTAGTAACATTGAACATATTTAATAATACTTATAATTTTTTCTTTTTTAAATTTTTTCTCATTTTTCAAATAATCCTTCCTCCTCTTTGCTTAGTTTGCCTCTAGGCAGGAAGGGGGGCTTCTTTCAGCCATGCACAACTTTGAACTTTGCCATCTAGAAGGAGGTTGATGCCATGCTTAGCTAGTGCATTAGCAACCTCATTACCATCCCATTTTTTATGCCAAATTTGGAGCATACCACAGTGCCGCAAGTGGTCTATTAGGGTACCCATTGGGATGAGAAAGCAATCGATACTTGTCAGTTGATTTGCTGGAGAGAGCAGTCCTTTCTGTAGTATTTGAATGATATGAGTTGCCTTCTATTATAATGTTAATAAACTTGAACTAGAGTATTATTTTAACTCCCTCTAGAGAATCTAACAATTCAACCATTTAACAGTGTCACCCCAAGTTTTTGGGACGGGGATAGCAGGGGACAGCGGAACGAGTCCCCAAGTTTCCGAATTTTCAGGCCAAATTTGGGGATGGCTATATAAAATATAGAAAAATTTAAAATATATAGGGAAACATTAAATATTCATATGAAAACTGTTAGTTTTATGACCAGATTTAATGCACAGAAAATTAATTCAAAATCAGATACAATAACACAGCAGATACCCTGGGAAAACCCTCCTCTTGAGGGAGAAAAACCCAGCAACAATATATCTCTTATATATTGAATCAATACAATAATGATCTCCTTACAAGAGGCCGATATGCAGGCCCAAATATAAGCACCAATGAATGATGCAACACAGCAATACAAGAAGACAATTCGCTGATGAAAAACTCAGCCTCTAATGATATCGAACTGCCTTGAGAAGAACTCGCAAATGTGATGGAGAACGAACTAGGTTGAAATCTGAATGATCAAACAATGAGACTTCTTCAAGTATATATACACCATGATGAGAGGAGACGTGACCTTTCAAAGTCACAAGTTGGCCCAGCAAGAAGGATGCGCCCCTCCAAAGAAATCGTGACTATACAAGAGGTCGGCCTCTTTTAGAAATTTGTGTCTCTTCATTCAATTCGTACCATTCCATTAATTAAATATAATAATCAACATTGTGCCTCTTCAATTGATATCATATAAATTAAATAGCCATAGGCTATAATTTAATTTATTACAAGTAAGGAGATCGCTGGAAGCAGCCCAACGCTACTAATAACATCAACACTCCCTCTCAACTAGGGATGATACTTCCAGTTGCACAAGACATTACCTCATCGTTATGTCTACCACAATGGGTACAACCATATGTGGAAAAGAGAGATATCACCTCATCATGATATCAAATATCACCTCAACATGATATCAACCATAATGGCTACAACCATGTATAGTATGTACAAGTGTTCATCACTCGCATAATGTTGTCACCTCAACATGAGTTTCACCATGGCTCTCCCAGAGGGTGAAACACAAGTACAAGAAAAATCATCACGGACTCTCTCACGTGATGTTGTCATGGAGTCACACACATGACATCCACCATGGCTCTCCCAGAGGGTGAATCAAGGGATTTCACCTCGAACTTCTCTTACAGAGAAGAAGTCATTAATCAAGGGATTTCACCTCGAACTTCTCTCACAAAGAACTCATTAAAGAGGGATCACTAATACTGAGACTCCTTCTTAGTTAGGGCTGAATTCTCCACCATACCAAGCTTATCTCGAAAGTGCGCAAACTTTATCATGGAGAGAGGCTTGGTGAGAATGTTCGTCGTCTGCTCATCAATGCTGATATACCTCAACTGTACAGCTTTCCTCAATACCATATCTCTGATATAGTGGTATTTGATCTCAACATGCTTGGTCCTGTCATGAAACACAGGATTGACAAAAAGCTTCACACAACTCTGATTATCACAATGAATGATAGTAGGCTCCATTGATTGTCCAAACAATCTTGCAAGGAACTTACGAAGCCACACTGCTTCCCGAGCTGCCACACAAGCTGCAATATACATTGCCTCTGTTGTACTCAATGCTACAGATGGCTGCTTCCTGCTGCACCAGGAAATCATAGCAGATCCCAAACTGAAGCAACATCCAAAGGTACTCTTCCGATCAGTAACACTCCCTGCCCAATCAGAATCAGTAAAACCATACAGCTCCAAGTCCACATCTGAAGAATATCTCAACCCATATCCAACAATGCCACACAAGTATCTCAAGATATGTTTTGCTGCAACAAGATGTATCTGTCTCAGTTCACACATGAACTGACTAAGTGCACTCACAACATAACAGATATCTGGTCTAGTGTTAACTAGATACATCAAGGACCCAATCAACTACTTGTACATTGTAGGATCCACCAAGTTTGAACTGGTTGCAGCCTCTTTTAACTTATGTAGGTTGGTCGCCATAGGTGTAGACATGGATTTGCAATCCATCATACAAAACCTCTTAAGTATATCAATAGTATACTTCCCTTGACTTAGAATCATCTCATCTGGCTTCTGCCAAACTTCTAAGCCAAGGAAGTAATGCATGAGCCTAAGGTCCTTCATCTCAAACTCAAAAGCCAACTCCTTCTTGCAATTGAGAATGAGGTGATCTTCTCCAATAAGAATCAAATCATCACCATACAAAACCAAAATCAATGCTTCACCATCAATTACCTTAAAGTATAGATTTGAGTTTGCATCATTCTTAGAGAAGCCCAAGCTTGACAAGTAGCGATCAATCCTTTCATACCATGCATGAGGAGCCTGCTTAAGACCATACAAGGCCTTCTTCAGCGTGCAAACATGAGACTCCTTCCCATGTACCTCGAATCCATCAAGTTGCTCGATATAAACTTCTTCCTCAATCACACCATTCAGAAAAGTTGTCTTCACATCCATTTGATGAATCTTCCATCCTCTAGATGCAACAATGGCAATGATGGTTCTGACAGAAGTGTAGCGAGCAACAAAGGCAAATGTTTCTTCATAGTCAACTCCCTCTTTTTGTGAGAACCCTCTAGCCACAAATCTTTCCTTGTACTTCTCAATGCTCCCATCAGCCACATGCTTGATCTTGAAGAGCCATTTTGAAGATACCACAGATTTGCCTTCAGGTCTAGGAACGATATCCCGGACATCATTCTTGAGAATTGACTGATACTCCTCGTTCATAGTATCTTTCCAAACTTGTTGACTAGAAGCTTCCTCAACACTGGAAGGCTCAGACTCAATAATCTGACTCATTAAAGCAACATAACTAGAGAACTTGATAGGTCTCTTGCTTTCTCTAAAGGTTCCTCTTGCAATTGCAAATCTTTCTGCCTCCTGCATTGTTTGCCTAGCCCAAAGAGGTCTTTTTTTTCCAATCACAATATCAGTAGACCCATCAGTAGGTTCCAAGGGCTCAACTGGATCAATGTCTTCCTTTGGTTCTGAAGTCTCCCTCTGAATCTCAGGAGTATGGTCAACTTCCATATCTTGAGGAGACTCTTCAATATCAATCTCCATATGAGTTCCCTTGGACTTCCTAAATGCAACATCTTCCTCGAATGTGACATCCCTACTGATCTCGATCAACTTCTGACCTGGAATGTATATCCCGTAGGCTTTTGATGGTTCACTGAAGACCACAAATATTCCCTTCTTGCCAGAAGGCTCCAACTTTGTTCTCTTTTCCTTTGGAATATGAACATAAATTGGACATCCAAAGATCCTCAAATGACTCACCTCTGGCTTCTTTCCAGTAAAGGCTTCTTCAGGAGTCAAGTTCTCCAAGATTTTGTGAGGACTTCTATTCTGAACATAGACTACAGTCCTAGAAGCTTCTACCCATAGGAAGGTTTGCAAATCTTGGTCATGGATCATGGCTTTTGTTGCTTCCACGATCAATCTGTTCTTTCTCTCTGCAACACCATTTTGTTGAGGATTATAGGGAACACTGAACTCCCTCTTAAACCCAGCTTCAACACAGAAATTCTGAAAGCTGCCAGAAGTGTATTCTCCTCCATTATCAGATCTTAGGACTTTGATTCTTTTCCCAAAAAGGTTCTCTACCTAAGCTTTGAACTCCTTGAACCTTTCTAACACTTCCTCAAACTCTTTAGTTTTCAAAAAATAAATCCAAGTCTTTCTAGAGCAGTCATCAATAAAAAGAATGTAATACAAGAACCCACTCGAAGAAGGAACAGACATTGGACCACATAAATCAAAATGAAAGAGATCTAGAATACATTTAGATTTACTTTCTCTACTATGGAATGGAGCTTTTGTATTCTTACCCATTGCACAGCCTTTGCAAGTACCTCCATGCTCCTGGTTAAACTTTGGAAGGCCCGTAACCATCTTCTCCATGATAGGTAGAGCTCGGAAGTGGAGATGAGCCAATCTTCGATGCCAAAGATCACACAAGCTTGAAGAATCATGAACTAATGGCTAAAGTGGACAAGTGCATAGCCTATAGAGGCTCTCATGTCTAACACCAATTACTTGAGCAGTCTTGAAGTTGGAATTCTTCGTCCATACAAGTACTTTGCCTTTGGAGAAGGCAACTTGATATCCTTTATCTTCTAAAGCTGAAATGGAGATGAGATTTCGCTTGATTCCTAGAACATAAAGAACATCACATAATTGTAGTGTAATGCCGGAATCCAAATGGAGAGTAGAGGTCCCAATCCCTTTCACGGAGTAGCTAGCATCATCTCCAATAATGACTTGTTCAGTAGAATCTCTCTCCACCAAGCTTGATAAATGCTCCTTAAAACGAGTGATATGTCGAGAAGCACCACTGTCAATCAGCCAAGTGTTGGTGTTTGTAGGTACATTGCTTGACAATGCTGAATAGAACAAGTATTCACAAGAGTCCTTCTGAGGAGAGGCATCATCAACATCTACAATGGTGGCCTATTGCTTAGGCCTAGATGGACAATGCTTGGCAAAGTGACCATACTTGTCACATCTAAAGCATTGGACTTTGGATAGGTCTCTCTTCTTCTTGAATGCAGGAGCACCATCATTTCCTTTGTCTCGATTCCTCTTGAAGAATCCTTTTTTCCCATCTTTTCCTTTCTTCTTCGAAGAGTGAAAAGCAAGAACATGAATATCGTCATTAGTTGAACTTTGACCAACGCCTCTAGCCACCAACCTTGACTCCTCTTGAATGCAATCGGCCCTCAAACGATCAAACTTAGGAAGTTTGGATCTTGCACTGATTCCTTGAATGTAGGACTCCCATGATAAAGGAAGACCATTGAGAGCCAGCATGGTCAAGTCCTTATCATCAATCACATGACCAATTGTAGAGAGTTGATCTCTCAATTCCAAAATCCTCATGAAATAGGCAATCACTGTTTCTCCTTTCGCCATCTTCACATGGTGTAGTTGTTTCTTCAGTGCAAGTGTCCGGTTGGTGTTGTTGATTTCGTACATCTCCTCCAATGTTTTGAACATGTCCCTTGCCGTCTTCAACTTGGAGACAATCGGAACAATATGATCTTTAACGGAATCAACCAACATCTTCTTTGCCTTGATGTCTTTCTTCCTCTACTGCAACTTCTCTTCTTCCTCCGCTGGTTCGGGAACTTTGGTCTCCTCAAACTCAGCCAAGTCATTCTCTTCCAAGGTGAGCATGATTTTGAACCTCCATGATGTGTAGTTGGATGCTCCCTCGAGTCTATCTTCAATTTTAAGACCGTTCACCATCTTGATAAAAACAGAGATAGACAAAGATATGAAAAAGAGAATAGAGAGTATCGGTGCAATAACAAATCTGATCATGATCTTCTTCAAACCCGCTCTGATACCATGTTAGTTTTATGAACAGATTTAATGCACAGAAAATTAATTCAAAATCAGACACAATAACACAGCAGATACCCTGGGAAAACCCTCCTCGTGAGGGAGAAAAACCCAGCAACAATATATCTCTTATATATTGAATCAATACAATAATGCTCTCCTTACAAGAGGCCGATATGCAGGCCCAAATATAAGCACCAATGAATGATGCAACACAGCAATACAAGAAGACAATTCGCTGATGAAAAACTCAGCCTCTAATGATATCGAACTGCCCTAAGAAGAACTCGCAGAGGTGATGGAGAACGAACTAGGTTGAAATCTGAATGATCAAACAATGAGACTTCTTCAAGTATATATACACCATGATGAGAGGAGACATGACCTTTCAAAGTCACAAGTCGGCCCAGCAAGAAGGATGTGCCCCTCCAAAGAAATCGTGACTATACATGTTACAACCCACCCTAGTGACTTATAAACACTTTTATTTTTTCTTGCTTTAAGAATGATGAATGATGCAAATGTTGTGTTACTTATGCATGAAATGGTGGAAATTTTATGATTGTGCTATGAAAACGAAATGGAAATATGTACCATGCTTATCCTGATTGTTCATACTGTGGTGAACCTAGAAAGAAAGTTTAAAAGCTTACAGTAATTGAATAGATTCAAATATGTTTTGAATATTATCGAGATGACAGACTAATCCTTCTTCGTTTGTCGGAGTTGGATATAGGATAGCCGTTCTGCAATGCTCAGGAGCAGGGAAGTATCATCTGAGTAGAGAGGTAATGTTGTAAGAACCCTGGAGTCGCCATTTGAGTTAGGGTTGGTCTCAGGATCTTGAAATCCTTGAAGTGAGTATTTAGTACCCTATTATCGTAGGTCTCGAGTGAACCTTGGGGTGGTTTTGCCATCAGTGGTATTAGGGTTTTGTTAACCGGCTCTTTTGTCTCTTTTGGTCATTGACTTTTACCTAACCTTGGTTCTTGGATCCGTTGTTGAAAGGTCGTCATTTTCTGGGTCTGAATCGGGTCTAATGATGTGCATATTTTAACATGTATTTATATATATATGTGTGTGTGTGTGTGCGTCTAATTAATACACGGTTACATCTTACAACGTTAATTATTTATTACTACTCCAATATTTTCCTAAAGGGTATTTTGAGGATGTTATAATGTTTTGTGTTATTCTTTTGAATATAAAACATATATTCCTGGTGAACATTAAAATAAAGAATGAATATACAAATATATTAATATTTAATCTTCTAATCTTATTTCAAAATTTTGTGAACAAACTTTGGGAATTAATTTATCCAAATATTGTGTTCCTCATATGGGCAGAAGAGGATGAATTTGTGATCATCACATAATCCTCAAAACCTTAATAATTTCAAATAATTCTCGAGCGCTTGGGAGTTGGACGCGTTTGCTCAGTCGAGGGCCCTAAATTCACGGGTATGGAGGCCAAAGGTGGAGATGGGTGTGGTCGAGCTGGAGGAGTGGAGTTTCCTCGGAACGTGATCTGGTGGAGATCAAGAACACATCAAATGGATTCTAGGACGTGGGCGCTTGAACGTGGAGAGGATTTTGGGGGATAAGGATGATAACGAACTGGAGAATAATGGGGGAGAAAGAAGAGAAAGGAAAAGGGATTTGGGAAGATCATCTTGCAGGAAGTGTAGAAGAAAACGCGAAGGGGAAAAATCCTTGAAAGGAATTTGCAGTGATTGATACGGCCAAGAATAGAGCCGAGAGAAGAAAAAGAGGGCGAATATAAACTGAGAGGAGGCCGACCCAGGTGTGGGAGGTGGAAACAAGCTACACATCACAGCAACGTTGCTCCTATCAATTTCCAGTGGTGATTCGTGTTGCAGTTCTTCACAGAATTCAGGCACGTCTTGTTAATACTTTTCAATTGAGTAAAAGAATTATCTTCTTTATGCAACACATGTGAATGGGTGCATTCCAAACTTCTAAGTTGTCTTGAAAAAATATTATTTTTCCCCGTATATTGTTTCCGTATTCTTGTTAGATATTCCACGTATTGGAAAATCGTATATTATAATTTAGGGACCAGATTTTGATATTTTGTTGTTATCTCTGTCTCGGTTGGCTGGGTACAGGATAGGCAGTATTTATACTGCGTATAGTGTGATGAATACCGCATTTTTGAAACTCTGTCTGTTGCACAGTAGAATAGATAAGATGAATATAAAGAATATCTGAAAAAGAAAACAATATACTGATCTGGGAACTGATTATAGTCTTGATAATAACGTACAGGAAATTCAAAAGAAACTTTACACATTCTGGTATTGAACCATATCACCGAAATGATGCATGTTAACTTGAAAATAGATGTAGATGATCAGTAATGAAAAGGGTTCTTAATCTTTACGGAAGAAATGAACTGCTACTGTGGTGGCATAAAATTAGGATGGCTAGATTGAACTTAAGTATTGATTAAATTGCTAAGACTTATCTTAATCAATTGTTGGTGCCAAGCAAATCCTTAGCAGGACAAATGATTTATATATATTCATAAATATTAAGAGCTGTGTGTGGTTCTGTTTCATAGCTGACATTCAAGCATAGAGAGGCCTTTCATGGATAGGTGTTATGCAAAATCAGTGTTGGTTCTGTAGGAGCACTGATATTGGTCTCATTATCTTTTCTAAAAGGATTCTTTATGACCAGCAAGAATGAGGCTTAAGATGCTACTCTAATAAGTGTTTTCTTTATTCATATCTAACCCTAGTATCTTACATACTAGTAGTGCATGGCAGTTAGCCGATATGAGTTTACTTCTCTTGTAGTAACCCTAGCCTTGGATACTTCAGTCACACATGGCAGGTAGCCAAGAAGTGTGTGAAGGGTAATTGATCCTTAGATAGGTCAAGAGTGTTGCCCTAGGACAGGTGTCTAGACCCAAGTAAGTAATGGAGAAATAATCTCCCAAAAACCCGAGTTAAGAAAAGCTTTTCCAAGTCGAGCAGGGTGGGTGAGTGACATGGTAGTGCAATCTATGGCCATAGTAGGTGCAGGTGCCACTGACTACACCTAATACTCACATGCAACCCAGATATCTAACTAGCCAGAATTGCCAGCTTAGTAGGTAGGATTCCTTAGTAGTCAAGCAGAGCCAATTAGATAGGGTTCCACCACCAGAGCTCAAATGGCTATTTGAGGGTTCTTCCAACGTCACCTTTCGCAAAAAGGGCAGGGCCCCCTTCCAGTAGGAAGGTGTGCGCGGGGGACTAAACAAGTCCGTGGTTGGAGGTAAAAACACTCGGATGATGCTTCCCTCAATTTTTCAGCGGGCAAGCCGAGTCTTGGAAGATGCCAATCAGATGAGGACTTCTTAACCCTTACTCTTGTACTTTCTTTGTACTTAATTGGAAATGAAAACAGTTCATTCATGTTATGATGAAGTATGTAATCATGTTTACTGCTATCAATGAAATTGTTGTATTGTAATGTTTTAAAAAAAAAAATTGCTCTCGATGATGCTCAAATGCTTGTTTGTTTATTGTACTATGAATTGAGTTCTAACAATACAAGAGGTCAGCCTCTTTTAGGAATTCGTGTCTCTTCATTTAATTCATACCATTCCATTAATTAAATATAATAATCAACATTGTGCCTCTTCAATTGATATCATATAAATTAAATAGCCATAGGCTATAATTTAATTTATTACAAGGAAATCGCTGGAAGAAGCAGCCCGACACTGCTAATAACATCAACAAAGACAAGGATAAAGCATGCATATATACATTATAGAAACTTAGCTTATAACATTTTTGTTAAGAATTTATTGCCAATATAGTTTTTTTTTCAATTACGATATGAAAATCAAAATAAAAAGAACATGGTACACTACTGCCGTCCCCTGGCCGTTTCCGGGACAGGGGGGTTTAGACCCGGGGATGCATCCATGGGTAACACTGCCATTTAATTGATTTTCATGACATCTTTCGCAAATGAAAACAACATGTCTCATTTGTGGTGCCACCAATACCTACTTGTCCTCGATTATTTTTGGATGTTCTAGCAAAGTTGGCTTTGACCCAATCTATTAGTGGAACAATCCAAATTAACAATAAGTTGTAATGATTGCCAAATATTTTTGTAGCCAAAAGGAATGTGCTATAATCAGACAATTCAGGCATCCATCACATTTGCCAAGGGCATGTAATCCTACTTGATAAGATTATTACTGTCAATCTGATATTTGCTTTGGCAGTGGCAATGATTACCCATAGTTCACAGATTTGGACTTGGAGAGCATCGGCAAGCCAAAAATTCCAACTCAGCAACTTAAAAGCACTTAAATTTTTGAAAAAAATATAAATTTTATGCAAAATACAGCTACAAAATGTAGCAAATGAGTTTGGTGGGGATCAAGGGGTAGTGCCCCCAGCAAGGTCGAGGGGTAGCACACACCATTTTCATAAAACTTAAGAAGGCAAAAAATAATGCTTAAAAAGCCAAAAAAACGTTTTTGGAGTGTTTAATCCATTTTTTTTGTGCGTGTTTTGAGGTGTTGTTGGCAAGGTGCAAGTTGACCAGTCAAACTCATTGTGTACTAAGTGAGTTCTATCAAAAAATACCAAAAAAACTCAGCAAGTTAAAGTCAGAAAAACTTTGTAATGTCTCCTGTCCTAGTTTGCCCTAGATTTTGCCTATTACTCATAAATTCCATAAACTAGGGTTAGGATTTTCACCATATCAATTAAACAACCCCTTAATGATGTAATCTTGGATTGAAACCTGCATTCACCACATGAACAATATTTCTACATACACATATGTTTGTTAGCATTAATATCTGGATATCCAATTATAAACATAATCACCAAAAGCAATAATGAAGACATAGGAGTGGCATGGGTAGATCCGCCCGAAGAGCCCAAGAGCACAAGCGTCTGACCACGACAGCACACCCATTAGCCCCAAGCGGTAGGAACATCATGACAATTCCACCCTCAGAGTGGCGTGCTTAGTGGATACACTTGTACCTGCTTTCTCTACCCATGTCATCACCTCAAAAGACACTTGACCTATTGGGGGAAGCCAACAAAGCTTATACATGGTCTAGGCCTACCACCCCTCCATGGCCGCAGCGGATCTTGAGTGGTACCCCCACCCCTCCATGGCCCATCCTTGCCTTAGGTTCCAAGTGCAAATTCTTGAGTGGGGTTTCTAGGCACCACTTTTCTCAAGCCCTTCCTCCCTAGTAGGTTTGCAAACACTCAGAAAACAATCTTAAGCAATCAAATACATTTGCATTTATCCCTGATTCTTTAAGTAAATATTAGGGTTACCCGGGGACGCGTCCCCCCCCCCCCAAAAAATCCCCCGTCCCAATTCCAGGGACGTCCCGGGTACCATGGGATGGCAAGGGGGGGGAACCGGCCCCTTTGCAAAAGGGGAAACGCCCCGGGATCTGGGACGACTCATCCCAAAGAGGGGCCCCCGGGGGCAGGGTAGCCGCCCTCGACGTCCCGGACGGCCGGCCGGTTTTAAAGCCCAAACTCAAAAAAAAAAGCAAAAAATTTGAAAAGAACTCCCTGCCTATGTGGCATGTGTGGGCCCTACCATGTTTTACTCTCTTATGAATGAAAGGAGGCCTCTAAAAGTTCATTATTTTCATTTTGTTTGTGTAGGGAGCCAAGGGTTTGAGAAGAAAAAAAATTGCAGCCATTGAAGGAGAAGGAGCAGCTGTTTGAAGGAGGAGAGGAGGTTGAAAGAGTGTTGTTGGGAGTGCAAATCCATCAAAAAGGTATGCATTTTCTTTCACTATTCTTATTTTTTCATTTTTTTGCAAAATATGAAGTATTCATAGTCTGATTTTTTTTATTTTTTTCATTTTCAGTCAACACTTGCATTCTAAAAACAAAAAACATGAGCAACAGTGAGGGTGGGAGTGATAGTGAAGTTGAAATGCAAGTTAGAAGGCAAACTAGAGAGCAAATAACCCCTACCCAACACCATCATTCATCAACCAATACCAAAACTATGAAGGACTATGCAAAACACCCAATAGACAAAAAAAAAACCATTCCTTCAATTTGTGACAGCCATGGGTGAAAGACAAAAAAATTCAGGGGGGAGTAGGGTTTGGTTGTGCCATGTTTGTGAAAAGGAGTTTAGGGGCAGCTACACTAGAGTTAGGTCTCATTTTTTGGGTGAGGTGGGCCATGGAGTTAGAACGTGTCCTGCATTGACAGATGCACTATTTATAGAGTGCCAAACAATTCAAATGGAGTGTGATGGTGGGGTTCAAACTGGGTCTCCTTCTTTCCCAAGTTCACAATCGTCTATGCCTACTCCTACTCCTAGTCCTTCCACGGTTGGTAGTAGTGTTATCTTAAGAGGAAAGAGGAAGGTGATTGGTGGTGATAAGGGAGCCTCAGTTGAGTCCATGTTTCAAAACCAAGCACGAGAAACCTGTGAATCCTCCATTGCCAAATTCTTTTTTGCCCATGCCATTCCATTTCATGTGGCCCGTTCCTCTTATTTCAAACAAATGGTGAAAGACTTAGTCGTTGTTGGTCCTTCATTTGTACCCCCTGGAGATCATAAGCTACACACCACCCTCCTAGACAAAGAGTACTCCAAAGTTAATGTGTTAATGGAGGAGATGAGGCAAACATGGATGAGGACGGGGTGCTCTATAGTGATGGATGGGTGGACTGATTGTAGACGTCGGCCACTCATCAATGTCATAGTCACATGCCCTGCTGGTTCTTATTTTCTTAGAGCCGTAGATTGTTCAGGGAGACGTAAGGATGCTGACTTCCAATTTTCCATTTTGAGAGATGCCATAGAGGAGGTTGGGGCTGCAAATGTGGTGCAGGTGATCACCAATTCAGCACATGTGTGCAAATCGGCTGGGTTGATGGTGGAGGGTACTTACAGGCACATATTTTGGACCCCATGTTGTGTTTATGCATTGAACAATGCATTGAAAGACATAGGGAAGATGGATTGGGTGAAGAAAACGGTGGCAAAAGCTAGAGAAATTCAGATGTTCATTATGCTGATACAGACTCTCCTAGTCTTGGAGAGATATATGAGACATTTGACACTATGCTTGGGAAGATCAGGCAAGTTATTTTGGCAAAGGACCCCACTTTGGATTTATATGAGCACATTAGGCCCATTGTGACGCGGAGGTGGAATACAATGAACACCCCGCTTCATATGGCTGCCTTTGCTCTAAATCCAAAATGGTATGCACCAAGGGATGGTAGGGTGCCTCCATGTGATGATCTTGAGGTTTTAGATGGGTTCACACGGGCCATTGAAAAGATTTATCCAGCCGAGCAAGCTTCAATACTTCGGTCACAATTTCTAGACTTTGCTAATCTTAATGGCCCAAACTTGAGCAAACCACAGGCGAGGTTGGATAGAGCTATATTAGCTCAAGGGAACCCTATTGGATGGTGGACCTATCATGGGAGAGATACACCGCAATTGAAGATACTTGCCACTCGCCTTCTTGCACAGGTTGCTAGTTCCTCTGCTGCAGAGAGGAATTGGTCCACATATGGCTTTATCCACTCTGTCAAGAGGAATAGACTTACCTCTAGACGAGCAGAGAAGCTAGTGGCTGTTCATAGTGCTCTTCGGCTTCAGGATCGACAGACTCCAGAGTATCGACAGACTCCAGCTCTACGGTGGGATATTGATCCCGAGGATGCGGCTCAGATAGATGAGGAGGAGACAGCTGAGGGCTTGGTTGGGGTCCCATTGGTTGAGGAGGAGCATTACGGTGGCAGTGACTCAGAGGATGACTCTGATTTTGATGCAGTTATGAGAGATGATTAGGGGCAGCAGTGCTCTTTGTTTATTTTGTAAATTTGTATTCATTATTGACATACGATATTGTATTTTGATTTTCATAGCAAACTAAAACTTTAAAACTATATGGCAGCAATGTAGCCTTTGGGCATTTTGATATAAGTTTATAAATTATAACTTGGAGGTTGTTTCATGATTTGTGTAACTGCATGTTAATTTTGAATGCGTATTGACTATTGACTCTATTGAGTATTGGCATAATGTTGAACACAAATGTTATATGTTAATGTTCTATAATGTGTATTATGCATGCCTTATTCATGTTATCTATTGAATATTTAAAATTTCCCTATATTTTTATATAGCCGTCCCCTGCCGTCCCTAATTTTGGCCTCAAAAATCGGAAACTTGGGGACTCGTCCCACTGTCCCCTGCCGTCCCCGTCCCGGAAACTTGGGGTAACCTTGGTAAATATCAAATCTATTCTTAGAACTATTCTAATCATGAACATACTATAGAGATCATTTCATAATAATCAGATAAGTAACATCTAGTTTTTATATTCATATTAAAGAACCATGCCTACTTATAAGATTCAATAATTGCTACAAACATCATTATATATATATAATCATTATTAATTACCTCTAGACTTGGAATACTCATCTTTGCATAAGTATGTGCATTATCTATATTTACATATTTACTTTTATATATATTTATTTATATGTATGTATTGATAGTTATATTATACTTACCTGTTGATTCGGTTCCTTTTACATCTCTTTCCCAATCTATATTTACCCCTCTAAGATCTCCATGCATTCTCTTGGTCTGCTTTAACATTCAGGAAAATATATATTTCAGATTCCTCTTCTATCCCCTGATCGATCAGAATATGTTTATATATTCTCTTCTTTATTCATCCATCAATTGGTTTAGATATTATTTTCTTTGTTCATTCACTCCTTGAACGATGTTTCAGTTAATCATTGTAGACTGGGTTTTACTGCAGCAATCCTCTTAAATATTTGATCACTAGCAAGGGACGTGACTCTTTATCTGCTGCCTTTTTGGGAAGGATCATACCTCTATGCTGATCACTAAGGTTTCTGACTTGGATTGTTTTAGTGATTGCTAACTTAAGACTTTATTTGTTTGTTTAGACACTCCATCGATCATTGCATTTTATGGTGTGTTTACAGTTCTTTAGTAGATAATTAGGATTGCTGCCCCATCAATTATAATTTATGATACTTGACTCATTCAATAAATAAATACTCATTGTTGTTGTTGTTTACATCGATATTTTATATGTCTTATCATTCTTATTTTATTTCTATATTATATATATTAATATATTTCATTATATCATAATAATATCAGGCTGTTAATAATTATTTTGTTATAGTTGATGACTATAAGTATAATATTATCTTGTGAATTTATGATTATAATAATATTGAATTGTTAATATTTATCTTAATATGTATTTTATTTATTTGTATTTTCAATGCCTTATATCTCAATGTTACAATTTATTTGAGGTTACAATTTCAGGGGACATGACAAACTTATGAGAGAAAAATTTGGCAAGCACTCGCCGAATCTGTGGACTATGGATTTGCCAAGGGTGACAATGCTCACCATTGAAGACACGATTACTTTTCCTTTTCCATATTTTTCACATGTCAAAACCTTGAACAACCATTTTGAGACTATGTGGCATACCACATATCTATTCTAAGGGAAGCCCATTTCTTGCACAATGGATAGACATTGTTGGCATTAACATGTTTTGTGTGAAACAACACAGCCAATGCGTACAGTTGATTGTGTGAGTGCATAGTGGAGGATCCAACATTTCTTTAAGTTAAAGACAATTTTAACATATGGAGATCTGTCAATGCCTTTTTCTACAAGGTTGTCAAAAGCAAGGAGTTTATGGTGAAGATTGATCCATAAGAAGTTGTGGTAGGCTGAAATCCCAATTTGTTAGGTTTGGGGTATTGTTGTGACCTAATTCACACATCGCCCCATTGCAAATGGGGACACTCCTTGGTTTGCTCGTTTGGTTTTGCCTTGAGCTTCATTTTCATGGTTCTTTTGCTCTGGGGTTTTCGAGATAGAGTTTTTAATCATCATCCGGAGCTAAGTTGAGATTTTGAGCTAGAATCAGTGCCTAAACGCCTCAGACGGACTTAGAAGGCCCAAAGGACAAAGATCAACTGTCGTTTCATCCAATTCTGACATCTACTTTTTGGGGATTGACCCTCTGCACCCCCTATTTTTTTGGGGATTTCATTTTTGGCATTTTTGGCCCATGTTGGACTTCCTATTTTTTAGGGGCTATTTTTGGAAAGTTACTATTTTTGGAAAAGTTTCTATTTTTTGCAATGTTCCACGGAGTTTCGGGGACGGGGACGGGGGGACGGCGGGGGACGCGTTTCCAAGAGGGGAGACGGGGAGCCTAATTTTGGGGACGTGGGGGGACGGCGGGGGGACGGCGGCGGGGGGGTGGCGGGGGGGCGGCGCTAAAATACATATAGTACTTGAAAATGTGGAAGCATAGTTGTAGGCATGTGAAATTTCATATTTTTGACAGTATGCCTCAAAGAGATGTCATCTCATGGAAATATGGAATGCAATGAATCAGAATTATGAATATGATAAATCATAAAAATAATAAAATTTAAATGATTTTTAAATTTAATAATTTATAGTTTTATTTTTAGTTTTTAAAATTTTTACAGGCTCAAGAGGTGTTATAGTTTTCGTTTTTTTCTAGGGGGTTGGGAATGCCCGCGCCTTATGTAATTTTTTTATAAATATAAATAATATATCTACAAAATTGTCTAAATAATTTAAGTAAATCATTACATATATTAAATTAATTTATTAATATAAAATTATAAATTTAATACAAATAAAAATTAAAATAATAAAATATTTAATATTTCACATTTTTATAAAATATTAAAAACCTAATATATAAAAAATAATACAATATTAAAAGATTTAATTTAAATATACATGAATACATAATACATAATAAAATAGTAAATCTAATAATAATAAAATAATAAAACCTAAAATAAATAGTAAATTTAATATTAATAAAATAATAAAACCTAATACTAAATCTAATATAAATAAAATAAGAAAATTTACAATAATGAAAAGAAAGGGCCGAATGGAGAGAAGCCGCAACTGCACCCGACTCTACATCCCTCTGCTCGATTGAGTCAATCTGCGTCTGGGACACATGCTCACGCCTAAAACCCTAGATTTCCAGCTTCAAAAGAAAACAAAAAAATGCAGAGGAGGCGTACATTTCGACGGAGATTGCAAATCGCGTTTAAAACCCGACACATGGCGCCGACAATTTGCAGAAAGGGCTCCGACGATTTCCAGGGAGGGCGCCGACGATTTCCAGAGAACCTAGAATACCTCAAATGCAGTCGAATGCACCAGACTCCAGTCAAAAAACCCTGCGGCTGCTACTGTAAAATGATATAATTTCATCAAATGAAGTATAATAAAACTTAGGTTAAAATGTTTTTAACTTTTTCAATTTTTTAACATAACATATTCCGGCGTTTCCATCGCATTTCCATGGCGTTTCTGTGCGCAAAATTCAGGGAAACGTCTCCCTTCAGGAGGAGACGGCGGGGGGACGGCGGCGGTACGTGGAGACGGCGGAGGGACGTTTCCCAGGCGTCTCCCCGTCTCGGAAACGTCCCCGTCTCCGAAACGCGTTGTTTTTCGGGGGGGACGCGTCCCCGTGGAACACTGATTTTTTGTGGGGTTCCTATCTTTAGAAAGTGCCCATATTTCAAAAAACCAGTCAGAAGTCCCAAAAAACCAATGGAAAATCACATAAAATCAATTGAAAATCTGAAAAAATTCATAAAGTCTGAAAATTATGAAATCCATTGTGAAAATTGCCTAAGCATGAAGGCTGGTCTGAAATTAGACATCGCAAGAAGGCTGGAAAGTTCGCCCAGCATGTAGAATGGAGATGGCAAGGAGCCTTGGAAGTTCGCCCAGCTTCATGAAGGCATGGAAAAATGATTGGAAATTCCTCTTGAAAGTCCGCCATAGGGTGGAAAACGAATTGGAAAAGATGAAACGAAGTCCGCCCAGCTCTTGATAGCATTTGGAAAGAGCTCTAGAAAGTCCAACCTCACAAGAGAAGACATTTGGAAGGGCCACAAGGAAGTCCGCCTAAAGTCATTGGAAGAGGTCCTTCAAAGTCCGCCTTGCTTTGGGAAAAACTATTGGAAAGTCCTCACTCAAGTCCACCCACCTTAAAGAGCTTGGCAAGTAGTTAAAGAAGTCTGCCAACCCTAGAACAAATGGAAAATGCTTTATAAAGTCCGCCATCTCTTGGAAAGTCAAATGGAAAGTCTATGAGAAAGTCCGCCAGCCTTGGAGATAGAAGGGAAAGACATTGAAGAAGTCCGCCATACTAAGAAGGCAATGTAAAGAGCAAATAAGATGGAAAAACGAATGGCAAGAAGCCTTGAAAGTCTGCCATGAAGAGATAACAATTGGAAAATCATCTAACAAGTCCGCCTAGACCTTGAATGGAAATGGATAAAGGTTTTGCCAAGTTCAACTTGGAAAAGAGATATATGAAGAAACATCAAGAAAGTTCGCCCAGCTTGAATAGATAATTGGAAAAGCAAATGAAAGTCCTCTCATAAGTCCACTAGCCTTGAAAGAAGATGAGAAAACTCTCTAAGAAGTCCGCCTAGAGAGAGAAAGGTGAAAGTAACAAGAAAGAAAGAAAGTCTACCATAGAAAATACTTCATGAAGTTCGCCATGAGTAGAGAGAGAGTATGGCAAATCAATGAGAAGTCCAATTTCAGGGGATAGAAATGGAGAGTTCAATATAAAATATGCCCATGCCAAGATGAAAATGGCAAAGAAAGTATGAAATTCGCCTTGAAATGAAGAATTCAACACAAAATTCACCTTGACATCAAGAGAGAGTATTAAAATTCGACATGAATTCAAACTTCAGGAGAGAAAATAAAAATCTTCATCCAACATTGAAATTGATGAATAATTTTCGCCATGGCTAAATCGGAAAAGATAAAATAAAGAGAAAATCAAACAATTAACCATAAGGTGAATTAAATATTTTTTAAAAAAATATGGAGAAAATTAAAAGTTTGGAAAACAAAATTGAAAATTCATGAAAATCTTTTATTATTTTCCAAAGTTTATCTTGAAGAGTCTGAACTCAAGAAAAGAGACATAAATTTGTAAACTTACTTTGCTAGAGAGTTTGAACTCAAGAAAAGAGACATAAGTTTGAAAACTAACTTTGTTGAAGAGAAGAACTCAAAAGAAGAAAAATGAAATTGCTAAAAGAAATCAATTTCTCAACCTTAAAAGGAGATTCAACAAGTCATTTTCACCTTATCTTTCAGCAAATTTAATTTTTCTTCAAAAGCAATTTGGGAGAAAAGTAGTCTTGAGAAGAGAAGTCATTTTCAGGAGAGAATTTGGAATTGAAGAGTGAAATTTCTGAACAACTGGCTTCATTTTCGGAAGTAAAGTCAGAATTCTTCACAGCTGAATTGCCATCAAAAGAGTAAAATTTTCAAGTATTCAAAATGGAGATTAATGGAATTCATTATTACTTCTGATTTTATGCACTCTTGTAAAATTTATTCAGCCCTTTTATGTTTCTGCTTACTTTTTGTGAAATCCGATTTTCACAAACTGAAAAATTAATATTTTCAGGAGAGCGGAAATCCGAATTGAATTATTTAAATTAATATATATTTTCTTTCCTGCAGGTGGATGACTACACAAGGCAAATCTTCAAAGAAGAAACAAATGAAGTTTGCAAGTAAAGAACCGCAGCTCGAATCCAAAGTCAATTCAAAATGGAAGAATATCAAAGAACTGACATGGGACATGTAGATTTTGAAGAATTCAAAAAAAGAATGATGGGACTAAATGGACTCATGCCTACAGCCATAGCTTGCCGGATGGTACGAAATGGAATTGTCCAGGCAGCTAAATTTCCTCTGGCTGTTGAGTGCCCCGAATTGATGGCGGAATGAGAGAGACATTATAATCCAAAGGAAAGGAAAATTGTTGCTCCTGACGGGAGAGTCTTAGCAAATCTTGGAGAGAGCACCATTCAGGAAGCCTTTGGCATTCCTAGCCACCACAAGACTACATATAAAACCAAGGAAGACACAAGGAGAATTTTTGAAGAAAGAAGTGAGCAATGCACAGCTAATTTTAACAAGTCATGGTTGTTGAAACCAAGGCCAATTAAGAAGATGCCAAAGACTTTGCGCCGGACAGATTTTGAGGATTATGGTGATATAATTTTGCTACTAAATAGAATAATGGGCAGTCCCCAAGGTGCATTATTTCAAACGTGGATGTACTTCTTCATAGATGAAATTGTTTTTGGAGTTAGAATGTTCAATTGGGCAAAAATGATTAGCAATAGCATCCACGAACAGCTAATCAATTTGAAGACCACCAAGTCCTTCCACATGAGCTCATATATTGTTTACATGTTGGCAAGAGCTTATAGATATGTTGGATTGATATGCCGAGGTCTAGTAGGTAATGGAGAAAACGAACTCAAAGTATATAGCTGCTACCCTCAATTGCAACTCTCAAAAGAGGCACATTTTAGAAGAGCTCACGATGCATTTCTCATGTATATAACAAGAATAATGCAACGAGGAGTACATTAGAGATTATCTCATGAATCCAAAAGCCTCATCAGCAAATATGGATCCTGGTATATCCAGTTTCCTAGATTCATATACATCTGGATCCAGGGTTTTACAGGACGTCCTTTCAGACTTCCAATTTTTCCCACTAACAGAATGGTATTGCTGGATGTTCTCAAACAACTGGAAACATATCAGAACTTCCAAAGAGCAAAGGGTAAGGCGGCAGCCACATTCCACTTTTCATTGGCAATATGGAAGAATCGTGCCCATCAGCACAAGCAGCAGAAAGTGCCAGACTGGAAATAGAAAGGTATCCCTTCAATTCATATCGGTCCCGAGATAATTTCGATCCTCGTCATCATATAGGATTTGTAGAGGGAAGGAAATATAAGCACAAAGTCGAGCTAGAAGATTATTGGACAAACGCAACTGATGAGTTTGAAGTCAAAAAGAGAATGTGGTCTCGACTAACAATTAGCTTGATAAGGACAACCGAGCTCTTCAGGATACCGGATCAAATTGAAGATGATGGTGAGTTCACTCAGCTAGGGTTTGATGAAAGTAGACCTTTGCTTCCTATAAGATGGTCTGAGCCAGAGCTTGCAGATTTGGACACCTTCATGAGGCCTGTTGTCCAATACTCTCAGTGGTGGGTAGATCAACAAGTTCAGGATTTGCAGCGGGATAATGTAGAGCTGACATATGATTTGATGGGCAAGGCAGAGTCTTATTCCTCGAACGCTGGAGCATCCCAAGGAAGTGAGCTAGTTGAAAATGTTAGTTCAAGGAAAAGGAAGTCCAAGGACAAGGCTGTGGTTGAAGAGCCTATTCAGAAGAAGCAGAAGGCTAAGCCACTCCACTCAACTACATCTGCAAATATTGATGACATAATGGATATTGATGAATCTTTGGGAGATATAAGAATTCCTTCTCCCCTTCCCATCCAACTAGAAGAAGATCAACCGCCACCTCCTACGGACACTGAGATTCTCCAATCAAATGATGAAGTTAATATTGTGGATGGCGAATTCCAAGAGGCAATGATTTCCGCCCTCAAGGGAATTCAAAGTGCTCCTTGTGTATAGGAAATTCAAGAAGAAGAAGAAGTTGTAGAGCAGCCTACCATTCCGGATTGGCTGAAGGAAAGTTTAAAAACAGTTGAACAAGTAGACATGCCAAAAGAAGATGACATGGCCGATTTCTTGGCCAAACTAGACACAGCTCCTGTGAAGAAACCAGCCAAGATACTTTCCACCATTCAAAAAGATGAAGCGGGCCAGCGTACAGTACAATTTGTTGTGCCAACAATTGACAAGACAAGGGAGGAAATTACTCCTCAAGGTTATGCAATCACCACTATCAATTTGGGTCCAACAACAAAGAGGCAAGAGGTGGAGGATCTAGATAATTCAGTTGCTACAATAAAGGTAAGGCTGGAAAAAGAAGTAGCAAAGAGAAAGGATTGTGAGAAGGAAGTGGAGCGTCTGAAGAAATACATTCAGCACCTGACTAAACCTCTTGGTCAGGCCAACTCAGCAGGACTTCCACTAATGAATACTTCGCAAGAGACTTTTGAGGAAATCACTTCAGCCAGAGAGAGCAAAGAATGGATAAATGAAAGAAGTGATGAAGCGGCAGTGTTTGCAGAAAGATTAATGCTAGCATATGATCAATCATCTTTCCTACTTTCAAGAATTTCGAGTTTGGCAGAAACACGGGAGAATGCCCAAGATATTCAAGACAGAATCATTCCATGCCTCAGGGTATTGAAAGGAGTTCTGAAACAGGAATTGATTGAAGGGAAAGTTATTGCAATAGGTGCAGCATATGACTTTAATGGCTGGTACCTAGTACTAATCACCAGGAATGATGTCTTGGAGAAAGTGAAGGAAGATTCTATTCGCATTGAAGAGCAAGCAAAGGAAATTCAAATCAAGGTCCTACAAATAGCTGCTAATGCATTAGAGAGAGATGTTGTCAGAGAGAATCACCTGCAGTAGGAAAATTTGAAGAATAAAATCCAAGAGAAGTTCCCTATCGCCACTGGACTTGTCCTCAAACAGAATTTGACTAAGGTAGCCAATTTCTTGTCTATATGGCATGCCTTTCAGAAGCAGGAATCAAAATGGGAAATCGCCTTTGCGGATTGTGCAAACGATCTGGAACTGTTAGAATACAAGGTTAGTGTGTTGCCACTTGTCACAATCGAGGAGGTTAGCCATAGTCTCCAGATTCATCTGATACAATGCTTCCCAATAGGATAAGGATGCACACTCAAAGGACTAGCTCTTCACGGCACTTCACTGGCAGTTCACTAATTGTATTCTAGGAAACCCTAATTAGGGTTTTATCTTTTAATCTCTTCCGTTGATTCTAATGTAATCTTGGCCATTCATTGTATCTCAAAAACTCTATATAAACCCCCCTCCCATTCTCTCAATTTCATTAGAAATCATTAGATCATTAGATATTAAAAGATCATAGAGGAGATTAGAGAGCTAGAATAAGAGAGATTAGAGATTAGAATAATTGGGGAGAGTTCTATGGAATTGTTGTTAATGGCTACTTATGATAATAAAGTTCAAGTTGCATGATTTGCTTTGAATTCCTTTGTTATCAAGTGGTTGCATGGTTGCATATTCTCTTTCCACTTAGATTCAATAGAAGTAGTTGAATGAATGATAGATTGATCATAAAGATTTGGTGAAACTATTTGTTCATGCTTTCTTTGGATGAATGATTTTCATTCAATGCGAAAAGCTAATCTGAACTCATAATGTAGATGCCTTAAAGTGTATTTGGAATGGTATTGTTCAAAATATAATCTTAAGCACAAACCTTTGAAGATTGCACTTGCTTTGAGTAGTTGTCGTGTTACCTTTTTTTTTTGCGTGGCAAAACAAAGTCTTGTTATTAGTTTCACTTAGTCTTT
>VDFB02000363.1:83387764-83423044 GCA_007258455.2 Sequoia sempervirens | reverse complement strand
GCTGCCTTGTTCATGGAGAGGTTGGCGCTTGCTTATGGACGAACCTCTTCGTTTCTTTCTAGGTTGATGGATATGGCAGAGACATGGGATGGTATCCCGGATATGCAAGAAAGGCTTATTCCGAGCCTTAGAATTTTGAAAAGCACTCCGAGGGAGGAGTTAGTTGATAAAAAGGTTATTGCTGCAGGGGCAGCATATGATTTTCATCACTGGTTTTGGGCAGTGACAATAAGAGAAGAAGTATTGGAGAAGGCGAGAATCGATGGGCTTGGAATTGAAGAACAGGTCAGGAAAATCCAGGAGAAGATGTGCATGATAACTACAGATGTGTTCGACCGTGAAGTCATCCGGGAGAACGACATGCAGTTAGAGAAACTGAAGCAAAAAGTTCAAGAAACTTTCTTCCCGACCGCTGGACCATTTTCGAAGCAGGACTTTGCGAGAGTGGCAAGACTCTCATCCATTCGGAAAGATTTTGAGAAGCAGGAGACAGATTGGGAAGGTACCTTTGCCAGATGCGCCGAGAAGTTGGACGGACTCGAATTCTGGATCAGCATGTTACCTCCTGTCACGATGGACGAAGTCATTGCCATAGTGTCCAGATTCGCCAAACACAATGCCACTCGAATGGATAAGGACGCCTCTCCTTGATTATAGCTGGAACTGCCACTTTTCTGATAGTTTTCTGATGGTTAACTCTTGTTATTTTGGGAAACCCTAATTAGGGTTTGGTTGTAACAATCTGGGCCGTTAATCTTGTTTAAATCTCGGCCGTCTATTTCATTTTTGGAGCTCTATATAAGCTAGTGCTCTCTCATTTTCATTTTGTGTGGAGACTTGTTATGTATATTGTCGCATTGAGACTATTTTGAATGATAAAAGCTCTTGAGCATGATTTGCCTTGAATCACTTCTTATTGTTGAATAGTAAGCGAGGTTGCATATTATCTTCCACCATAGATTAGAATTAAAGTTAGGTTAGATAGAATTTGCTTTGAAAAGTTGTTAAATTGAATGAAAGATTGATCGTATCGACTCATTGGTGAAGTGTAGCTCATACTTTCTTCGGATGGATGATTTTTCATCCGATGCGTAAAGTTAGCCTGAGCTCCTAAATGTGGAAGCCTAACTTCAACCTTACCCAAGGTTTGAATATCATTCTCACAACCCCTTTGAAGATCGCACCCATTTTGCGTATGTTGTCCAACAGGAGGCGAAACAAAATGTGGTTTATTTCGCTTCACCAAGTCCTTATTGTCTCTTGATTTCTTAGGCTTAGACTAGATTCTCTGAACCCTATTCTTTTTGCCATTTTTTTGAGATCCACAATTGAAAGTCCTAATTGAGAACCTACAAAGATAAATTTCCTAAGTCCCTAGCTTGTGAAGTTCTTTCTACGTAAGTCCCCTTGTTTATTACCAGCATTATCACAACGACCATTGAGCTTATCCACACGTCGAGACCCGACTAAAGAAACCTTGGAATCGCCTATGCGGTGGTTTTTCAAGAGAGGATAAAGTGTCTTTGGACATTTTTATTCTGAATGTTTGGTGTATGATAAAACACTCATCAACAGTTACCTTCTGAATTTTCTTTTTAGAAAGCCCCACATTGGGGAAGATCATAACTCTAATTACACCCATGTTTGATTTTAATTTTTTCTTTTAGCAAATTAATTTGTTTTATGGCTAGGTAAATCTTTGGTGAGCCTTATGCAAGCTTATATCACATGTTTTCCAAATGTGCTCCATATTCTTCATTCCACAACTTTCACTGGGATTATGGGTGATCTTATTCCTGTGATATGGAATTGAACTGGTTCACCTTCTTACAAATGTGACTCATTGCCATACACTATAACTCACTGGATCAAGTTGAATTTTTCTTTTATTTGACTATTAGCATCTATATTTTGAATACCCATTACACTGGTTTGTATAAGGTGGTCTTTATTTTAACTTCTTGTTATTATTACGTGCTGTTACCCTAATTACGTACACTACCATTGAAGAGCAGGTTAATACAAGACAACATAATGAGAGGAAACTAAAAAAAGCTTCAGATGAGGATTTGGAGAGTATATCCGAAAAGCAGCTGCAAAAGAACCATGGAACTCTGCATCAGATGTGCCAGGTTATATTCCCTATCTTGTTTCCAAAGCTCATTTTGCTAGAAATAATGAATGGCTATAAATATGTGTATTCTGTGCTGTTTTTTTGATCATGATGTAGCAGGGTGCAAATGAAAATATAATGGAGTTACCTCTATATTATTTATGTCATGGAACATTATGTGATATGTATATTAGTTGAGACTAGAAATTAATAATTATCGTATGTTTCATATTGGAGAAAGGTGGTCACGTGACACAACATTTGAGTGCTAGTTTGTCCATAATTTGTGCATAATCTCTTGTGCAGGTTATTACCGATGAAGGTTGGTGTAGATTGTATAGTGGGCTTATGCCTTCTTTGGTGGGTACAGCAGCATCTCAGGTATTTGAAAATGTTCTTTGAAAATTTTAATTGGTTAAAGCCTTAAAGTAGATGTCATATTTAAGTAAAAAGAGAAGAACAATAAACATGGACTTGATTTCTACTGGTTCTGCATCAAGTATTTTTATGGTGGTGGCTTGTTTAGTTTCCATTAATCTACTCAATATGGTATTCGTCTATATCAGGGCTGCCATATTATTGCAAAGATGGTCATTGCCGTGAGCAGGGGGCTAGTTTTCATTTTTCCTTTGTGGATGGCACCAGAGGATGTAGTAGAAACATGCCCTAGTTGATCTCTTGCAGGGGACTATTGGAGAGGGGGAAGTCCTTTCAGAATTTCCCTATCTAGCAAAGGGCTCTTGGCATTTTTCTTCCTGTTGTCCCCTGTGCTTATCATCCCATGCAACCAATCCCTTAAAGCTCAAACAAATGAAATTTACTTCAGCTAGCTAGTTTAAATCAATTTAACAAAGAAATATTGATATAAAAGTGTTGGCAAATATTTAAGGTTTAAATGTTCAAGCTAGGCATTTTATGGTGGATTATAACTTTGCACATGCAACTTTATTATTAGTTAGTAGTAAGGTGACATGGGTGCAGGTATGCAGCCCCTGGAACAAAATTTCAAAACTTGGGTATATGGGTGTAGTACGCAAGGTGTTGAAACCTAAAACTTGGGTGTGCTACAACATAAAAACCAAATCAATGAATCATTAAACATAAAAGTAGAAAACAGAAAATTAAAACTTGAGATCATAAAACTTAGAATTTCCAAATCTTGAGATTGTCATGATTTTTTTTGATTTATAACTGAAGCTGAAATAAACTAGTTCATAATCCCATTATGTAATATAATGAAAAATCAATGTATGTCACAAATTATGAGCCAATCTCAAAGTAATATCCAAACTGCTGAAGATAATTTTTTTAACTATTAAGTAATTGAAGCTGAAATAAATTAGATTATATCTCGTTATGTAATATATTAAAAAATCAATACATGTCACGATTTATGAGCCAATCACAAAGAAATATCCAAACTGCTGAAGATCTATTTCTTACTATTAACTACATGTATATCAAAATTACAGCATCAATATTTGTCATGAGCCAATCTCAAAGTGTTGAAAATCTAATTTTGACTGTTAACTACATGTAAGTCAAAATGACAAAATTATCAGGTGTCATGACACAAGACAAGTGAAAGAAGGCTATGCTGGAGGAGGATTTGTAGCATCCATAGTGGAGAGTGTTGAATATTTTGTCATTCATGTCAAAGGTTTAGTGTCTTTCTATGCTTTGTTTTTTGGAAAAGAGAATTGGAATGAAATGCTTATCAAGCTGCTGATTATTCATCAGATCAGTATCAGCTACTTGCCTACTTGCTTGAGCTGGTTGCTTGCGTGCTTGAGCTACTTGTTTGCTAGGTTGAGCTACTTGCCTGTGTGGTTGAGCTTCTTGGTTGTTTGCTTGAGCTGGTTGCTTGTATGCTTGAGCTATCTGCCTGCTTGCTTGTTTCAAATGACAAGTCATACTTTGTGCCATGTCAAATTCTATGTCAGCAAATGTGATGTTAGATTGCCATGTCATCAGTTGAACTTTCAAAGGGTCGACTCATCATTTTTTCATGGTCAAATGTTGTGAGTTTTATTTTGGGCTCCATCTGGAATTAATGCGAACTTGTCTAAGTTTGATATTTTTTTTTTGAAACATCTATACTATATATGTGGGCAGCTTGTTTATTCTAACTTCCTCACACGATCTTCTCCTGCTGTGCTGACTCTGATATAGCGTTGTCTTCAGTTTCTTTTAAGTGGTGGCTTATTCCAACTCATCCATTATGGGCGTTGGCCTATGTATTTTTTGCATTGCTTCAGTATTCTATTTTCTTATTTCTGATGAAGCTCTTGTGGTGGCGGCTTTTATTATTGTGCCTTTATGGGCAGTTTTGTTTGCTACTTTGATGACTTGGAGGCATAGGACATTCATTTCTATCGCAAAAAGGAGACTATGTTGTGGGGTGGCTAAGAAATAAAAAGAAATCGCATTCCTTTAAGACAATATTGCTTCCTTTTTACTATTTTGGTAGACGCCTTAAATAGAGGCCTATTTTAAAAAAAAACAATTTCATTTTGTGGATATTCATTGTTTACTACCATCATTTTCTGATTCGTCTGATTTTAAAAAAATTCATGAAGACTTTATTCTTGTGGTTGATGGCATTGAAAATTTGCTTATTTTTGGTAGCCGTTTCTAGACAGTTTTGGCGTTATTTGTAACAGGTGCTATGTTATTTGTTGAGTTTCAGAATTTTTTGGGAGTGCTCAAACGAAAGTCGAAAATACTAAAACTTCAGTATTGCACATTTTTTTGAAGTAATGGCTGTGCTACCATTTATGTTTGGTGCCGTACGGGAAGTCATTGGTGTGCTGTGTTCTTTTTCAAAATGGTAGTCACCTTGTTGCAAAAGATATAATCATTATTATTTGGTGTATGGAATAATGGAGCTAGCGCGTAAAGATGCAACGCCCAAAAATATGTTCATTTGTTATGGCTGCGAATAACTATCATTAGCCTTTTGATATTGAGATATTGTTTTTGGATGGTGCGTCTTTCAGTGTGTTTAAGGAGTGCAATCTTGGTCTGTATTACAAAGGTCGTGCAATTTGGGTTTTGGCCTTAGTGACATTCATATATGATAGATGGCATCCCTACTATGAGGTATACTTGCTTTATAAGATTTTGCCAGCATTTTCTTTGTGGAATTTTCTGATATTCAGCATCCATAATTATCCCAGAGCTGTGTGAGAGCGGGTGTAAGAGCCATTTTTGTGTGTCGTGCACTTAGTTTATATGTGACAAACTTTTTTGTGCATTGGATAGTGTATGGTGAGAGTTCGATGCTCTATCAAATCAGAGGGTGATGTTTTTGCTTCACACTAGTTGTACATATTTCTTTTTGAGTATGGTGTAGGGTGTGTTACAAGCTATAGAGTGCAGTATCATGAAAGTGCAACATAGTATATAATTCTGTCTTTTTATTGATGCTATGATCTTTTTGAAATCCTTTGATTACTTGATTTTGGGTGGACTGTAGAAGTTTGGTTTTGGTGACAATCTCTGTAGTTATTCTCATTTTTAGGAAGTTGTTGTGTTGTGTGAACTGTATTGTTTCAGGAGCTGTTTCAAATTTCAAGGTGCAGTTAATTGTTTTGCAAATCAAATAAGAAGTCTGAAGTTGGTGCTTCAGCAACATTGGAGTTGGTGCTTCAGTTGTTTTGGAGTTAGTGCCCATTTGGTTAACGAAAGCTATTGATCTGCCATGGTTTTTTACCTGAAAGGGTTTTCCACGTAAAAAATTGGTGTTCAACTTGTTGTCTTTCTGTTTTGATTCCAATTTTGTATTGCTCTTGCTGTTTTGACACAGGGAAGGAACGCACTAGGTCAGTGAGTCCTGAGACAGAGTTTAGGAGGAGGCATGATAATATGATGGATATGATGTCTTAGCTTATGGGTACCATGAGTCAAATTATTCCATAGTAACAGGGGTTTCAAGTGGGACAGACTAGTGGCACTGTAGGAGTAGAGCAGCCTCATGTGATAGTACAATAGAATTCTTCTTCTAGTGTTCCGAAGCATAGGCCTGGCCAACCTACTTTTATTACTAGGGATATTCCTCCAGTCCAGCAGGTAGAGCACCATGCTCCTCAACCAGAGTTTCAGACACCCTGTGCTCTTTTAGCTACTGATGTTACCGGACACTATGTAGAGTATATGACACTTTCTCTTGAGATTAGATAGGCTTTGACTTTGCATGAGTTTTTGGATGCTAAGAGACCCAAAGGTGAGGCAGAGTTGAGCATAGAGCGCCATAGGCACCACCACCCCCACAGGTTAATAGAGACCTCCAGTAGGCTGTGAGCAAGATCACGTTGCCTCATTTTGATGGCAGTGACAAGTGCATTGCGAGATCTTGGGTGCAAAAATTAGATAACTATTTATCATTGAGACTCATGCAGGAGGACGAGGCTATCAAGTTTGCTACTTTGCATCTTGATGGGATAGCTCATGATTGGTGGCATCATGGGATGTTTACCCTTCAGCATCATCTTGTCAATACTTACCAGGAATTCACACATAGGCTTATTGAGCGCTTTGATAAGAAAGATCTTGAACTCTATTTTAGGGAGCTTGCTCAACTTAGACAAGTGGGCAGTTTGGAGTCTTAAGTGAATTTTAGAGAATTTCACTTATGGTTACAGGTATATTAGAGAGGAGACTTGTCATATTATTTACTGAAGGTTTATATGAACCCATGAGAGGATGGCTCAAATGCATTTGATCCCCCTACTTTGCAAGAGGCGATGCGGAAAGCTCGTAGCATGGAACTTGCAGCACCTCGCAACAAGTTTACTCCGAAGGCATCTTCTTCATCAAAGGATAGCAAGTCATCTTCCAAGAAGGCAAAAAAATCTGAGTCAAAAAGAAAATATGCAGCACCTTTGGATCAAGAAACTCTTAATGATTTGCGCAAGAAAAAGTTGTGTTTTTATTGTAAGGGTCCTTATGATGACAAGCATGATTGTCCCTTAAGACCTAAAGGGAAATCTAGGCAAATGGAGTGGTATTATGAGGATGAAGAGTTGACTGATATGACAGACCAGCAAGCTGCTCAAGAGGATTCAGGGGTAGAAAAGTCAGAAATTGAAGAAGAAAGTGAAGGAGAAATGAAGTTACAGGAAGCTTATCTTTCTAGCATGCAAAAGGAAGGCTCCTTCAGGATGCGTGGACTTCTAGTTGATCAAAAGGTTATTTCATTGCTTGATATCAATGCCACACATAATTTTATAGATGCACGGTTGGTTGCAAAACGTGGCATTCAAATTGAAGAATTTGAGGGTATAAGAGTTAAGGTAGCTGGTGGTTATACTCTCAAGTGTGAGAGAATGATTTCAAACCTTCCCATGCGTCTTAACAACTATGAGTTTAAGGTAGATTTCTATGCTGTCAACATGGGATATACTGATGTGGTTTTGGGCATTAAGTGGCTACATGCTATTGGTGAGTTCACCCTTAATCTTCATGAGATGGAGATGAAGTTTAAGGTCAATGGGAAGACACATATATTGAAAGCCATCAGGGGCAGCAGTTTGAGGATGATATCTTTTAGGCGGATGGAGAGACTCATTTGTCATGACATGGTTGAGTGGGTTGCAGAGTGCATGTTGATGCTTGTTACTTGATTTTTTATGGAAAATCATAACAAAAAATAAAAGGGAAATATTTTATGCAAAAGAAAGTCAAAGCCAAAGTCAAAGTCAAAGTCAAAGGAAGTCAAAATCAAAGTCAAGGGATAAGGATAAGGATTGCAAAATATCTTATCGGCAGAGGATAAGGATTGCAAAATATCTTATCTACAGAGGATAAGAATGACAACTCAGGATAAGATTGACAACTCATAAAGCAAAAAGGTGAATCTTATCCACAAGGGATAAGGTTTACAAATATCTTATCTACGGAGGATAAGGATGACAACTCATAGGGAAAATATCTAAAGTCAACATGACTTTTTGATTTTAGGCTCTCAAAATCTATAAATAAGAGGCCTATGTTTGTTGAAAAGCATTGGAAAAGTTTATTGTGACAAAGTGACATTCAGTCCTTTGATTTTTTTAGTCAAATCAGGTCTCTACTTTTGTAATCTTCTTCATTGATTGCATCTTCAACCTTATTTCACTTTGAAATAATGGTTGATTGTATGCTTTGATGTAATATTTTGCTGTTTTTCTAGAAAACAGTCATTGTAGCAAAGCCTTCAGTGATTCAAAGATCAACATTTTGCCTCTATTTGTTTCAATTTTCTCTGTGTATGAATGAAAAGTCGGTGTTATTGTGAGTCCTATGACTCCTTGATTGCTGTTGTTCTAAGTTAACCTCTGAATTACTTTTACAAATTACTGTGTGAAGCTTTAGATTGAGATTCATAGGTTGTGTTACTGAAATGAAGTAGAAATCTGCTATATTTGGTGTATCACCTCCATTTTTCGTTTTAGTTTCAGATTATCAGATCTTTCTCCTCTCTTTTCCCAGCAAGGTTTTTTAGCTAGAGTTAGTTTTTTAGGTGATTTACCAAGGGGAAGCCGCCCTATAATTGGAGGTTGACCTTGAGTTTCACGAGTCCCACAACTCGAGAGGTCATCCCATGTTTCACAGGATAGCTGGATTCAAGATTCAGCAGGGTGCATATTCCAAGTGATAACAATACCATCATAGGAGGAACAACAAAAGCCAATATATCATCCAGATATTCAAGAGCTTAGAATTAAACACACTAAAGTATTTAGTGACATTCCACCCGGTAGACCTCCAGATAGGGGAGTAAAGCACATTATAGAGTTGGAGGAGGGTGCTAAGCCCGTTATGATTACTCCTTATAGGCACCCAAAATGGCTTAAGGATGAAATTGAAAAGACAATTAATGAGCTGCTTGCTACAGGACATATCAGGCCAAGTAAGTCACCCTTTGCTTCATCGGTTGTTCTGGTGAAGAAAAAGGATGGTTCACTAAGGATGTGCATAGATTATCGTGTGCTGAATAAGAGAACAACAATCAAGAACAAATACCCCATACCTCGTATAGACGAGTTGATAGATGAACTTCAAGGAGCATGCTTCTTCTCAAAGATAGATTTGAGATCAGGGTATCATCAAATTCGAGTCAGAGAGCAAGATATAGAGAAGACTGCATTCAGATGTCATTGTGGGCATTTTGAGTTCCTGGTTATGCCGTTTGGCCTAACCAATGCACCTGCCACTTTCTAGTCCACTATGAACAGGGTCTTCCAGTCTCAGTTGAGGAGATATGTGCTGGTTTTCTTTGATGACATATTGGTATATAGCAAATCCTGGGAGGAGCATTTAGCTCATCTAGATACAGTGTTGGGTATACTTGATAGGGGGTCCTTGTACGCCTAGGAGTCCAAGTGTGCATTGGGCATGACAAAGTTGTTGTATTTGGGCCACATCATCAGTGCAGATGGAATACGCATGGATCCGGACAAGGTCCGGGCTATTATTGAGTGGCCGACTTTTGAGAGTCTTACTCAACTCAGGGGTTTTGTGGGTTTGTGTGCCTTCTACTGTCAATTTGTTAGTGGGTTTTCACGGCATGCTGCACCACTTAAAGACTTGTCGAAGAAGGGGGCGTTTATCTGGACTTTGGAGGCACAGGAGTGTTTCGAGAGGTTTAAGTAGTTGATGACTACATGTCCATCCTAGCATTACCGGATTTTACTAGGTCCTTTGAGCTTTATTGTGATGCCTTTGGTGAAGGCATTGGCGCAGTCCTTATGCAGGATAAGCATCCTATCGCTTATGAGAGTAGGAAGCTGAGGGGACCTGAGAGGAGCTATAGCATTTATGACAAAGAGATGTTAGCCATCATGCACATGTTGGCTAAGTTCAGGCAGTATCTTGTGGGCAGTAAGTTCACTGTGAAGACGGATCATAACAGCTTGAAGCATTTCCTTGGGCAACGGGACTTGAATGATCGCCTGCAGAAATGGGTCAGCCGGTTGCAGTCTTATGATTTTGACATCTCTTAAGGATCTCAGAATGTTGTAGCTGACACTTCGTCTCACCGACCGCATTTGAGCTCCATGGTGTAGATTTCAGAGGATTGGAGACACTTGATCATTGCAGAGTATGCCAAGAATCCGTGGGCTTCTGGCATTATTGATGGGATAGTGCAGGATAGCAGGTATTCCATTGTGAATGATCTTATCATTTACAAGGGGAAAATCTTTTTAATCCCAGGATCAGATGTGAAGAGCACAGTATTGAGGACCTTCCATGATTTGCTTATGGCGGGTCATCCTGGATTCTTTAAAACTTATAGACAGGTTCGGGAGTGTTTCACTTGGAAAGGTCTCAAGTTAGATGTTCTTCGATATGTCAGAGAATGCCTTGTTTGTCAGCAGAACAAACAAGAGTCTACCTATCCTGCAGGGTTGTTATAGCCACTTCCCATTTTTGATAGGATGTGGGAATGCTTATCTATGGATTTTATTGCGGGCTTGCCGAAAGCCCAAGGTAGAGATTGCATATATGTGGTTGTTGATCGGTTGACGAAGTATGTGCACTTCTTTCCGATTACTACCTACATATTTAGCTATGCCGGTAGCAGAGTTGTTTTTTCGAGAGGTATTCAGATTGCACGACTTACCTCGAAGTATTGTTAGCGACAGGGATAGTCGGTTCATGAGTCACTTATGGCAGGAGTTGTTCAGACGTTGTGGGATTGAGCTCACTTCAAGTACTAGCTACCATCCACAGACAAATGGATAGACTGAGATTGTAAATAAGTGGGTGGAGGGATACCTGCGGAACTACATAGCTAGGCAGCAGAAGGCTGGGGTAAAGTGGATACATCTTTGCGAGTATTGCTATAATTCCACTTACCATATGTCTATTTAGATGACACCATTCATGGCCTTGTACGGGTATGATTCGCCCAACTTCCTTGATCTTTTGTTGAGCAACAACAAAGTGCCTAGTGCTGGGGATTTCTTACAGGAAAACCAAGATATTATGAGACCTCTCAGAGAGAATATTCAGAATCAACAAAAACAATATGCTGATCAGAGGAGGGTTGAGTGATCTTTTGAGGTTGGGGATATGGTGTATCTTATGCTGTAGCCTTATTGACAGTCCACTCTCATAAAGAGTGATTAAGAGAAACTCAAGCCACGATACTATGGGCCATTCAGGATTATCAGGCGGGTAGGCGAGGTGGCTTATGAGTTGGACCTATCGGAAAATAGCAGGGTGCACAATGTGTTCCATGTGTCACGCCTCAAGAAGGTGTTAGGACATCATATAGTTCCCTCTTCAGCATTACCACCCCTAGATGATGAGAGGAAATTGATTTTAGTACCTAAGGCCATTATAGATTTCAGAGAGTGACAACTGCGGAAACGAGTCATCAGGGAATATCTAATTAAGTGGAGGGACTTGCTGGTAGAGGATGCTACCTGGGAGAGCGAGGATATTTTACAACATCCATAGTTGATATTGCTTGGGGACAAGCAATTTCATGGAGGGCGGACTGTAATGTCCCCTTCTTAGCCAATTCCAGTTGCAGAGGGGTTAGCCTATTATTTTGATCCTCGTAAGCTAATAGACATGGATAGAGGGTCCTCAGAGGCAGTTACTTGGTCAGTGGTGACATTACTTCTCTCTAGTACGTTGTTTGGTTTAGGATGAGGCCTTTGCAGAGGTTTTTGGACTCAAATTGGCATACTTAGTATTTATAGTAAGTCATCTCAGCAATGGAATTCATAGTTACTATATATAGCAGGGCACCTAGACATATAGTGATTTCAATATTGATCCCAGTTTTTAGTTGGCTTGGAGGAATAAGGTTTATTGTGCGAGTTATATTATTTAATTATTAATAAAGGTGACTTTATTAATAATTAATTATTAAAAAACATAATTTAAGTTATATTTGCACGTTATGTCTAATGGGGCCATGAGACATTAAAAAGGGGGCCACTTTTAATTAATTACTTGGGCACCAACTCCAAGATAATATTTTATTATGCTAAAGTACAAATTTTATATCATTTAAATGGTTTAAAAGGCTCTTCATGGGATCAACCTAATTTGGAGAAGTATAAAAGGGACTCTTGAGCAAATCGACCTCATCGATTATGAGCATTTGAATGTCTTTTGTGAGTTCTTTGAAGGAGACCAAGGGTTTCTGCAGTTTGGCACCATTTTCAGCATTGGAGAATGTGTATTCTTCATTGTTTAGCATTTTGAGGGTGTGCAAGGTCACTTGAAGAATTGCAGAGGGATTTGGCTTCATCCAGGAGTCAAAATAGAGCAGATTGGTGAAAGTATTGCAAGGTTTTTGTTGTGACCTTTTCACACATCACCCCATTGCAAATGGGCACCCCTAGTAGTTTGCTAGTTTTTAGGGTTTTGTCTCTGCGCAACGGTTTTATGAGGTCACTTCTTTCAGAGTTTCAAGTCAGTCTTTTGAAAGTCATCTGAGCCAATTTGATAATCCATGCCTGAATCAGTGCATAAACGTCATGGAAGGGCTAAGAAGGTCCGGGAGACGAGGATCAGCTGTGCTTTGGGCCAATTTTGACACTTCCTACTTTTTAGGGAATCTACTTTTTTGCTTTTTCGTTTTTTCATTTTTGGCATTTTTGGACCAAACGGGGTTCCCTATTTTTAAGGATATTGCTTTTTCTATTTTTAGAAAGTCAACCCTAGTCAACAGGCCAACATTTCCATCTTTAGAACCAAAAATCAACCAAAAAAATAAAAAAATCATTGAAAAATCAAAATGAAAGTAAAAAAAACAGGAAAAGCATGAAAAAGCAAGCAAAAATATGAGAAAATCAACTAAAAGGCATGAAGGAGCAATGGGAAAATCTAGAAAATCATTGAAAAATCAGTCAAAAATCATGGGAAAAATCACCAAAAATCAACCCAAGGGCATGAAATTCATGATAAATTTTGCCTAAGTTTGGAAAATTCGCCATCAAGAGAACATATTCAGCCATTAACAAAGTCGGCCCTATAACAGAGGGAAGGTAAGGGTGGAGAGTTCGCCATCAAGAGAACATATTCAGCCATTAACAAAGTCGGCCCTATAACGGAGGGAAGGTAAGGGTGGAGAGTTCGCCATCAAGAAGATAATGAAGATGTCGGCCCTTAAATTGAGGGACATGGCATAGAAGTGATGAAGTTCGCCTTGCCTTGGTGAGGAGAGATGGCATGAAGTTTTAAGAGGTCGGCCCTACATTTGAGGGACATGGCAAAGACTCTTGGAAGTCCGCCCAGCCATGGCAAGCCATTTAGAAAGTCCGCCCAAGCCTTGAGGAAAGATGGCAAGACATGTGTGAAGTCCGCCCTAGAAAGAAGGGACGTCCAAGACCAAGTAAAGTCCGCCCTTGACTTGGCATGACACCTCCGAAGTCCGCCATGGCTTGAAAGAGGAATGGAAAGACACTTCTAAAGTCTGCCTAGCCTTGGCAAGGCACTTGTGAAGTCCGCCTAGGCATGAGAAGGGGGAAAATTGGAAATTTTTGCTAAGTGTTTGATGCCTTGGAGGAAAAAAAAATCCGAAATTTGTCTAAGTCTAGAGGCCTAGAAAAGGAAAAATTCGAAATTTGGCTAAGTATTCTAATGCTTTAGAAGGAAAAAAGGCGAATTTTGGCTAAGTGTGAAAGGCAAATGTCAAGAGCTTGAGCAAGTCCGCCATGCCTTGATGGCCATGGAAAGAATTTGATAAAGTTCGCCTAGCATAAGAAGAGGAGAAAAGATTAAAAATTTGCCTAAGTATGGATGTCTAGAGAAAAATTGGTGAATTTGGCTAAGTATACAGAGGAAAATGCACATGGCAAAGAGGCAAGAAAGTCGGCCCTTGGCTAAAAGAGGTTAACATTTGTCTAAGTATCATGGAATTTTGCTTAAAGAAGACATCCAAACATATACTTTGCCTAGAGAAATTCATCCAAGCAAGAAAAAAATTGATTTCGGCATGAGAAAATGTGCCCGGCACAATTTGAAGTCCGCCATGGCAGAAGAAAATGAGGATCTGGCGTAACATTTATTGACGAGATGGCTAAAATTTTAACTTGGCTAGATGAAAATCGAAATAAATTTGGGAAATAAACATTTAGCCAAAGAAAAAAGGAAAAAAAAATCAAAATAGCCATGGGTCCAAAACGAACGGGTTGGAAATAAATAATATATTTTAATATTTTAATAATTTATTTCCAATACTTAGAAATATAAAACGTCTTGGACAAAATAAAATTCGCTAGAGATGTATCGGAAGGAAATAAATTGCGCCGGACAAAGATAAAATCCATGGGCAAAATTAAATTTGCCATGAATTAAAACTTGGAAAATCGAATTTAATTTGGACATTTAATGTTTTTTTTCCAAAATTTCGAAAATTAAAGATAAACATCTAGCAAAAAAATTGAATTTTGGAAAATCAAAGAGATTTGCCTGGATAAGCTCGCCTGGATAAGCTTGCCATGAAGTTTTTTCGGAAAAGAATGGAAACTTGCTTGTTTGAAGAAGAGAAAACAAATCGAAATCGAGAGAGAAGAAGGCAGTTGCTAAAACAAATCGAATTCTTCAGCATTATAATGAGTTTCAACAACTCATTTTTCACAGAAACAACTGAAGAGAAGTTAATCTCTCGAAATTGTAAGATATTTGAGATACGATCAATTCTTTTGCAGGCAAGATTGATTTTCTTAGAGGAAGAAATAATTTTATGCTGAAGAAGTAATTTTTTTTGAGGAAGTGAAGAAGTTCTTGGCTGAAAGTCGAATTTCTTAGCAAGACAGACGCACTTAGTCACTTGATTTTTGATTGAATCTGATTTGCAGCCGGAAGTTCTTTCTTGAGGTTTGGAGTTCAATTGGATAAATTCATCATTTCTCCTTTTGTTTTTTTCATCTTGGCTAAGTTTTGGCTAAATTTCAATTAAAATCATTTACTTTTAGCTTGCTTTTTCGCAGAAGTTTAATTATTTAATGCGCTGAAAGTAAAATATTCAAGCACAAGGCACGAGAGTGAAATATATTTTAAAGTCTCCGTATTAATGTTAGTATTATTACTGCAGGTTGATAACCACAACAGGAGAATCATTGAACAAGTTGCCAATGAAGTTCGCCAGCAAGAGTCAAAAATAAACTCAAAGTGGAAAAATGTTACAGACACTGATCTGGGACATGTTGACTTCGTAGAGTTCAAGAAGAGAGTATATGGACATGATGGACTTCCGACATCGATTGCCAGATGAATGGTGAGAAATGGAATTTTTCAAGTAGCTGGATTCCCGCCTGCAATGGATTGTGCCGAGTTGATGGTAGAATGTGCCATCCATTACAATGCTTTGAAAAGACAAATTGTTGCACCTGACAAAAGGGTCCTAGCTCACCTGGGCGAGGTAGCAATACAGGAGACATTCGGCATCCCAGCACATTCCCGTACCATCTACAAAACCAAGGAGGCCCAGGAATGGATGGTAAACGAGGGCACGAAAGTAGCCTCGTTCATGGAGAAATTGGCGCTTGCCTACAGATAAACTTCTTCTTTTCTTTCCAGATTGGTTGACAAGGCGGAAACTTGGGACAACCTTCTAGACATTTAGGAGAGGCTCATTCCATGGCTCAAGGTACTGAAGGGCGTTCCAAAGGAAGAGTTGGTTGAAGGAAAGGTGATTGCTGCAGGAGCAGCTTATGATTTTCACCATTGGTTTTGGGCAGTGACGATACGGAGAGAGATTTTGGAGAAGGCGAAGGCGGATGGGCTCAGAGTTGAGAAGCAAGTTAAAAGAAATCCGGGAGAAGATTTATATGATAGTTGCAGATGTGTTTGACCGAGAGAATGACATGCAGCTGGAGAAGTTGAAGCATAAGGTTCAAGAAGTTTTCTTCTCTGCTACTGGACCAATTTTGAGACAGGATTTCGCAAAAGTGGCAAATCTCTTGGCCATCCAGAATGATTTTGTGAGACAAGAAGCGGATTGGGAAAGCACCTTTGCCAGATGTGCCGAGGATTTGGATGGGCTTGAATTTAGGATAAGCATGTTGCCGCCAGTCACGATGGAGGAAGTTGTCACGGTCGTGTCTAGATTCATCGAGCATAATGCTACCCAAGAAGCTAGGGATGCCTTCCCTTGAAGATAGCTCCAATTGCCACTTCACTGCTTGTTACTGCTTGTTTACTGGTTGTCAACTGATGTTATTTTGGGCAACCCTAATTAGGGTTGAGTTGTATTAATCTTGGCCGTTAATATTGTTGTAATCTTGGCCTTTCATTTGATTTTGAAACTCTATTTAAACTGGTGATCTTTCACTTTCATTTGTGTGGAGACAGTGTATGAAATTGTTGCATTAAGACTATTTCCAATAATAAAAGCTCTTATGCATGATTTGCTTTGAACCACTTTTATTGTCAAGTAGTGAGCAAGGTTGCATAACTTCTTCTACCATAGATTAGAATTAGATTACAATTAAGTAGAATTTGCTTTGAATGTTGGTTAAGTGAGTGCAAGATTGATTGTATAGATTAAATGGTGAAATATTGCTCATACTTTCTTCGAATGGATGATTTGCATTCGATGCGTAAAGTTAGCCTGAGCTTGTGATTGTGGATTCTTAACTTTGGTCTCATTCGAGGCTTGAAAATTATAGTCACACCCTTTGAAGATTGCACCCACTTTGCGTAGTTGTTCTAGGGAGGCAAAACAAAGTTTGGTTATTCCTTTCACCTAATCTTTATTGTCTCTCAAATTCCTAGGCATAGAATATCCTCTAAACCCTTATCTTTTTGTCTTTTTTGAGATCCAAACCGAAAGTCCTAACCGAAGAAGCCTTTAATGATAAATCCGTCTAAGTCCCAAACTTGTGAAGAATTCTTTAACGTAAGTCCCTTTGTGTATTACCAGCAAATCACAACGCCCATTGAGCTTATCCACATGTCAAGACCTAACGAAAGAAACCTTGGAGTTGCCATATGATCTTCTCGCAATCTTAGCATACGTGGCGACTTTGTTCAAGAGAGGATAGAGTGTCTTTGGACATTTTATTCTGTGTGTTTGGTGGATGATAAAATGTACACCAACAGGTTTTAGAACAGATTGAAGGATCAGCATTGAGTGTTGTGTGGCTGCATTTATTATCAATCTTAGCATTCATCCACAGGGCCGTACATCTTCTCCAGCTCCAGCCGTACCATCTTCAAGGGCTGGCGTGTTTCCTTGAGTTCAAAACGCCCATCACTTTGGGCATATCTTTCTGCCTTCATGGGCGTAGGGTTTAGCAAAGGCGATTAACATACTCTTTGTGGTGGAGAATCCCTTCCTTGCAGCAGATCGATTTGCTTACCAGCCTCATACATTGCTGCAATCATTTCCAGATTTACAAGTAATTAATGTTCTTGGATTCCTGGTATGCAAAATTGAAGCAAAAGCTTTGTAAACATTTTCTAGATAATAAATACTACTTGCAGCTTCTTAAGATTTCCAGTTGTTTCGTTATTTGTATATTTTCTTTGCATTTCTCTTTCCTGGCATTATTTTCAATAAAATACAAAAAAATCATATATTGTTCAAAAACACAAAAAAATTGCAAAACAATCAAAAACCAAAAACAAATTGCATCATTATCATACTAGTTGGCGAAGTTAGAACCAGCAGGGTTCTTACAATATCATTTTCCAAAGTACAAGAAAACTTCTTCGAGTAGAATAGATGATATGACTATTTCTTGGGTTTTCTATTTGTATAAGAGAACTATGTATGTATGGGCTAAAAATATTACAATTACGTTGAATGTTTGTAGATCTCCTACTTTTAATTTATACCCATCTTTATAGCTATTTTCTGTACACTAACTTTTAATTCATTGCTATCCACCATTTAAAGTTTTTGCATTTGTCCCCCAACTTTTAGTTCATTGCTATCTACCACTTGCAGCAGTTCCAGCTGTCCTCTACATTTTGATTCATGTCTATCAAATACCACTAACTGAGCAATACAAACACTTAGGAGCAACAACATTTCCCCTTGTCATATTGTTTTAGTGTAATTATAAAAAATTGGGTGGAGGATCCCCCCTAAGGGAAATAAGTAGATAAAGACCAAAGCAAAAGATAGAGGCACAAAAATGATGCTGTTTTATGCCTAGGTCACTGTTTAGCAGGAAATTTAAAAAAAATTCAAACAAAAGCTTCATTTAAAATGGTGGAAAAAAGCTTAAATGAATTCTATGCAGCTTTTCCTGAAAAGCATTGGCAAAATGAGAAGTGCTAGCATAATCTTCAATTACTGTCGTAAGGTCAGTGTAGGATCTGATAGTGTCCAAGTCTAGTTCTTGCTCAAATGTAGCGTTCTTACTCTGTCGTTGGAGATTATTAGGTTTAATTGGTGCTCATAACTTCTTGGGAAACTTTCTTTGTATCTTATGCGTGTTCTAGAACTGCAATTTGGATTATGATAAAGTTCTTTCTTCATTTTTTTTAGATTTTTGTGTTGGTTTCCTTGTTCAAATAACCTAAGATTCTCATTTTAAGTTTTAGAATTTAGTCTTTAGGAAAACCGAAAAAATTGAATTTCCTAATTTCAATATTGATATTGAGTCCAATTTTGGATTTTTAGATTTAAGATGTAGGGCCTGTTGGTGTATAACATTATACACCTTATCTTTGCTAGGTAGCTTAGGTTTGATTATTTGATTATGTAAATAATTAACTTGTAAATGCGGATAATTCATAATATTTACTTAATATAGTTGAATTGGAAGTCAGTCTTGGTTAGCACCCTAGTTTAACTCAATGTCAAATTAGATGAATCAGTTCAATAAATTCATCTCATGATTTAAATTAGTTGCATTAAATTAAGGGAGTTAACTCATAATCTGGTCAAGTCAGCATTTAGCTGGGATTTCATCCTGTTTAGCCTATAGTTGAATTGTCAAGACATGTTTTTGGGTGGGTTTTATGTGACTTTCATCCTTTACAAGGGATTTTAAATCAGTGTGAGACTTAGCATCCTTTGAAGACGTATATGTAATAATTAGTTGGAGGTGCTCGGTTTTGGACTGTCTTTCAAAAAGTTCCCTGTGAAAGCTATCTTTATGCATGTCTTAACAACTTTATGGTGTTATCATTCTGTGGATCATCTGCTTTTTGTTCTCAATTTTCCTACATCTATCCCCAGATCTGTAACCATGTTCAGCAATTCTTTTGACTGCCCAAGGAGGACATCATGGCCTCCTCTCCTGTATGACGTCTCTTGACAAATCTAAATTACAGCTGGGTTCTGATCAATGATTCATCTCCCAAAAAATGTTTGAACTGAAATTTTTCCTGCAATAGCATGCATAATTCTCCCCAGTGAAATCAATCTGCCCTATGATAAAAAAGAAAATTGCTGCTACCTGAGAATGGCAATCCCATCCTAAGTTTCTCTTACAGAGGGTAAAATGGAACAAATACTATGGACTGTCAAAGATAAAAAAATGTTTGAAGGTTTGTGGGTGTCTACCCAGATCCTAAGATTCTCAAAGCTTGGAACTAGGCAAGCTATACAAGATTATGACGGTGAATTTCAACACCATGCATGATCTAGATGAAAAAAAAGGGTAATACAAGATTCAACCCCAAAACTATTGAAGCTGTTCATCAACTCAAAAGCAACACACTTTTAATGAGTTAAGACTTCTCTCATGGCCAGTATACTCAGTGCAACTGTCGGTAAGGTCTCCAATACGTTGCTAAAAAAATGGAAAGAATTTTTCCGAGGACTGGCTTTGTATCCATTATCAAATCAAATGCTTTGTAAATGAGATCACTCAATCAGATTGTTGGCCAATGATGTTGTCCATTGCCATCCTTTATATCATAAAAGATTAACTGTTTTCAAATTCAAACAAATCAAAATGTGTTTATCACATGCCGATTTGAGAAATTACATCAGCCATTGGTGGAAGTATCTTTTGTGATTCATGGAAAAACTTTGCACAGATTTTTAAAAAAGCTTAAGCACATGAGGCGGCAAATCAAACATTATAAGAAAACCACATTTGGCAATGTCTTCTCCCAGTTCAGCACCATTAAACAATAGCTTGAGCAAGTTAAAACAGCAATCCAAGATCAAGGACTCATTCTCTCCTTGAGGATAAGAAAAGGGGATATCAATATAATTTTGTTTCATTCTTCTATTCTCAACAGTTGACATTGAACTCTATTGACAGCAGTCAAACCTCAGATGGACAGATTATCTAGAAGTTAGAACCAAGCGGATATCAAAGATTGTGCAAGTAACTACTACCAACATATCTTAACAACCCCACTAGATGGTGGGGACATATCATGTACCCAAGAAAACACCTTTCACAACATTCCTCTACTTCTCATAGAAATGGACAACGAACAATTATGTAATGTACCCTTCTTGCACCTGATCAGCTGGAGAGTTCCATTAGCCTATTCCAAGGTTCCCGTAGGCTAAGTGGAGTTGGTTAGGGGACTCAGTGGCCAACATTGGGCTCAGTGTTGGTTTTCAGCAGGACTTTCTATTTATAGCAGTGGCCTGTTTGCAGTGCTTACTATTTATAGTAAGCCACAAGGCATCTCATTGAACTTTAGTTTTGTGCCAGTTTGTGTTTTGGTGAGTACTTATTATTTTTAGCATTGCTATTTATAGTAAGTCTATTTCAGGTAATTGGTCCCAGGCCCATATTGCTTCAGTAGTGTTTTTCCTAAGGTGACGTTGGAGAGTCTAATGTTGGATTATTTAATATTTTCCTTTTATCAGTCACTTAAGTTATTTTTATAAAATAACTTTATAACTTAAGTGAAGGGGTTGGTGGTCATCGTAAAAAGCACCTTGGAGCCTAATGTTATAACTTAATGTTGTTTTAGAAGGCAACAAAAGTGAAATAGTTTCCTTATGAGCATTTGGACACCCAAGGGAGGTATAAGGTGTTTTTAATTATTAAATATTTTAAAGGTTCATGAGGAAGGCATTGATATTGGAGGGAAAAGTGTTTTAAACCTAAAGTTGCCCTAATTTCCCTCTTACTCTCTATAAAGTTTCATTTTGACTCTCTTTTTCTTATCTTTGAATTGGCAACTTAATAGGATGTTGTTGGAATGACTCTAGAGTACTTTGGCTGCGTGTTGAGGACGAAAACCCTTGCCGTATTGAGCTGGTTTCAGTGGCGAAAAATCCACCTTAGCCGGAATTGAGTGGTTCCATCCAGGGATCACACTGTGCTTCAACAGAGGTTTGATTTTCTGAGTTTTGGGTGATGAAAGATGAAGATTTTTGTGGTCTTTTGATTTGGGTTTGTTGGTATGAGTGTGCTTTGGAGTTTGTATCATTTTGGAGGTGATTGGTAGGCGTTTTGGAGTGATTTCTAAGGTCTGATATACTTTATCAGAAGTTCTGGAAACTCTGATTTTTACAATGGCTGAAGGTCAAATCTACTTGTAGCTCCTTTGGTGATTGGCATATCATTCTGGGTAATTGGGCGTTGGATTTCTCAAGCCTAGGTGCCATCTTTCTAGGCATTGCTCGTGGTTTTTTGTGGAGGCCTGATTTTTAAAAGCAAGTCACCCTCTCTAGGAGGCCGTCCTTCCTGAGCATCATTGTCAGAGGTTTGCTGATGTATAAACCTCTCTTTCAGTCTGCTATCAGTGCTTAAGTTGCTGTTTGGGGGTGTTGAAAAATCAAGGGGGTTTGTGGCATATCTTTTATGAGGAGTTTGGAGGATCAAGTGTTGATTTGCTGCAGTTGTAAGCTTTGTACCAGGTCTGGAACTCCATTTATCAGGTCTGATAAAAGATTGTAATTAATCTGATTTCAATCTGAAACTATTGTCCTTACTTTGTGACGTTATCTATTATGAATGGCATTGTTATTTTCTAGTTTCTCTCTATATTTGCAATCTACCGCATGCTGTTATATATCTTGAAAACACTTTGGAAAACATACACAAAACACAACAGCAACAAACAATCAGCAAACAGTGAGTTCAGAAGAAAAATCAGGGGTGTATTTTACAAATTAACAGTTCTTGATTGGAGGGAGGAGCTTCGGGAAATAGTTCTTGCTTTCAATTCCAACAAATCCGTAAGACCAAATGGATTAACAACTTCTTTTTATCAGACATTTTGTGAGACCTGCAAATAGAATCTCTTTGAGGTTGTGGAATAATCTCACAAACATCAAACCCTCTTAAAAGAGGTCAAATGACCCATCTTATTTTGGTCCCAAAAGGAACAAAGAAAATAAGAGGAAATTTGGCCTATTGATTTATGCAATATGATCTACAAAATCATCTCTAGTTCATTACTTTAAGAATCAAATATTTGTGCAAAGGATTATCTCAATCTCTCAATCAACTTTTGTCCCAGGATGCCACATATTCCATAACATAAGAGCAGTTTAGGAATTAGTTCACTCCTTACATTCTTGGAAGAGACCAAGAATAATGATCATATTAGACATATCTAAAGCCTTCGGCAGATGCAATTGGAGTCTACTCACCAAAACTGTTCATTGTATGGGATTTCATGAGCATATCATTAAATGAATTGCCTCCTGCATCCAAATTCTAACATTCCAGGTTTCCATAATGGTGATCTCACTCAGCAGATTCATAAAAACTGTGGACTCAAGCAAGGGGATTATCTTAGTTCTTATTTGTTCATTTTAATGAGTGGAATATTTTGCCACTTATTAAATGGTTTGGAAGCTGCCAATCAAATACATGGCCTCCTTGCCATTGACAGTGGACTGTGATATGGCAATTTGCATTTTGTTGATGATGCCATCATTTATTCCACTATCATGCTGGCAGAAATTGAGCAACTTTAGAAGCCTCCCCAGCTTTATGGAATGGCCTCAAGATAGCAATAAGCAAACAAATGCAACCAAATTTTGCATCCTATTCTTCAATATTCATGACCAAAGAAGATGGCAGATACTCAGTTTGCTTCGTTATAATGAAGTTAAGCTTCCAATGACTTATTTGGACTTTCCTCTCCATACTAAACACAATGGGAGGCCACCAACTCCAGGCTGTGTCAAGAATTTTTCACTGAACCCATAAATGTCTTTTGTTTGTAAGATGCATCCGACAAGCTTAATCTGTTCTCCAAACAACTTCTCTTTATCTGCGCTCTCTAATTCTGGTCCCTTTGTGTCAAGCACATAGATGTGAATAGATTCAAAGGACGTGTCTTTGGCAAGGAATGGAGATAACTCTTAAATTTCCTTTCATTGCATGAAATTTCATTTGTCAGCTAAAATCTGAAGGAGGGATGGACATTTAGAATTTCCTTTATTTGTACCAGATTCTGACCCCAAGAGCTGCTTGCAGGCCTGGAATGCTTGCCCAACACCTTCTGGTCAGCTATTATACAAGAACAATACTTGCAGAATAGTAATGGTTGCCAGATCTAACTAAATTGGAAAACTCCATTTGCAGCCACACCAAATTCATCTTACAAGTTAATAGGGAATGCACACTCTTTGAGAAGGCATTACATGGAAAATCAGTGATGAATTGATTATTATATTTTAAAAAGATAGTTTGAATAACCTGATACTATTTAAAAGAGAACAATAGACACCATTACAACTTTTCTTTCAAGTCCAAGGCAAAATCACTTTTTCTGATTATTGCTGCTCTGATACTTGTTGATGTGTGTTTTGTGACCCACACAGCACGTTTCTAGAATAAGGTGTCCAAAGACACTCTATTCTCTCTTGAAAAACTGCCTTATACGCTAAGATTGCAAAGAAGATCATATGGCAATTCCAATGTTTAGGGTGGTCAAATCTTGACAATGGAATCAGCTCAATGGACGTTGTGAATTGCTGGTTATCACAAGGGGACTTACGCCTGACAAACTACTCTAAGGTCAATGCTCTATTTTTTTTTTTTGAATTTTCTGCTTTGATTATCATAAAAAAAAGGAAAAGGATAGGGTTAAAGGAGTTCTACACTACTTCTACGAAATCAAGAGACAATAAAGACTAAGTGAAACTAATAACAAGACTTTGTTTTGCCACGCAAAAAAAAAAGGTAACACGACAACTACTCAAAGCAAGTGCAATCTTCAAAGGTTTGTGCTTAAGATTATATTTTGAACAATACCATTCCAAATACACTTTAAGGCATCTACATTATGAGTTCAGATTAGCTTTTCGCATTGAATGAAAATCATTCATCCAAAGAAAGCATGAACAAATAGTTTCACCAAATCTTTATGATCAATCTATCATTCATTCAACTACTTCTATTGAATCTAAGTGGAAAGAGAATATGCAACCATGCAACCACTTGATAACAAAGGAATTCAAAGCAAATCATGCAACTTGAACTTTATTATCATAAGTAGCCATTAACAACAATTCCATAGAACTCTCCCCAATTATTCTAATCTCTAATCTCTCTTATTCTAGCTCTCTAATCTCCTCTATGATCTTTTAATATCTAATGATCTAATGATTTCTAATGAAATTGAGAGAATGGGAGGGGGGTTTATATAGAGTTTTTGAGATACAATGAATGGCCAAGATTACATTAGAATCAACGGAAGAGATTAAAAGATAAAACCCTAATTAGGGTTTCCTAGAATACAATTAGTGAACTGCCAGTGAAGTGCCGTGAAGAGCTAGTCCTTTGAGTGTGCATCCTTATCCTATTGGGAAGCATTGTATCAGATGAATCTGGAGACTATGGCTAACCTCCTCGATTGTGACAAGTGGCAACACACTAACCTTGTATTCTAACAGTTCCAGATCGTTTGCACAATCCGCAAAGGCGATTTCCCATTTTGATTCCTGCTTCTGAAAGGCATGCCATATAGACAAGAAATTGGCTACCTTAGTCAAATTCTGTTTGAGGACAAGTCCAGTGGCGATAGGGAACTTCTCTTGGATTTTATTCTTCAAATTTTCCTACTGCAGGTGATTCTCTCTGACAACATCTCTCTCTAATGCATTAGCAGCTATTTGTAGGACCTTGATTTGAATTTCCTTTGCTTGCTCTTCAATGCGAATAGAATCTTCCTTCACTTTCTCCAAGACATCATTCCTGGTGATTAGTACTAGGTACCAGCCATTAAAGTCATATGCTGCACCTATTGCAATAACTTTCCCTTCAATCAATTCCTGTTTCAGAACTCCTTTCAATACCCTGAGGCATGGAATGATTCTGTCTTGAATATCTTGGGCATTCTCCCGTGTTTCTGCCAAACTCGAAATTCTTGAAAGTAGGAAAGATGATTGATCATATGCTAGCATTAATCTTTCTGCAAACACTGCCGCTTCATCACTTCTTTCATTTATCCATTCTTTGCTCTCTCTGGCTGAAGTGATTTCCTCAAAAGTCTCTTGCGAAGTATTCATTAGTGGAAGTCCTGCTGAGTTGGCCTGACCAAGAGGTTTAGTCAGGTGCTGAATGTATTTCTTCAGACGCTCCACTTCCTTCTCACAATCCTTTCTCTTTGCTACTTCTTTTTCCAGCCTTACCTTTATTGTAGCAACTGAATTATCTAGATCCTCCACCTCTTGCCTCTTTGTTGTTGGACCCAAATTGATAGTGGTGATTGCATAACCTTGAGGAGTAATTTCCTCCCTTGTCTTGTCAATTGTTGGCACAACAAATTGTACTGTACGCTGGCCCGCTTCATCTTTTTGAATGGTGGAAAGTATCTTGGCTGGTTTCTTCACAGGAGCTGTGTCTAGTCTGGCCAAGAAATCGGCCATGTCATCTTCTTTTGGCATGTCTACTTGTTCAACTGTTTTTAAACTTTCCTTCAGCCAATCCGGAATGGTAGGCTGCTCTACAACTTCTTCTTCTTCTTGAATTTCCTGTACACAAGGAGCACTTGAATTCCCTTGAGGGCGGAAATCATTCCCTCTTGGAATTCGCCATCCACAATATTAACTTCATCATTTGATTGGAGAATCTCAGTGTCCGTAGGAGATGGCGGTTGATCTTCTTCTAGCTAGATGGGAAGGGGAGAAGGAATTCTTATATCTCCCAAAGATTCATCAATATCCATTATGTCATTAATATTTGTAGATGCAGCTGAGTGGGGTGGCTTAGCCTTCTGCTTCTTCTGAATAGGCTCTTCAACCATAGCCTTGTCCTTGGACTTCCTTTTCCTTGAACTAACATTTTCAACTAGCTCACTTCCTTGGGATGCTCCAGCGTTCGAGGAATAAGACTCTGCCTTGCCCATCAAATCATATGTCAACTCTACATTATTCCGCTGCAAATCCTGAACTTGTTGATCTACCCACCACTGAGAGTATTGGACAACAGGCCTCATGAAGGTGTCCAAATCTGCAAGCTCTGGCTCAGACCATCTTATAGGAAGCAAAGGTCTACTTTCATCAAACCCTAGCTGAGTGAACTCACCATCATCTTCAATTTGATCCGGTATCCTGAAGAGCTCGGTTGTCCTTATCAAGCTAATTGTTAGTCGAGACCACATTCTCTTTTTGACTTCAAACTCATCAGTTGCGTTTGTCCAATAATCTTCTAGCTCGACTTTGTGCTTATATTTCCTTCCCTCTACAAATCCTATATGATGACGAGGATCGAAATTATCTCGGGACCGATATGAATTGAAGGGATACCTTTCTATTTCCAGTCTGGCACTTTCTGCTGCTTGTGCTGATGGGCACGATTCTTCCATATTGCCAATGAAAAGTGGAATGTGGCTGCCGCCTTACCCTTTGCTCTTTGGAAGTTCTGATATGTTTCCAGTTGTTTGAGAACATCCAGCAATACCATTCTGTTAGTGGGAAAAATTGGAAGTCTGAAAGGACGTCCTGTAAAACCCTGGATCCAGATGTATATGAATCTAGGAAACTGGATATACCAGGATCCATATTTGCTGATGAGGCTTTTGGATTCATGAGATAATCTCTAATGTACTCCTCGTTGCATTATTCTTGTTATATACATGAGAAATGCATCGTGAGCTCTTCTAAAATGTGCCTCTTTTGAGAGTTGCAATTGAGGGTAGCAGCTATATACTTTGAGTTCGTTTTCTCCATTACCTACTAGACCTCGGCATATCAATCCAACATATCTATAAGCTCTTGCCAACATGTAAACAATATATGAGCTCATGTGGAAGGACTTGGTGGTCTTCAAATTGATTAGCTGTTCGTGGATGCTATTGCTAATCATTTTTGCCCAATTGAACATTCTAACTCCAAAAACAATTTCATCTATGAAGAAGTACATCCACGTTTGAAATAATGCACCTTGGGGACTGCCCATTATTCTATTTAGTAGCAAAATTATATCACCATAATCCTCAAAATCTGTCCGGCGCAAAGTCTTTGGCATCTTCTTAATTGGCCTTGGTTTCAACAACCATGACTTGTTAAAATTAGCTGTGCATTGCTCACTTCTTTCTTCAAAAATTCTCCTTGTGTCTTCCTTGGTTTTATATGTAGTCTTGTGGTGGCTAGGAATGCCAAAGGCTTCCTGAATGGTGCTCTCTCCAAGATTTGCTAAGACTCTCCCGTCAGGAGCAACAATTTTCCTTTCCTTTGGATTATAATGTCTCTCTCATTCCGCCATCAATTCGGGGCACTCAACAGCCAGAGGAAATTTAGCTGCCTGGACAATTCCATTTCGTACCATCCGGCAAGCTATGGCTGTAGGCATGAGTCCATTTAGTCCCATCATTCTTTTTTTGAATTCTTCAAAATCTACATGTCCCATGTCAGTTCTTTGATATTCTTCCATTTTGAATTGACTTTGGATTCGAGCTGCGGTTCTTTACTTGCAAACTTCATTTGTTTCTTCTTTGAAGATTTGCCTTGTGTAGTCATCCACCTGCAGGAAAGAAAATATATATTAATTTAAATAATTCAATTCGGATTTCCGCTCTCCTGAAAATATTAATTTTTCAGTTTGTGAAAATCGGATTTCACAAAAAGTAAGCAGAAACATAAAAGGGCTGAATAAATTTTACAAGAGTGCATAAAATCAGAAGTAATAATGAATTCCATTAATCTCCATTTTGAATACTTGAAAATTTTACTCTTTTGATGGCAATTCAGCTGTGAAGAATTCTGACTTTACTTCCGAAAATGAAGCCAGTTGTTCAGAAATTTCACTCTTCAATTCCAAATTCTCTCCTGAAAATGACTTCTCTTCTCAAGACTACTTTTCTCCCAAATTGCTTTTGAAGAAAAATTAAATTTGCTGAAAGATAAGGTGAAAATGACTTGTTGAATCTCCTTTTAAGGTTGAGAAATTGATTTCTTTTAGCAATTTCATTTTTCTTCTTTTGAGTTCTTCTCTTCAACAAAGTTAGTTTTCAAACTTATGTCTCTTTTCTTGAGTTCAAACTCTCTAGCAAAGTAAGTTTACAAATTTATGTCTCTTTTCTTGAGTTCAGACTCTTCAAGATAAACTTTGGAAAATAATAAAAGATTTTCATGAATTTTCAATTTTGTTTTCCAAACTTTTAATTTTCTCCATATTTTTTTAAAAAATATTTAATTCACCTTATGGTTAATTGTTTGATTTTCTCTTTATTTTATCTTTTCCGATTTAGCCATGGCGAAAATTATTCATCAATTTCAATGTTGGATGAAGATTTTTATTTTCTCTCCTGAAGTTTGAATTCATGTCGAATTTTAATACTCTCTCTTGATGTCAAGGTGAATTTTGTGTTGAATTCTTCATTTCAAGGCGAATTTCATACTTTCTTTGCCATTTTCATCTTGGCATGGGCATATTTTATATTGAACTCTCCATTTCTATCCCCTGAAATTGGACTTCTCATTGATTTGCCATACTCTCTCTCTACTCATGGCGAACTTCATGAAGTATTTTCTATGGTAGACTTTCTTTCTTTCTTGTTACTTTCACCTTTCTCTCTCTAGGCGGACTTCTTAGAGAGTTTTCTCATCTTCTTTCAAGGCTAGTGGACTTATGAGAGGACTTTCATTTGCTTTTCCAATTATCTATTCAAGCTGGGCGAACTTTCTTGATGTTTCTTCATATATCTCTTTTCCAAGTTGAACTTGGCAAAACCTTTATCCATTTCCATTCAAGGTCTAGGCGGACTTGTTAGATGATTTTCCAATTGTTATCTCTTCATGGCAGACTTTCAAGGCTTCTTGCCATTCGTTTTTCCATCTTATTTGCTCTTTACATTGCCTTCTTAGTATGGCGGACTTCTTCAATGTCTTTCCCTTCTATCTCCAAGGCTGGCGGACTTTCTCATAGACTTTCCATTTGACTTTCCAAGAGATGGCGGACTTTATAAAGCATTTTCCATTTGTTCTAGGGTTGGCAGACTTCTTTAACTACTTGCCAAGCTCTTTAAGGTGGGTGGACTTGAGTGAGGACTTTCCAATAGTTTTTCCCAAAGCAAGGCGGACTTTGAAGGACCTCTTCCAATGACTTTAGGCGGACTTCCTTGTGGCCCTTCCAAATGTCTTCTCTTGTGAGGTTGGACTTTCTAGAGCTCTTTCCAAATGCTATCAAGAGCTGAAGTAGGACTTGCTAGAGTGTTTTCAAATTAATCATTGGCATGGGCAAACTTTCCAAAGGTTTGCCATTTTTCTTTTTTCAAGAAGTCCGGACTTTCTAGTGCTTCCACTTGCCATTCCCTGCAGGCCCGGACTTTCAACCTTGTTTGCCACATCTATCTTGACATGGGCGGACTTTGGAGAGACTGTTCCATATGCTTTCAAGAGCTGGGTGGACTTTCACAAGCTCTTTCCAATTGCTATCAAGGCTGGGCACACTTCCAAGAGGATTTTCCATTCACTTTTCCATGCCTTCATGAAGCTGGGCGGACTTCCAGGGCTCCTTGCCATCTCCATTCTACATGCTGGGCGAACTTTCCAGCCTTCTTGCCATGTCTAATTTCAGACCAGCCTTCATACTTAGGCAATTTTCACCATTTCACCATGGATTTCATAATTTTTTATGAATTTTTCCAGATTTCAATTGATTTTCTGTGATTTTGCATTGATTTTTTGGGACTTCTGACTGGATTTTTGAAATCCGGGCACTTTCTAAAGATAGGAACCCTGCCAAAAATAGAAACTTTTCCAAAAATAGTAACTTTCCATAAATAGCCCCTAAAAAATAGGAAGTCCAATATGGGCCAAAAATGAAGTCCCTAAAAAATAGGGGGTCCGGAGGGTCAATCCCCAAAAAGTAGGAGATGTCAGGAATTGGATGAAACGACAAATCTTCGTCCTTAGGTCCTTGAATCCGTCTGCTTTGTTAAGGCGATTCTGGTTCAAATTCTCAACTTGGCTCGGGATGATAAAAACTCTATCGAAAAACCCAGAGCGAAAGAACCATGAAAATGAAGCTCAAGGCAAAACCAACGGGCAAACCAAGGAGGGTCCCCATTTGCAATGGGGCGATGTGTGAATGGAGTCAGCAGGGGCCCTGTCCCTTATTCATTGGGGGAGTGCCCTCTACTGCCTCCACCTCTAAAGGTACTCACCAGTACTAGTGAGATTTTCCAGCAAGGCAAGCAACTCACCCATGACCTGAAAGCCAAGTCAGCTAGATAACTCACAATCTCAGTGGCATGAATTTATTGTTCGGGGATTGGAAGGATTTATCAACAGTTGGTTAAAAGCAACAAAATTATTGAAAAATGGCACGTGCCATGAAGGTCCTTGTAGCCTCAAAGGTCTAAATTTGGGCTTGGCGGAACTGAACAATGACCATACTGGGGGCCACTGCCCCCAGAACCCCATTTTGGTTTTAAGAAGCTAGAAATAAAAATTGTTTTAGGCTGTGCTGGATGGAAAAGCAGTGTTTTTTACTCTTTATTTGACTTGAAACAACAAAAATAGTATTTTCCTGTTGTTCCGAATATTTCAGCATTTTGTAGTTTCCAATTTTTACTAAATTTTTCCTAAGTAAATGAATCCTCGGCAGGATCAAGGAGCAATGCTCCTTACAGGGATCTGGGGGCAGTCCCCCAACGTGGTTGAGAGGCAATGCCCCTTGTGTGTTCTATGGGTAGCACCCCAAGCAAATTTCCTATGGCGATACAAGGTGGGATCATGGGGTGCAGACCTTGCCACAAAGCCCAAATTAAGGCCTTCCAGACCATGCAGAACTTCATGGCACGTGCTATTTTTCATAATTTTATCACTACAGTTTCTCCCACACTATGTTTTCTTCATTCTTCAAAGAACCAATCGTGAGACTGGAAAATCTGACTAGTCTAAATGATGAGACTGTGCAGTTGAAGATAGGAATACCGTCATTCTTGAATCTTTCTATTTATTTTCTTCTTTGTCTTTTTAGTTCTCGTAGATTAGTTTTTAGAAACTCCTCACAGCAATCAGCAGAAACTTGCAAACATTTATGAAAACTTGATGACAATGAATATCCACCACCACCCAACCCTGGCTGCTTCCTCCACTCTCTACTAAGTCCAAGGTCTCAGTGACATACGAATTAAGAATTTTTTTAACACCAGCTTCATAAATTAAGATGAGAGAGTGTACATCTGTGTAAACAAAAACAGTAACAGCTGTATTAATAATCTATTTTGCATCCAATACCATGTAAGTATTTCTTCTTTCTTCCAAGATCAACCATTTGTACATGCCATCATGTTGTTTGTCAGTTCAAATCTTTGACCCAAATCAAAACCATTATAGCATACACAAACTGTGGGGAAGTCCTGAAGTTTTTGAGTAATTTGAGGGGCCTCACAGAGTTTCAATGCCATCTCAGGGACAAAAGTGAAAAAAATGAGCAGGAATAGATAAGATGGTGACCTTTACAGATATATCAAAAGTTTCATAGGCAACCTTTTGCAGCCTCTCTTTACATCACTGACAAATCTAACACCCCACTCTCTTATAGACCAAATAACACCTCACGCATTCTTTATTTTGATAAGCTGATGTTTGTGTGCAATTTTTATTAAGAGATGTTTTTTGTACTACAAGAACTTGAAGCTTGTTAAAATGTATGATTCTACCAAAAACATTGATGTTGGTTTGATCATTCAAATCTTCAGTTTTGAAATTTCACAGAAGTTTCATAATATTTAATTCTCATTGTACCTTCCAAAATACTATTCCTCAAGAAATTCCATATTGTATGGGACACATATCCATAGAGAGGAGGGTGCTCATTATATGTAATTCTCAACACACCTGCACGAGAGCCTAGGAAGCCCTTTCTAGCTCTAGACAGCATTAATTCAAAATAATTAATAAAGAAAAAAATCACAAGAGTAGTAGAAATGAGTAAGTGCACAGGCTCATCTAGCCAAAAAGTTAATATATAGAAGTAGCAGAAATAAGATTCAGCAATCGTCAATGGGAAAAGAAAGTGCGTAAGGAATGTAAAAATTTAAGATTTCCTGGAAACAATATGATCTTTAAATCCATTTTCGAAAACATTTCACAAGTTTTAAATTCTTGGGAGCAGTAAAAGAATCAATAAATTTTAAATTTATGTTTTGTGTTTTTTGTTTGCTTCAGATAAGAAATATTGAACTCCAAAATTGTAGTTAATTCAGAGTCTCAACACCTTACCAGAAAAGCACTCTTGACATGTGCTTTTGGAATTTCAGTTTGTTCTGATTCTAAGCAGATATAAAAAAGGTATAGCACACTACCCATGATACTAGTTGAAAAATGACAGCAAATGGGGAAAAGAAATAGAGCTGGGCACATTTTTTGTATGCTTCAAATGAGAAATTTGAACTCCAAACTTGTATTTAATTCAGAGTCTACACACCTTACAAGAGAAACACCATTGACAAATGTTTTTGGTTACATTGCCAGGTATGCCTTCTAGGTCCCGCACTGAACTGGTCCGAGTACCGTTCCAGGAAGGAAGCAACCTGAGTTCGCCCACAGACCCTCTTGAGGTGCCCAACTGACATTTTGGGTGAACCCAAGGGGACCCAAGGGCCACCGAAAGAAAGACAAAAAATCATTTTTTAAAAAGCATCTTTATAAACAAAAAAGGTGCCTAATACCTAATTTACCCTCAAGTAATAAGATTTTGAAAATGATATGTGTCATGAAAGTTTGTGTGGTTTCAAAGGCCTTATTACAAGTTGGTGATGAGGGCTTTGCTACTTGACCCCAAATCCGCATTAGTTATTGAGATCTCATCACATGAGAAACTTGATTACAATGAGAGGGTGACAAGGAATTGGGATATATCTCTTGAGTGTCAATACATAGATGTTATTGTTGCACAACTTGCCAAAAATCCTTTTTGATGAGACAACTTCTACAAATGAAATGACTAGTGGAACTGGCATTGTAACTCATTGTGGTTCGAATGAAATTGAACCAAATGTTGACTTTGATGCTCTCAATGAAGAACAATACGAAGATTATTGAATACTGATTGTAATTTTCATTGTGTATTGACATTTGACAAGTCATTGAACCATGAATTTACAAGTCTTTTCTTTTACAAATTATGAGGTATTTAAATATTTTGTTTATTGGCAATTATGAGTATCACTGTTTTTATATGTTGTAAGGAAATATTTAAATCTACTTTTCTATATTATTTTCCTTTTGGATCTATAGTAGAAACATGACAAATAAAAAATTGAAAACCCTTGTTTTCATGGAGGTTCCTAAGTTTGATGGAAGAGCCAATGGTATAAAATGGTTGTTCCAATTCAAAAGGGATAGTTATCAATCTCAATTATGGGACAAGATACTCATGGTTGCATGAAAGGTAATTGTTGTAACTATTATGAAACTTCTAGGTACATAACATTCTGGTTGTAAATACAATTGAAGCACATTTGAGGCCATTCACTCAAGGAAGCACGATAAGCTGACTCAAAAGCGCTTGAAAGTTGAATGACCTTGTCTTTGTGCAATGCAACCTTCATCTGTGTGCAAAGATGTTGGAGAGCAACAAAACATGAGGCAATTGATCACAATGACATCAATCAATATTCAGATTGAATTGTAGAGGATGTAGTACCCATGTTTTCTGTAGATGATATTGTTCATTTGGAGGAGGAGGTGGCAAATGCAGTGGCATATGAAGAGGCAGAATGCAAAGTATCAATAGGAGTTTCATCAGATGCACCTCATATGCCTATGGCTCCTGTTGAGGATGATACTGTTCTTCAAAAAGAAGCATTACCATCCAGTTTGAGGGCACCCATACAGCCACCTTGAAGCTTTAGTCATAGAAGAAATTTGTAGATTATGAATATGGATTTGTAATTTTTATTATATGATGTACGACACTATTATCTGTATTGAACTCATTATTTGATCTATAAATGAAGGAAAACTACTTAAGAGTTCCCTAAGTTCAGTTTTGTACATGTTTTTAAATATTATTTTACAATTTTATGTGTTTTCTAATGTTTAAAAAACTTAACACATTTTTCTTGAGTCATGAGTCTGAGTCAAATTTTGGGTCTGCCAAGTATTTACCAAGTCCAAGTTTTTGAACAATGGTTGACACATTCTTAGAATCCTAAAGGTATGATGTTTTTTAATGAGAATCCTTAAGACTAATTTATAAAGGAAAAGGCATTATCAAGTGGTTATATAAATGATACCGAATCGCCCAGTTTACCTACCGATTCTGGGTACAAAACGTCCCAAAATCAAGTACTGCCTGGAATCTCTCTGGAATCGTGCAAGATTCGTATTTTTGAAGTAAAAACGTTTCGATTAGCCTTTAGCTGAATTCTGACGAACCCTACACGAGTCAATCCAATTTTCCTAGTTTTTTGGTTTTTTTTTTTTTGTTTGAGTGAACGAAAACACCCAAATCGGGAACTGGATGGAGTTTTGCCCATTTCTATGGAGCCCACTCCCAACGACGTTGTCTTCTACCCAAAGAGTTTATGGGGACGCCGCGAACCACCGATAGGATTCACTATAAAATGGTGTATACTAGAAAACTAAACAAAATAAGGACAGCCTTATTTGCAGTTAATATGGATATTCCACTGCTTTCTTCAAAACCCACGACCACGTCCTCGCCGAGCGAATGGTGATAGAAGCAATCAAGACCGTTTCCCATCAGAAGTCCTTAATCTGGGGCGAATATGATCCTTACTGGCACCATCTCCGACACATTTCAAAAGTTGAGATGTTCAGCCACAAAAGACTTGAAGCTCTGCAACACCTTAGAAGAGATCAAGTATTTCGCATGATACAACTCATTTTCGAGGACAAGGGAAAAGTT